>OU612043.1:168876447-169476447 GCA_914767935.1 Coremacera marginata | reverse complement strand
AAGCACTGTGCGCTTTGTACGCTTGTCAGAGGACATTTGGCAGGAAATGGGGACTGCGACCGCACATAATCCACTGGATGTATACAGCGATCGTGAGACCCATCCTTGCCTATGGTGCTCTCGTATGGTGGACGATAACGCATAAAAAAAGCTACCTTAGCTTCCTAACAGGAGTTCAAAGGTTAGCGTGCATAGGAATAACAGGAGCCATGAGATCTACGCCACAGGCGGGTCTAGATATGATGCTAAATCTTCTTTCCGTAGAAGAATTCCTTAAATGTTCGGCGACCAAGAGCGCGATTCGCCTCAACGAATCACGAGCCTGGAAAAGCAGCACATTCGGACACGCATATATTCTAAATCTCTTTGGAACCGAGGAATCGAAAAGAGCAACCGACTATATCATACCCAGTGTAAGATTCGGTACAGAATACACCACATCCATTCCCAGCAGACAAGAATGGGAAGAAACGGCTGTAGAATCCTACGGCAATCTCCATTTATATACTGATGGGTCCAAAATGGAAAACGGAGCTGGATCGGGTGTATACTGTGAAACGCTACAAATCAAAGAGTGTTACAAACTCCCGGATTACTGTAGCGTTTTTCAGGCAGAAATATATGCTATTGAAAAAGCTGCACGGGCCATTTACAGGAAAAATCTTACCCCTACAAGGGTAGTAATTTTTGTGGATAGCCAAGCGGCCATCAAAGCACTGAGCAGTAAAACGACGAAGGCTCGAACGGTGCAAAACTGTAAACTTGCACTGTACAGTATCTGCAATACCCACAACGTCACTCTCTGCTGGGTTCCCGGACATAGCAATATTGAAGGGAACGACGCAGCAGATGAACTGGCAAGGCGTGGAGTAACCGCAAGTACAAACAGAGCTGACACAGATGTGCACATTCCAATAGGCGTCGTCAAAAGGAGTATAGAACTAAAAGCCAGAGATATTGCCAACACAAACTGGGCTTCCAGAGGTGACTGCAACATATCTCGAAGGCTTTGGCCTGAGCTAAATGAGAAAAGAACTAGAAGCCTTCTGCTTTTGGTCAAACGGGAAATCCGGATCCTTGTTGGAGTTCTAACGGGTCATTGCCCCATTGGGGTAATGGCCAATAGAATAGGTATAACAGCGCCAGACTTTTGTCGGAGCTGCAAAGACCCAGAGGAAATAGAAACAATAACTCACCTACTATGCGAATGTCCAAGTCTACAGAATCGTCGACTCCGACACATGGGGAACAGATTTTTCAAAGACTTGGAAGAGTTGGTGAACACACCACTGCTAGACATCTGGAGGTTCATAAAAAGCACAGGATGGTTTGAGGAACAAATCGGAACAATGGTTTAACTTGGTACCACAACTATAAAAAGGGATTCGTAATGGACCTATAGGCCCCCGCGGAAGCGCCGGTAACGGTGCACGACCCTTCATACCTAACCTAACCTAACCTACAGGTTCGAACTCACGACCGACAATGTCGAGAGTCTGAAGTTTTATGCTGTAGGCTATAGAACTGTTGACGACAAACAAGCAAAGAATCAATAAGTTAAACTAGTTATTCTATCTGACTCGAAAAACATATCTTTTATATTTTATATGTTTGTATTTTATATTTATATGTTTTATATGTTTTATGTTTTTTTTTTATATTTTATATTTTATACATATAAAATTCTTAGATTCTTAAGACAAAGGTTAATATTTTTGTTTTAAATATAAATTTAATTATAACTAAGGAAATTTTAAATTTTCAAAACAAAAACTGTAAATTTTTGATATTTTTCTAAGTGACGTTTTTTCCTAAAGAAAAAAGCGCTATCTAAGCATCCAAGCCAAAAATGTCCTAAGGATATTACAAACATGGTAAAAGTTACCTATATATAAAATAATAAATAAAATATATTTATAATAATAAAAAGATCAGATTATTTGTGGTTAGAACACATATAGAATACTATTTTTGAAGCTCTACGAACACTTATCATTAAATGTAATTTTCTGATCCATCACATCGATATAAAATAAGCTGCTCTAAACAGTATTGTAACAAAAGTTTAACTTCATATACATAAACATATTCCCAACATCAACATACTCTTACATAAAAATATAACAGGATGGATAAATAGATAGTTAGTAGTTAATTCACAGCTGGACATTAAACTGAACAACCGGCAGATGCTTTGTTGTTCTGTTGATGTTGTTGTTTTTGGTGATGTTGATGTAGTTTACAACTTCAACCTAACAACTGACTGTCCAAGTGTTGCCGACCCCTTTTCACTGTTTGAATTGAATAAACAACACTTCAAACGTTCTATTCATACGAATTTCGGTCATCTGTTCACAGTTTTCGAAAACGCATTCATGGTCTATTTTGGAGTATCTAGATAATCATGCTAATAGTACACGCCTTCAAGTGTGCATGTGTGGATTATATGTATGTGGTATGAATTGCTGGAAAACATGTAACAAGCTATAATTTTCCTTTCATTTCAATGTCAGTGGCTCATAATTTTATCTTCGAATTGGTTAAATTTATGGTGGAGTGAAAAAGCAATTAAAAGCATAACTAGGAGCAGCAGGAGTATCTGAAGAGTATCTGAATACAAGAATTTGTCCAGCCGCAGGATAAGAAATTTGATCGAACGAATATATCAAAAAAGGTTGTCCAAAGGTTGATAATAAGAATTCGTTGCACGTTGAATAATTTGATTTATTAAGTGCAGAAAGATACCGAGATAAATACTAACAGTAACATTTATAACGGTTGCCTATGAAAAGACAATGTTTTACTACTTCAATCCACAAAACGAACACTATTCTATAGCCGAAGCTTTAGTTAAATATTGAATATTTTAAATATATTCAAATAAACTATGTATTTTTTTAAATAAATATATCATATATCAGCTATATTCCCACGCATGTCCTTGATAAGCTCAAGCAGTTTCTCTCCTTACATTCCACGAATCATCCATAACCATCCTCTACCTATCTGTGTTCATCGAATTCAATTGAATAAACATCCTTGATGTTTCAAGCAACTCAAGATAAACACCAGGAATTCGAGAAGCAGAAACAACAAACACAGAATGCAATTCGCACTATCGTGCTAATGTATGTTCATGTGTGTGCATATGAGTTGGCGATTTAATGGTTGAAGAGGTGTTGCTGTGCGGTATAAAAAACCAACAACTAGGTCACGTGTCAAAAGCACTTTTTTTTATTCCAAGAGGAAAATTATTTATTGTATGCCAAACATTGGATGATTTTATGCTGCATCGCTTCCCCATTGTGCAAAGTTGAATTAAAAAAAAAGTCGGAAAGTAGCCATAGTAAGTGGTGGATCTAGAATTCGTCAGAGAGGAGGAAGGAGGGCTAAGATAACAAAAAAAAAAAAAACTAACATGAAAAAATTACAAAATTACATATATTGGTGATCCATGTCAAATCGGACGCTTTTCGACGATAGTATTCAAAAAAATGTGCATATATCGTCTTAATTTTTTTTTTTTCAATTTTTTAAAAACTGCCAACACAATTTTTACATACAAAATACTTTGATTTATTTAAATTTATGTAAAATATGTTAAATATTATGGTTTTTAGTATTTTTTGTACTTCTAAACACAGTTTATTGTTTTTAAGCTGGTAATATACCTATTAATATAAAAAAAAGTTGTTTAGAATCAAACATCTAAGATAATATGTATGTATGACTACAAGTCTCAAAGATCATCTTGTAAGTCAATGAGTTCCAGACCCAAGCGGAAACATTAAACAAATTCTGTTTTGTTCTTCAATTAGCAATAGGTACGTAATGAAATGGGGATTGGGAATAATTTTACTTTAGGGCACACGCCCTTTTTTTTAAAATCTAATGCTGCTAAAAAAAAGGCCGGACTCAAATGGCTTAGGAGATAAAAATCCTAAAAATTTGAAAAAGTAAGTAAGAAAAAGTAATAGTACTCGTGTATATAAACTAAAAGGATAAACTATGATCGATTAAATTCAACACTAACTGCAAAATTCCATCGCATACTTTAACCTTCATCGGTCCCTTGTGTAAATTTTACACTATTTTCAACTTTAAGGTTATATTTCTTAATTATAAGTTCATTAAATCGAGCTTAGATTTTGGCTCAATGTAAAAATCGAAAGTAAAGTTTATATTTTTGACATCTTTTTTCACGGTAGATGTCGCTGCTACCCTACACAAAAAATTTCCCTAATAGGTTCCTAAGTGTAATATTTACACTACGCATTCTTGGCGAGCAAAATGCCACGTTGTTCTTCTTTATTATAACGGAACATATAATATACATTGTGAACAGACGCGTTACTGTTTTGTTTGGTGTTTTATTTGAAAATTTCAATAAAAACGATGGATTTATCCTGTTTCGATGAGTATCCAAGTGATGTGAGTCGTGATTTTGATTCAGATAGTGATGACGACTTTGTGCCAGAGAATAATGAACCACATAGTGAGGATGAGTACGACAGCGATGATTCTGTCCAGCAAGAGACAAGACAATCGGCTATTGTTGATCCAATATACTGCTGCTGTCGAAAGACAAGAAAATTCAATATTCCAAAGAACCCATTGAATTCAATCGTTCGAATAGAAATTTGTCCACTTCATTCGCCACCAGACAAGGTAAACTTGAATTTTGTTATTACTATTGTTATTACATTTATTATACTATTAGTTATTATTATTGTGTTTCTTAGGACCTACTGTATATGCTGTGGCTCAGTGTACGAGTATTCTCACGACATTTTTATTATTCATTGAACCAATTCAACAAACTGTTCTCGAAATGACAAATCTGTATGGCCTTCGTCGGTACAAGGATGACTGGTTGCACATTGATATGGTTGAATTGCATGCTTTTTTTGGTTTACTCATTTTGGCTGGCGTTTACCGTTCAAATGGCGAATGCGTCACGGAATTATGGAACGATAAGCATGGAAGACCAATTTTTCCATCTACTATGTCACTAAAACGTTTCAAACTTGTCAACAGCTGTTTGCGTTTCGATGACAAAGAAATAAGAAGACAGAGAGATAAATTGGCTCCGATACGTTCAATATTCGATAAATGGGTGCAGCGGCTAAAAGTCTTATATTGTGTTGGTGATTTTGTAACTGTCGATGAACAATTACTGCCATTTCGTGGTCGATCACCATTTACACAATACATTAAATCGAAACCAGCCAAATATAGGTTGAAATTGTGGATCGCTACAGATGCTGAGACGTGGTATGCATATAATTTGCAAGTATATATTGGACGTGATCGTAACTGCGCACCAGAAGTAAATCAAGGAGAACGGGTGGTGCTGGAAATGACTGAAGGTACTGCAGTTATTTGCTTTGTTTAGTAGCTTAGAAATTATGACTATTTCTATACTTATTTACTCATTCCTCAGGTTTAAATGGAAGAAATGTTACGTGTGATAACTTTTTCACATCTCATCAGCTCGCTAAGAAACTAAAGCAACGACAAATGACTATGGTAGGCACGATTCGCAAGAACCGGAAGGAAATTCCACCTTCATTGGTGGATATGAAGAGAAAAGCTATTCATCATACCGAAGCTGTATTCGACCATAATTTACGTGCTTGCATGCTATCATATGTTCCAAAAAAACGTCGCTTTGTTACTCTGCTCTCCACTTATCATTCAACTGTCGAAATTGATCCGAACGACCCACAAAAAAAGCCCGAAATTATAAAATTTTATAATAGAACTAAAGGCGGAGTCGACGTATTAGATAAGTTGGTTGCGACATACCGATGCAAAAGAAAGGTGAACCGATGGCCAGTTGCCCTCTTTTGCAACATGATTGATATATCGGCATGCAATGCTTTCATTATATACACATCAATGAATCCAGGATGGAATATTCATAAGAAGAATATCAGAAGAAGATTATTTTTGGTCGAACTTGGTCAATCGTTGTGCACTCCATACATCCAGCAACGTAAACGACTGCCACGAAATCCGAATGCGCTTGCTGTCGTTAACAGCATCCGCAATCCAGATTTGCCATCAACATCAATTGCAGCGCAGCACATCCCACCACAAGTCGGATCATTGACGCTAACTCATCAACCAGTCACCAAGAAGAGAGCTCGTTGTCACATGTGTGTTTATCTCTCGAACGCAAATAACCACGCCACACGGTGTGATTTGTGTACTAAATCTATCTGTCCGGCACACTACTATAAGCTATGCGAAAAATGTGCACATCAACGGAGATTGAATTAATTTCAATTGCTTTTTTGTGATTTTTTAGATATTTTCCTGATTTCTCATTTTTATTTTGAATTGTTTTCCTTTATATTGATTTGAAAATTGTTTTATTTCTTTTAAAATGAATAAATTAATAAATAATTAAAACGATTAGATCGCATTTATTTCATTCATCAACAAAAATATAGCTCCTAGAAAAAAGTGTAAAATTTACACATAAGGGAGATATTCGTTTCTAAAAATAAGGGACCGATGAAGGTTAAAAATTCGAAGTATTGAAATTGGATCAGTGAAAAATTCCAATGATCTTACATTTAAATCAAATTAAATTAGTACTGTTTGATTACAATTGGTTCCAATGATGAGTGTCCTCTGATTCTTTAATAAAATTAAAGTTTTTTGTAAAGAAAAAGTTCAAAATGCACCAAGATCAAACATTTTTAAAATTCAAGTGTTTATGATTTAAAAAAAGCTTAATATAAAATCTAGCCTAACCCTGCGTGCTTCGCTGCGATCCGCACTAATACCCTAAAAAAAGTAATCGTATATTGAGGCCACGCCTTTATAAAAATATTTCCAACTATTGTTATATATCGGTTTGATCTATGGTAGTTTAAAAAGTGTACACATGTGTTTATACAGTGACTGTTTGTTCTATCCGTTTGGATCAATAGACCCTACATACCAACCGTGGATATCGCTATAAAAACATGAACAATTTTAATGATTTCTTAAAAAAGTGGGTGTGCTTTAGTGCTACAACTCCCATTTTTTGTGGATCTTCCATAAAAAACAAAATTACCAAATTTTAGTTTTATACGATCAAATCATATGAATCAGATATGAATATAGAAGTTTATTGAATTAGTGTTTTATTTTTATTAATTTACCCAGCGCGCGTTACTACACAAACAATTTTTATTTGACCTTTTATTTGACACCACGCTCACTGTCCAATCCCCGTCCCAGTTTCTCGGTAGCAGGACATCACCAGAACTCCATTCTGAGTTTCAATGCTCTGTGATTCTTACTTCCAAAGCTCTTTGATGTCAAACTCCATTCTGAGTTTCAATGTTCTGTGATTTTTACGTTCACAGGTATTCGATATCAAAGATTCAACTAATAAGGTCGGAGCCACACCGCCTTTTCCAATGCACATCCAGGTTATCCATTAAAATGATATCAACAAGTCGTAACTTCATTCTGAGTTTCAATGTTCTGTGACTTTAACTTCCAAAGGAATTCAAAATCAAAAATAAACCTTGTGTGGGCGGAGCCACACCTCCTTGTCCAATGCCCGTCCAAGTTTTCCATTAGAAAGACATCAATAACTGGTAGCTCCATTCTGAGTATCAATATTCTGTGACTTTTACTTCCAAAGCTATTCGGAATCGATAGTTTGACATCACCAGGTGGTAACTCCATTCTGAGTTTCAATGTTCTATATGATTTTTACTTCCAAAGGTATTCGATATTAAAAATTTAACTTATATGGGCGGAGCCACACCCCGTTGTATTATGCCCATCCAAGTTTTCCATTAAAAGGACATCACCATAGCAATTCGATATCAAAAATTTAACTCATATAGGCGGAGCCACACACCCTTGTCCAATATCCGTCCGAGTCTCCTTTAAGAAAGACATCACCAAGTGACAACTCCGTTATGAGTTTCAATGTTCTGCGACTTTTACTTCCATAGCAATTCGATGTCAAAAGTTTGGCTTATATGGGCGGAGCCTCATCCCCTTTTCCAATGCCCTTTCAAGTTTTCTATTAGAAAGACATCATCAAGTGGTAGTTCCATTCTGAGTTTCAATGTTCTGTGTCTTTTACTTCCATAGCTATTCATTATCAAAAATTTGGCTTGTATGGGCAGATCCCGTTTTGCATAGGTGAGTGAAAAGTACTTTACAAACTATTCTCTTACCTACCAAATATACAAAAAAAAATTTCATTAAAATCCGTCTAGCCGTTTTGGAGGAGTTCGGCCACAAACCTTGTGACACGAGATTTTTATATATCAGTTTAACTCAACACATTTATTTTCATGATAAAGGATATTTATAGATCGTTTTGAAGTGACTTATATAGATACGTAAATTTTTCAAAAGTTTTTTATAAAAATAATAAAAAAATGAGCGGCGCTGGCGAAAATTTGCATTGAAAATCGCGGCGATTGTTAATTACATTTTTGAATGTATTTTTGATATCAAAAATTTTTATTAAAAATATCCTCGATTTTTGTTATAATTTAACTTCAACCTATGAGGGTTAAGGCTGATGTATTTTTAACGATAATTTGAAACTGTTTTTGCTTGTACATTTGATCATGTCAAAATTTTGTGAAATTAGCTTTCACGTACTTACAAATTCGCACTGAATTTTCAGATTTTCACGATTTTTGTCTCCAGAGCCATTCGAGACCTATAAAATGTTATTGCACCTTTAGGCTTATAAATAAAAATAAATAAGAAAAAATATTTTGGCGTGAGTCATAAAGTAAAATTATGCCTTCGTCTGAAGGTTTTCATTTCCATTAGGTTTTGAGGCATTTTTTTTAAAAAAAAAACTTCGAATGTGACAAGCTGCGTTCCTCTTCATAATTTTTTATTTACTAACATCAAGCGTCAAGTAAACTTAGCAATTTGAAACAAAGTTTTTTGCTAGTTTGTTCAAGTTACATGCCATAATTCTGTAAAGTTCCCTGCATGTAGAAGGCAGGCATGTATCAAAGCGTCTGACGTTTCTGTTAAACACACGTAAGCTGATGTGATAACGCACATACAAAAAAGTGTGAATCATGCACGCATTAAGCATGATCCCACAAGTTAACGCTCGATTAACAGAAACGTCAGATGCCTTGATGCAGCCATGTATTCTGTGTCTTATGGACCTAAAAGCGAAAGATTTCGAAAGAGCCTCCACACATTTGCTTACGTGTTTGTCGAACTCTTTTACTTTAGATTGCTATAGACATTAAATATTTGGTTTTGTTTATTGAACTTTGGAAAATTATTGCTGCGACTGTATTTATCAGTTTTGTAGCCCAAGGCCCCCCCCCCCCCCCCCTTGGTGGAGGGGACGAGCTGAAACGGCTTTTAAGGCTTATTTATTAGTTTCCCACACAAAAATTCTCCAAGAGGTCTAAAGCCCTGTCAGCCCGTATGTAGATCTGCCACTGGGGACGGCAATATCTCCAAAATATGTCCCTGGATTTTACTTTTTTTTTTAATTAGTAGAATTACAATGTAAAAATTTGGAATTACGTAGTATTATACAGATGTCCCAAATATGCACCCATTGTAAATTTTTGAGAAATTAAATAAAGTTTAAGAAATAAGAATTGTAATTAACCCTTTAGCCACTAAGACCGTCTACAGAAGGTCATCACAAAGTTGCCAAAAACGTTCCTCGTCAGTGCGAATCCCCATCAAACGGTGGTGGTTTGAATGTGCTAAGTTGAATATTTTGACAAATACAGCCATTTCAATAACACCAAAAAAAAAAAATTGCACCAAAATAATTTTACTTTGGACTTCAGATTCGTGTTATTCAGCCCAAATTTCAATCAGAACTAAAATTTTCACAACTAATACCTCGTGTTTCGATTCCAGTGGCTTAAGGGTTAATATGTCGGATATGAATTCGGATTTTAACCTGTAATACCTAATTCAAAGGCAAATAAACTCGAAATTCATAAAAAAATAAGCATTTTTTTATTAAATAAACATTGATTTCATTTAAATGCTGATTCCAGCTGAATTTTTAACTTGAATAATATTCAATATTCATAGATTTTACCTTTTCAGTAAATTCCGCTTATTTTAAGGCCGGCAGTACATTAAGAGGAGAGTAAAAAAGAGTGATATTGAGGTGATCGTTTTTATTAGAGGAAATTTGTTTAGAGTTTTAAAATTTTAAAATTTTTTAAAATATGCCGTTATGTTAAAACAAAGAATGTTATTTTTTTCAAAAACAAAGATGGCGCTGGCAACAACGATTGCTGTAAAAGACCTCTTTTTGCACTGCGGACATTCTACTGACTTCTAGGTTGACCCAAAAAAAAACTTTTTTTTTAAATTTTAAAACGTAACGGAAATATCTTCTGTTTAAATGAGACAGAATTTGTAGAATTTCTTATTTAATAATTTATACATATTTGGAAAAACATTGCATTTTTTACTAAATTTTTGCTTTAAATTTTGAATAAAAAAGATTTTAAAAATCAGTTTCATTCAAATTGGTTAAAATGTTATTAAAATATGTCCTTTCAAATTTTGTAAGGATCGGTCAAGTAGTTTTTAGCTACGTTGCCCGCAGTTTTGAAAAACGAAGTTTTGAGAAAAATTACTTTAAAGTTATACGAAATAAATAATACGAAGACGTTAGTATTCAAAACTAACTAACTAACTATATATACATTATATGTATATACACAGACAAAATAATTATTGTTAACATTCCTTGGAATGTTCTCCTTCTATATACCGGTTTGAGCAGATAAAATAAATGATATAATAAAAAAGCAGCTGTAGTAACTTGGTTTTTATATTGTATCGAACTCAAACGGGTCTCTTTTCAAGCTTAAAACTTTCCTAATATTCAAGATATCTTTATAAAAATTTTTTTACATATTTTTGAGAGGGTTTTAAGTCACTTAAAATGAAAAAGCGTCGGTTCCAGGATGCCTCTAAGTGTATTGCCGGCCTTGACTAACCCAACTGGATATCGAATCTCTTTTTGACTACTACATTTAACCGATGTAATACCATTAGAAACATCAAAGTTTTAGTGAAATAACAAAATTTTAATACACCAAAAGAAACTTACGTCTGAAGAAGCACTTGAACTTATGACTGATATAAAGCTGAGCACATACCAATATAAACATTTAAGAAAACAGCTAAAAAATATTAAATCCAACATTTACCCACCATACTGTTTAGTTAAAAAGGCTAAAATATATACATAAAGGAAATATAAAAAAAGTTTATTTGGATCTTCGCTTAAATGGTAGGTGATCGTGATAGTGTTCGGACCACGCGTACTAATTTTTCTTAAAATTTTTATTTGAACTTAGTTAATTACCAAAGAGAGTTTAAAGTTTTTACCTTAATACTTAGAATTAAGTTCCGATTAAACACTGCGCGGCACCCTTGCAGTTTTTGGAATTTTTCCATTTTTTTCTTTTATTTTCTTTTATTTTCTTTTTTTTTTTTGACTCAGATTATTATGACATCCAGGATCCATATTCTGAACGTGCTGGAAGTTTCTTAAGAACTGTAGTAAAATTAACCCATCTAGTTTATGCATATCCTCGATTTGATAAGTTTACAGCTCACTGAAAAATGTGTTAGTGCTTGCAATAGTGATGGGAAATATCGATTAAAAATGTAAAGATAGTTAAGAGTGATTCACTCATAATAAGACTTTGATTAGTCGCAAACAAGTTATAGTTAATAGTCAAACAAGTTATAGTCAAATCGAATATCGAATTGATTCATTCATATAAATATTTGATTAGTAATATCACTGCACAAAACACAATTCTAATCTAAAGTTCTTTTTATTAGTTTTTATTTAAATATGAGTCCATTGGCGCAAAAAATGTTACGCTATTTATTCATAGCCTCTTAATAATAAATTATATAGAAATTTTTTTTTGCAAGCATTAATTAGCCATTTTTTAAGTTAAATTAGTAAATTAATAAAAACAATATACTCGGTAGTCAAAATCAATTCAAACGTATAGCATGCCGTGTGAGTATTTGAGCCTTATCATTTATTCATCAGTCCATAGTACCTTGTTCCAAAACTCTTGAGGCCTCGAAACGTTTTCCTCGTAAAATTTCATAATTTTCTTCATATATATTGGACTGGCATTAGGATTCTCTTCAAGGGGGGACTTCGTTTGCCACACGACCATGTCTTCCAGCTGATTGAAGTCGTTTGCGTATTGTGTGCACTGAAGGAGCCTTCCTGTTATAGTTGCGAACGCATTTTCGGTGTTGATTTTAATGGATTAGCATTGAAAATTTCCAAAATTCTTCAGTCAAGTTGTGAGGTACTCATATTGTCATTAAAAAAAAATATGATCTCATAATTTTTACTTATTTTCACTACTCTCCTTCTATTTTATTTTAAGTCATTATTACTATTTACTTACCGGCTTACTATTGACATTACATTTAACTAGATTATTTTAAGTTCTACAATAACTATAAGTTACTTATTCTTCATTCAGTACTATTTAAAGTAAGCTTATAATATTTTTTATTTTTATGCTAAGATAAAAAAATAGTAATAATGAATTTAATTAGTATATTAGTATGTAATAATTCATTATCAAGGGCTCAGACTGACAATATAAATTTTACTGAAATGTCCCTGGACACACTCGACAGAATAAAATATTTTTGAACCGCCCCTGAGGATCTATTCCCTAACTGGGGAAAAAGCAGTGTACATTAAATATTGTGTACACATACAGTTTCCGATTCACTAGCTTTGAAAATGAGTTTTTACCCAAACGGCCATCTAGAAAGCGTAACTCAATTGTATTTGAGAACATGCTTAATAAAATCTGTAGAATTTAAGCTTTTCTTAATATCACTTTTAACAATCTTGCTTAGAAGTGAGATCCCAAAAGAATCTCAATCATACTTGAGAAATGCTTGATATAGATAACTGAATTTAAAGTATGCTTAATAAACACTTATAATAACAATTGCACGAAAAAGCTTATAAAAAGCTTCCATGAGTAATATTATCACGAGGGTTCCGTTTCAATTTTTCTACAATTGCTGGGATAGTTTTTTTCAATAGTTTCTCAAGATTTTTTCAAGCTTAAGACTTATGTTGTTAAGCTTGTTATAATATTATTCAAAAGCATTGTGGCCAGTTGGGTAACTTTTAAAAAGTGTACACAATCAACAAATTTTATTCACTGAGACTTTTTGTGTGAATATTTAATTTTTGTTGTAAAATTGTTTTTATGATATACCCGGCGTAATTTGGGATTGTATTTTTAAGAATTTTGTCAAGGAATAAATTATTTTTTTCATACAAGCAAACATTATTTTTCTATAGTGATGTATATTTATTTTTACTGTTGAATTATTTTCCCAAAAATTCAATTTTGTTTATCACTATTTTGAAATTGACAGCCACAAATTTTTATTCAGCAGTTTTATTTGTTATTTAGCTTGTCCGTGTACCTTTCAGTTTACATAATCACTTGAAATTAAAGAGTGTACACTTTGAGTGAGAATATGAGTTTTTCAATTTTGTGTACACAAATTTCACACACAGTTATGGAATAGAGCCCCTGGAAACCCTACGGAACCAAGTCACTCCAAGTGGCGTGATTTAACGGCACACAAAAACACTCAGAATGAATGGAAAGCTACAACACAAGCAAAAGTTTTCACTCAAGCACAATACGGTACATGTTAGCATGATGCTAGCATGGTAACGATAAGCAAACAGACGATCGAAAAATTCATTCTTGGTACAACAGTCAAACAGAGCAGTTGTCTCTAGGCAGTCTTGGTACAACCACCAATCAGAGGAATTGGCTCTCGATACATCATAGACACTAGGATACATCATTTGACACTAGGAAACAAGGATCCACAGGACATCCCCAACTCAACACCTTCTACAGGACATCAAAGGAAAGTCAGAGGACACCATTGGCTGGACACCTCATAAAATTATATACACCAGGCAAGGCCAAGTGATTATTTATTTATTTATTTATTAATTCAGTCTACGGATTAAAATCTTACAGACTAAAACATTTAATTAAATACAGTGAATAAATTTAATCTAAATCTATACTCATTTACACCGAAATTTATTACTTGAGAAAGACTATTGCACAAATCAACGCACCTAGCAATTGGGTCATTAGCAGCATAAATTGTCCTATGAAAGGAATCCGAGACTAATCTGTCATTTCTTAAAGCTCTGGGGGGGTTATAAGCACGAAATAAACTATATAGTTCTGCACACACTATTTTAGCCGAAACAATATTGTATGCAAACATTAACGAAAAAACCTTACGCCTGTCCTGAAGGGAAGTTAGCCCAAGAAATTTACGTCTAGCTATATATGAAGGGAGACCATCCGGCCAACACATTTTACTCAAGGCATATTTAGTCAAACGTTTTTGGACACTTTCAATTTTATTAGAATGAACATAAAAATATGGATTCCAAATCAGGCAGCAGTAATCCAAATGACTTCGAACTAAAGCCACATATAGAGCCTTAACCGTCAAAGGATCTTTAAAGTCTTGCGTATTTCTTTTAATAAAACCAAGCATAGAGTATGATTTAGCTACGATAAGGTCTATATGATTGGTAAATTTAAGCTTAGAGTCAAATATCACACCCAAGTCTTTGACTTCGTTTTTACGAGTAATATGACAATTATTGACTGAGTAATCGAACGTTATTCGGTAGGCACATTTAGTATATGACACAACACTGCACTTATTAATATTTAATAATAGTTTATTAGAAACACACCAATTATTTAAAACATCTAAATCCGACTGCAGGTTGTGACAGTCTGAAACCATAGAAATTTTTAGAAATAATTTAACATCATCCGCAAACATAAGACACTTTGAGTGTTGAAAGTGCTGCGGTAAATCATTAATAAAAATTAAAAAAAAGAAGCGGTCCACAGTGGGTACCTTGGGGTATACCAGAAAAAGCATCCACCAAAATATCGGATTTTAAAGAACCAATTTTAACAAAAAGTTTTCTGTTCGTTAAGAAACTTTTAAAGAATTTAACAAGATGGTCAGAGACTCCAAACTGCTTCAACTTATTTAAAAGAATGAGGTGGTCTACTTTATCAAATGCCTTTGAAAAGTCAGTGTAAATAACATCCAACTGGCTATGCTGCTCAAAGCTGCTGATTATTTGATTTGTAATCAACGCTAAATTTGTACATGTTGACCTACCTGGCAGGAATCTATGTTGTAGTGAACTTATATGGTTTTTTATACAATACAATAATAGCTTGGCTTTGATGATATCATCGAATAGTTTAGCAAAAATACCCTGTTTGACAATAGCTCTATAATTAACTACATTGCATCGATCGCCGGATTTAAAAATCGGAGCTATCGAACAAGTTTTCCAACATTCTAGAAAAGTGCATTCATTTAAAAACCGGTGGAAAACCGTCATGGTCAGATTTGTAACTTGGTTTCAAATTTGAAATGGCATTCCTCACATCTTCGTCGCTGACTAAAAAATTTTGCAATGGACTTAAAATTGGATGTCCAAAAGTAAGACTCTGAATATTATTGTGTTTTTCATAAACACTTTGAAAATATTTTGCAAATAGATTACAAGAGTCAAGAGTGTTATAAGACTTTTCATCTAAGTATTCTAAACTTGATGGAAATTCATTAGTCTTCCGCTTCGTATTAACAAAGTCCCAAAAAGCAGAAGGATGAGATTTTAGTTTCGATTCGATGCTATAATTTATATAATAATTTTCCAAGTATTTCGGCAATGTGTCGCACTTATTATAATTCAAAATATTGATTAAAACTGTCGGTACTTACCTCATTTTGCTTATGTTTAAACTTTAATATTGTACTACTTTATGAAAAAATTAAAACTTTGCATTGTGTACGAGTATTCCTAACGTTTCTCTCTGCAACACTGCAATGTTCTGTTAACTTATTATTTCTATCTAAGTACTCCGGCGTCTTACTATAAAGTAGTACCGCTGCCGTGGAACAAGAGCGAGTTCATTTAAAACTCTGTCAGCGAACTATGAATATGTGTTCTATCTGGGATAGAAGCGGAATTTCGAAAAAAGGGTTATGCAGGGCTTAGCGTATAGAAGATTTGAGAACTTTTATGTAGGAAAATGGCAAAACTCCGATTAAAATTATTTCTATTTTAATCGGTATAATATTTTTTTTTCAATTTACTTATTTTGAGCAAATTTCCTGCAAAAAAGTGCTTTGTGTGGCATTCAATCTTTTGTAAGTTTATGCAGCTCTACTCGTTGCTATTAGAAGTTACGCTATAATTGAATATTTAATATTCTACCAAACAATATTCCTCGGGTTGTGCAGAATAACCACAAGTTGCCGTGGTATACTAGTGGTCTCAAAAAAATTAAAAAACTTGCGTAATAAATTTTTTAAACTGTTTAAGTCTTCTAACGTTAGTTATTATAAACTCAAATTCGAGCATTATGCGAGAGAGTTTAATTTCTTAAATAAATTTTTGTACAAGCAATATATACTTAGTTTTGAAACCAATATAATTTCAAATCCTAAAACATTTTGGAATTATATCCAATCGAAAAGAAATGGATCGCAGATCCCATCTTCAATGGTATTTAAGGGCAGTAAGTCTTCCTCAACTGTTGATACTGTGAATCTTTTTGCAGATTATTTTAAATCAAACTATAATCATGATGAATCGTGGTATGACAGCTCCCTGTTGGACAATGTTGAACTAGGCTTCGATATTGGCTCTATGGTAGTGACTGTTGAAGATGTACTAAGCTCATTGTCTCAATTAAAAAGTTCTTCGAAATGCGACAACGATGGATTGTCCTCTATTTTATTAATTAAATGCGCTGCTGCACTAGCTGAACCGCTTTGTATTATCTTCAATAATTCTCTGTGTTCTGGATCTTTTATCGAAGCTTGGAAAATTGCAGTTATCAGTCCAATCTTTAAAAATGGTCAAAAGAATGATATAACCAACTATCGGCCCATTTCTAAACTAACAATTATCTCAAAATTGTTTGAGTCAGTTATCAAACCGAAATTGTTCTTTCTTGTTAAGCGAAACATTTGTCTTGAACAGCATGGGTTTGTAGCTGGGAAGTCTACAGTAACTAACCTCTCACTTTTTTCAAATTACTGTATATCTTCTTTAGAATCTGGTATTCAGGTCGATGTCCTATATACAGATTTTTCTAAGGCCTTCGATAAAGTTTCCCATAAGGTGTTAGTTGCTAAGCTTGCTAAAATGGGGTGCCACTCCGCGTTCTTGGAATGGATTAAGTCCTATCTAAGTGGTAGAAGCTGCTATGTTTCTATAAATAATTCTCAATCATATTGCTTTAAAGCATCTTCTGGCGTTCCTCAGGGTAGTATATTAGGCCCATTGCTGTTTGTTTTGTATATAAATGATATATGCAAATGTTTTCGTTACTCTAAATTTCTTCTTTATGCTGACGACTTAAAGATTTTTGGCAAGGTAAAAAATTTGGATGATTCTGCATTACTGCAAATCGACCTTAATAATGTCTATGTCTGGAGTCTTCGTAATGGGTTACCGCTTAACATTGGAAAGTGTTCTCAGGTATCTTTTAATAAATCAAAGAATATAATAAAAACATCCTATGCAATGGCAGATATCACATTGCATAAACTTAATACAGTTCGGGACCTGGGAGTTATTTTTGACTCCAATTTCACCTTCGTAGATCACTTAAACTTTTTACTTCCCAAAGTCTATTCCCTCCTTGCCTTCATTCGTAGAAATAGTCAAGAGTTTAAGGATCCTTATACAATAAAAGCACTTTATAGTTCTCTTGTAAGGTCGAGACTAGAATATGCTTCTGTTATTTGGAATCCTTCAGCGGCAATCCATTCTTCAAGGCTAGAAAAAGTTCAAAAAACTGCTTCTAAGTATATGCTTCGTTGTACTAGTTTTAATTCAAATTTACCCTCGTATAATGTTCGTTGTTTGTTATTGGGTTTAAAGACACTTGAAATTAGAAGAAAAATAAGTTTATTAATTTTTGTATATGATATCATCTAGGGTAATATAGATGACTCCTCATTACTAAATTTAATTAATTTCAATATTCCTTCAAGGCAGTTGCGCTGTTTTAAACTCTTTTATGTTAAATGTCATAGAACGAATTACGCCCTAAATGAACCGATCACCAGATCTTTGTGTTTATATAATGATTTGTCTTTAAAATATGCTTTTGATTTCTCAATGCCTAAATCATCTTTTAAAAACTTTGTTACTAGTTTATTTAATTAACTTTATAGCTTATTTGTTACATTATTTCAATATCTTCTACATCAAATGTATAATTTTTCTAGTCTGTAAGGATTTTTCACATCCATAGACTCAATAAACTAAACTAAACTAAACTAAACTAAACTATAATTGATATTTAATGGTTGCCAAGAGTTGGTGCCCACAGTTCTGGTCGGTATAATAATTTATACCAATGATTATGGTCCTGTTTGAAATGCGCACTCATAGCCCTTTATTTTAAGATGACTTTAAATAAAGAGAATAGACAAAAATTAAAAAAAAAAATTCAACAGAAAATCCAAATTAACTTTCTGCGCGTAAGATTTCGAAGTAATATGGCACTTGCAACAAGAATTGATGTGCTCAACACGCTTTCCTCACATCAAATTTTTGCTATAGTTTTTCGACTGTTTTTTTTTTTTAAAGGAATAACTTCTTTTTCATTTCAGGTTTTTGTTTTTGTCAAAAACAACAGCACTCCTCGAAGCGACCAAATAAAAACCATGTTAATGTGAAGCTATCTGCAATTGCAAATACAAATTCACCACTCAATTGTGTCACCCGCTGGCCACCAGCTTCCCATAGCAACTAACTGTCAACTAGCTGTCACGTGGTTACACTGTATGCAAATGTAGACTATATGTGTGTGTGTCTGGGTGTGTGAAAGAGTGAGTTTGTCACAATAGTAGTACATTTTATGGCTTCGCCTGGGACAAAATGCATGAAAAAAGAAAACAAAACACAAGGCAACATTATCATCATCATCCATCGTTTACATTGTGTTGCAATCATTTTTATTTTGCAACTTTGAGCACAACACTGTTTGCGTCGATGAGGTCCTGCATAGAATTTTAAGTGTTTTTTCTGTTTGTTTTCTCTAAGTAAATTACCACTTTTTCAATTTCATTTTACATCCTTTTTGGTATACAATGATTTATTGAGTATTTTACAATGACCTTCGAAATGTTTACGCATCAATAAAAATAGTCAAGAATGTAGTTGAATAGTAGTATTTAAGATATTATCCAAGTTTAGGCTTACGAGGATTAAATTCTAACTCTCTTCTATGTTTGAGACAATTAAGAAAAGTTAGCAAATCAGCTTGGCAAATCAGATAATGCTCTTAAAACGAATTAAAAAAAAAAGAATTGCACATTCATAAAAAAAGATTGCAAAAATTTTAAACAATTTTTTTACTAAGCTTTAAAACAGTAAGCTTAGTAACACAACTGTATTTTATACTCTTTAGAATTATCAAATTGATACTACGTTCAATTTTTTATTTAATTCTTAAGCCGTGCTTTGCTTTGCGTCTTAATTTTCATATTCTAGAGACTTAGAAGGTTAATTATTCAGAATTGTAGTCTTATTATACAATTTTAGTAGAATATTTTTGATTGGATTACTTCGCAGAAGCAAAGCGTATTAAATTCTTTCAATGATTTCGTGAAATCAAAATCTACGATAGAGAAAGTTTGTTAATAATTGTAGAATAATACATGGTTATAAATTTTGAAATTAACTTTAATACAAATGAGCTTACATACATAACCACACAAAAATGTATTAAACTTTAATACTAGCCAAATATTAAAACTAATTTTTAACTAAACTATAAAACAAACTTGAAATAAGTGCGGTTATCTGTTAACTACACGCTGAAATATAATAGGCCAAACATAATTTGCAGGAAGTATAATATGTTTCTGCATGTTTCTTGGAAACAATTAATCATAATTGGATTCACATATAATATGATTAATTAATGCAATATTTCTTTATATATATATTTGCATCTTAACATTATTTAATTGTACCTTAGCAGTTGTTGTTTGAATTTAAAAACAATATAATTTGTTTTAAAGAAAATATGTTTTCATATAAATATATTGTAATTATAAATGGACTCAGAACACTTTTAGTCTATTACTATTTGTTTGCTTGGAAATATAATTTAGTCAAGAATTACATAAAATATTCACGGACAAATCTTCTTCTATATATTTATTCCGATAAGGGTCCCCTTATTCCTGCAAATCTACAAACGCTACAGCAACACTTGATATATCATTGCAAAGGTCATGACCTGTAGGTATGCAGGAAATTATTAGATTTTTTATAAGTGGTAGCGTTGAGCAGATATCAGCGTTTAATGTTGGAAAAATGGCAAACAGACTTAAGACACGAACTCGCTCTACTAAACTGAATGAGAAAATTTGATTTCCAAAGCGAAGTAGGGAAGTACACTCGACTTTCGGGGCGTTATCACTAGTATATATTAATTGGAGAATACATAATTTAATTGCAGCTTTGCTAGCGGAGCACCCACTTTGCTAGCGAAGCACCCACCTTATATTTCTTTTATTTTGTTTTTTATTTTATAAATTTGAAAACACAAACACTTCTAATTTAAACAAACATTTTCAGAAACAATTTTCACAAGAGCTAAACTTTTCAACACGTTTGGCTCAGCTGCTTGAAACTTAAAATGATGCCAAGACTTGGCAACTGTTAAAAGCAAGCGCATACAGCAACATGGTTTCCGCTATTTTTCGTGCAAGCGCAAAAGAAACAGATATATGTATGTCTAGGCGAAACACATAAATGAAAGGAGTTATGTTTGTTTTAAATTTGCAGAGTTCTGTTCTTTTTGAGTTTAACTCTGATGCAAATATATTTTTATTGAGTAGAAACACGCAAATCCATTTTGTCACAAGCATATTAATGTAGACTTTAGTTTTTTAGCTAAGGCAATTATATTAATTTTGGACACAACTAATACTTTCTTATATCGAAAAATAATGCTATTGAAGGAAAGTTCTTAAAAATTAGGTGGTTGAATATTTTGTTTTTGAAACCAAACATATATAAACATATTTTTTCTCTGCGTGTATAAATAACACCGAAATAAAATATGTGAAACTATTAAAAGCCATATAAAACGAATTTAAATTGTTCGCTTTAAGCACAGACTTTTAAGCACAACTATTTCTTTTTCCGTCCATTTTACTACACCAAGAAAAAAATCTGGTTAATTGTACCAAATTTTAACTAAATTTCAGGTCAACATGAATCGTCAGGTTAAGATTACCATACGCAATTCAGGCCAATTTCAGGTTAAGATTACCACACGCAATTCAGGTCAATTTAACCAGTTTTTGTGGTTTAATGAAATTTACAAATGCGGTTACATTAACCAAATTTTAATCAGTTTTTGTGAGTGAACCGAATGAAGTCAGGTAAATTTAACCAATTGTCAGGTATACGTATAATGTTTTTCCTAAATCATCATATAAGCATTACCATATGCCATTCAGGTGAATTTAACCTGCGATTTTCTCTGGAGTGCATCGGGTTACACATTCAGCATCACTGCAGCAGAACTGGACAGATTACGGATTATTTTTTCGCTAAAAACCTACTTGTTTTTTTCCGGTACTTTTTATATATGTTTCTGCAAACCACATTCGTCAGGTGAAAGTAACGTGGAACAGGTTAATACGATGTGGTTAACTCCCCTAACTAAATTCGTCAGGTAAAGAGAACCTGGATCAGGTAAAAGCATTTTTCCCTGAGTGTACATCCTTTTTGTCTTTTTAACCGACTTCAAAAAGGAGGAGGTTCTCAAGTTCGTCGGTTTCTCTGTTTTTTTTTTTTTTTTTTTTTTTTTTTTTTTTCTTAAATGCATGTACATCGATAATTCCTAAACCTTATGCCTGATTGCCATTATTTTTGGGGATTAGATAGATATCATAAGCATGGAGGTGCCCGTACAAAAGTGGGAGGTATTCGAGAACTGGGCGTGGCAATAATAGATCTCGCAATACTAGATACTACTGTATCTCGAATAATATTGGCACTAGGGTACTGCAATTGAGTGTAGGGGTAGGCACAATTATTACAAATTACGGGCAAGAAAATGGGCGTAATTCGACAAAAGGGCGTGGCAATATTAGAAAAACAGTGTATCTTGAATAATTTTGAGGCTAGAGTACTGCCACTTAGTAAAGGGGTAGGCACTATTATTACAAATTATCGTCAATAAAGTGGGCGTTATTCGACAAATGGGCGTGGCAGTATTAATAAACACTGTATCTCGAATAATATGGACACTAGGGTACTGAAATTTGGTGTAGTGGTAGGCACAATTATAACAAATTGCCGTCAGCAAAATGGGCGTTATTTGACAAATGGGCGTGGCAATATTAGAAAAAGAGTATATCTCGAATAATATTGATGCTATAGTACTACAATTTAGTATAAGGGTAGGCATTAATATTAGGAGTTATGGCCAATAAAGAGGGCGTTATTCGACAAATGGGCGTGGCAATATTATAAAAACACTGTATCTCAAATAATAGGGACATTAGGGTACTGAAATTTAGTGTAGTGGTAGGCACATCATTACAAATTGCCGTCAACAAAATGGGCGTTATTTGACAAATGGGCCGGGCAATATTAGAAAAAGAGTATATCTTGAATAATATTTATACTATGGTACTGCAATTTGTTATAGCGGTAGGCATTATTAGTAAAAATTACGGTGATGAAAGTGGGCGGATGTCGACTACTGGGCGTGGCAATATTAGAAAAACAGTGCATCTCGAATAATATTGACACTAGGGCACTGAAATTTATTGTAGTACAGGGGTAGGCAGAATTATTAAAAATTATGTTCAATAAAGTAGGCGTTATTTGATACATGGGCGTGGCAATACTAGATAAGCACTATCGCAGTTAATATTGACGCTGGGGTACTGAAATAAAGTACAGGGGTAGGCACAATTATTGGAAATAACGCTTCAGAAAGTGGGCGATCATTTAACAAAGGGGCGTGGCAATATTTGAAACACACTATATCTCGAATAATATTGAAACTAGGGTACTAAAACTCGTTACAAGAATGGGTATAATAATATCGAAACATGTGACATCTAATTTTAATTTAAGAGGCAAATATTTGAAATAACCAACAAACTTTCAGATTTTAATATAACAAATTTTTTTCGGAACAATTTTATTTATGTTGTTTATACACTTTTTTCGAAAATTTATCAAATTCTCTAAAAAGGAAGTAATAAAAATTTTTTAAAAAAAAAAGAACCGACTACAAAATCAATACAAAGTAAAAAATAATTTTAAAAATACTTTTCCTTTTAATTTCTTGGTCATATTTGATAATTTATTTAAACATATTATTATATATGAAATCTTATTATCTTCATTTTTTTCTTATTTGTTTTATTATCATAAATATATTAATTTCTTGATGAATACAAATGCTTTGAAGTTGGCGCTTCTGATTAAAAGTCTGATTATATTAGCGCCAACCTTAAAAGCTTTTGTAATCATCAAGAAATTTATATATTTATGATAATAAAACATATAAGAAAAAAAATTAAGATAATAAGATTTCATATATAATAATATGTTTAAATAAATTATCAAATATGACCAAGAAATTAAAAGGAAAAGTATTTTTAAAATTATTTTTTACTTTGTAGTGATTTTGTAGTCGGTTGTTTTTTTTTTAAATTTTTTGAACTTGAAGAGAAAATAGGGCGTATGTACAAAGTTCTTCATTTTTAAAACACTCTTCTAACACAAGAAAAGCAAGAAAACTTAATTAATTTATTTGTTCTGTATGTAAATAAACGGTTGAGCCCAAAGAATGGCATATATAGTAAGTCAACATATGACAGACCTTTGACGATTACAGTGATGCCTACCAGAAAAAAACGCACTTCCTTTTTGAACAATCCATAGGAACTATTTTATCCCTATTCACGCCACGCTGTGTCTTTGGGTCACTATTCAAAATCAAACCAATATAAATGATTTAAAACTTGTTTTAAAGCAAAATAAGTTAAATGTATTTTATTATCGGTCACTCTGTTTCTGTAATATACAATTAATTTTATTTATGATTTTATAATATTTACTTACACAAAATATTCAAAAATAACATAAACGTAGTGACTCTGAGACACCATACGACTGTTAACCCTAAAAAAAAGACGACGATGTTACTGCTACTTTACGAAAAAGGATGCTGTGGTATATGTCAGAAACCCATATGTAATGAGCATTAACAGAAAAGCCAGGGTTGCCTAACATATTTAAATAAATAGTTAAGTTAAAATCGCCACTATATTTATATTAAATTTTCTTATATTTTCCCAACTAAATAAATGAATTATCTATTTATGTATTTTGTATAAGTGTTTCTAAGTCACATAAATTAAATGACTTTCTTTTTTTCAATAAAATAATTTGACTCTCTATGTATTTTGTATTAGCCCAGTAGGAAAAACCATCCTTCTATAATGCCTTATAGCCTACTTACTTTTCGTCCGCGAGGCATGCAAACGTCCCTTCCGAATCCCCATTACTTTTACAAGGCATGGCCGCATCTAGTAAGCTTCCTTCTGTATTGTAAAGTATTGCAAACATCATACGTTTTCCTTTGCTAAAATAAAAAGCACGGCGATCGGAATCGTTCGTGCTGCCATTCTAATGCACTTTATTTAACAAGTAGGATGTATGCATGAAATCGTTAGGTACCCGTGCTGTATTGATATACGACGCGCACATAATCCATTTAAACCTTCTCCACAACAGAAATTGTAAGCACTGCTTACGTTTTCACTTACAGAAGAAGGTGAACGTAAGGCCACGGATCGTAATTATTTTTTCGCTTTCCTTTGACTTTATTTCATGATTTTTATTGGGTTTTTATGTTAAAAACCAAAATGGGATGGAAACATATTTTTAAATTAAATATTTGCCAGAATGAATGTCATTATACCGCCGGTCAGTAGACGTTTGTTCTTAACTTGTTTTTAATTTGGTTTTTCCTACACTTCATATCTTCGTAGCATTAATCAACTCTTACTTACTTTACGAAATAAAGTGCATATGGAAATAATCACACGAAGACATGATCGGCTTAACCGTGCATGCCGTTTGTAGTTGCAATCGTAAGCGAAGATGTAAGGTGTTCGAAATGTAACAAACAACATTCTTACATTCGCATGATCCTGTTTTCGCCACCATAAGCGAAAGGAAAACACGAATTATTTTTCTTGGTTTGCGTGGCAGAAATGGGGTTAAAATAGATTAATTCTATTCTTGCCATTTTAT
Organism: Coremacera marginata; assembly: GCA_914767935.1. Taxonomy (NCBI): domain Eukaryota; kingdom Metazoa; phylum Arthropoda; class Insecta; order Diptera; family Sciomyzidae; genus Coremacera; species Coremacera marginata. The sequence goes on along the minus strand of OU612043.1, from coordinate 169,450,982 downwards.
AAATAGGACTTCTTAATAAGATTCTTTTAAATAATTATTTAAACACTTCAAGATTTCTACTTTTTTTGGGTATAACTTTCACTTTTACCGTGCCACATACATATTTTTTAGAACTCATCTGTACAAATTTGTGTACTCTGGGCATTCAATTTTAAGGGAGTATTCCTGGTTGGCAAACATTTTTTTTTAATTTTTTTTTTTTTAATATTTCATAGCTTGGATATATGAGAATATCGTCCTAAAAAGGTTTTTTTTGAAATTCGAAATACTTTAGGAGATATGGCCTTTTTTGTCCAGCAATGTTTTCGCCAAAATGCGATTTGCTTAATTTGGCTACTTTTTGAATGCAACAGTTTAAAGCAACCACCGAATTTCGTTCAACGAATTTCGTTCTTTAGTAGGTAATAACTTGTTTGTATACGCATTTTAAAAATAAATGAACACACATTTTGGAGTTTAGGTATTCGAATGTTGGCAGCGTTTAGTTTACTTTAAATTAAGTTATAAACCGGACGCGCGCGCGTATACAGTTTTGAAAAGTACAGTTTTGATAAAAATTTTTGCTTGTGCTAAAGACAATGTATAGAAAAAGTAATAGAAATAAAAATAAAAGAAACACTGGTTGGTAACAATCGAAAAACTCGTCCATTGAAACATCAGTTTCGTGGTAACCAACACGAAAGTGATGAGGACACCGAATTCACAAGCACATCGGCAAAAAAGTTTAAAAATAATGAGAACGAAGACATAAGCATTGACAACAAAACGGAGAACGGGCATGCCGATTGGCAACGTCACATATGACTTCGCCATGTCTCGGAACGAAGAACGTTTGAAAAGGTCCGAAGCCAGAGCTCTGGCCTCTTGTGCCCGAAGAGCACAAAGAGCCGCTGAGTCCTCATTTTTTGAAGAAGAGGAAGCAGTTCTTTATGGGGCTGCCATTGCAGATTGATATATGTAAGTATTTCACAAAAAAAAAAAAAAATGGTATATTGCCAAAAATGTTCTTTGAGTTTTTTCAAAATCACGTTTTCGAACATCGAAGTCACTTTTCTCCGGTTTTACTGAACCGATTTAGATGAAACCAAGTGCAATCCACGCAGAATTGTCAAATTTCTAAAACTTTCCATGCCAAATTTTTTTTTTTTGATGCAAAAAATTAATTTCAAACTAAAACGTGTTTATCTCGAAACCACGTTTTTCGAGTTTGCGGCCCAGATTTCGCCCGTTGTTCTGAACCATTTTTGATGAAACAAATTGCAATCGACTCAGAACTGTCACCATTTTGGTTCCTATCTCAATCAAAATTTTAAACAATTTGTTACTCTTTTTTTTTACAATTAACTACAAAAAAAAAAGACCCAAAATAGGTTTTATATTTTCAATGACCGCAATTTTGTAAAAAATAGTCGAAAAATTATAATTAAGGTAAAGACAAGAATTACATCTGTACTAAATTTAACGCCGTTTACTTTTTCCATTTGAGATGATCCGAAGTCGAGTTATCCGGGCTGCATGCAGCATACCTTTTTTTTCGAAGCCCAACTTTGAAGACCGACAACTTTTTGAACAGCCCTCGTACAAAAGAAAAAAAAATTTTATTTAACTTAATATGTTCTTAATACAATAAAAAAACAGAATTTAAATAACTCTTTGCGTTTGCAAATGAGAAGTTTTTCAAAGAGGGTCCAAAAACAGCCTTCCAACCAGGAATACTCCCTTAACACAAAAGTTCATTAAAGATTATATTAAATATTTTTTGGCAGTTATAACAAAAATTGTTAAATATTTTTGTTGTGTTCATATGCGTATATGAATATTTATATTAAAATTTATATTAAAATTTATAGAAAAATTTCTAGCCGTCTCAAAATGTCAAGCAAGCTTTAAAAAAACATTGCTACCTTAGTTAGCACTAACATGCGACCTTAGGTGATAATGATGGATCTATTAAGCTTCCGAATCTTCTAAGCAGCTTGACATAAGTTGTGGCAGGAATTTCTAGGTAATTCGAAGCATTTGCACGCTCTTCGGCTTTATAAGGATGCCCTTAATCATCTTCAATCTTTAATGGTTATACGTATAAATTGCACCCTATTTAAAGTATTCCAAAAATGTTTACCCTTGTTTGTGCTCATTTTTTTTTTAACTTAAAACAAAAATTAGTTAGGTCAACATGAAGAGTGAGGACAGCTTAACAAAAACATAATATTGAAAGATATAAAAAAAAAAAAATAGTTTAGCTTTGCATCAATAATTTTGTTGCATTACATTATCCTTTCCCCTTTTATTGTGGGTATCACATGGATGCGATAAGAAATCATCACACCTTTTTATGGCTCGAGCGTAACAAGGGACAAAAAATATATAAAACGCGTAGGGGAATGTGCAACAAGAGCCAGCAACAAAGTATTAAACTACATGGCAAACATTAGCTGCTTATTCTGATCACACTTCCTCATTCCAGGTCAGTCACCTCACCTACTACGATCCCTTACGGTGCTCTTTATAGGCAGCTATGCATTTCCAACACAATATAACAACTAACTAGCTGATGTCCTGCTGCACACTACAATATTGACGAGTCCTTAGTGTTGTTGTTTGGTTGTGGCATTGTTATAATCTAGCGCGTGTTGAATGGTGTGTGTGCGTGCAACGCAACGGTCAATTATCAGTAATTAGCTCGCTCTTCTGACTTATAATGAGCAATAATGATAAAACAAATTATGGCATAACAATAGGAGCCCTAGTTGTAGTCTTTGCTCTGTTGTATATATTTTATTTCAACTGTACACATGGCTTTGTTTTGACTTATTATGTGCCTTAGTTGTGGCCATATGTTGAGCATTGTCTCAAATTAATTAACTAGAAGAGTAATCCTGTTAGCATCTTGAAAATTTCCCAATCATTGAATTTGTTACTCGTATGTATCCTTTATAGTATTTCAAAATATAGAGCTATGTATGTGTGTGGAGCCTGGCTAACTGCACGCATATCCTTTGTTGTTCTGTCGTAATTTATAACCTACTATCCGTTTCCTTTGTGTTACGTCATATTTAAGCTATCAATTCAGTTTAAGACGATTAGTTACAGAATCTAACTGATGCTTTGAAAGTTAAACGTAAAAGAAAGTCAAGGAATAGTTACTTTCTTAAATTGATTTTACATTTTTCCAAAATAAATTGTGTATATCGGTTATAACATATATATCCTGTAGTTATTTTGTTATTTTCGAACACTTAAAAGTGACAGCACTGTTTGCAATATGTGAGTTTCAGCAAACTGCATACCAAATGAGGTGAAAATAAGCCATTTGTCTGTAAGCTGTGTGATCTCTTGTTAAAATTGAAGTTTTCTGTATCTTTATCTATGATATTTACTTTTAATCGACCTACCGGAAAAATGTTTTGTGAGCTAATTTGTTTTTCAGTTATCGCAAAGACAAATATATTTCAATTTCTCAATATCGTCAAATGCAGGTTTCATGCTTAGAATTCTTTAAATTGCTGGAATCAAGCCCCAAATTATCAAATTATTTGAGAAAATGCTAAGAAAGATAAACACAGCTTCAAAACCAAAAAAATATGACCGATACCAATCCTGTTGCTAGTACTTCTTTCTTAAATGTAAATTTGTCGGAAATGCTTGATTTTAATGTTTGACATGTAGTCACACATTGCTCCGTTCTTTTAAACTATATGAAGGCAGTATTCTAGTAAGAAGGAAAAAGTTTGTGGGTTCTTAAAATTTAATTAAAATAAAACTAAAAATATTTTTACCATCCATTTTATATTTATATCAATAATACATCTATTGGGTTGGCAACTAAGTAATTGCGGATTTCCCTCATAGGTGGCTTTAGTTGAATTTTTAGGTTTGCTGACGTAATCGAAATGCCAAACACATTTTGTTATTTGATAGTTGGTACTTCAACTGTCAATCAGTAAAAAAATGGTTTTGATCGGTTGTGTAATTTTTGTTTGGCGTCTGTTGAAAAATGGAAAATCAAAACGAACATTTTCGTCATATTTTGCTTTTTTATTTCCGGATAGGAAAAAACGCATCGCAAGCTCACAAAAAATTATGTGCTGTTTATGGTGACGAAGCTTTAAAAGAACGGAAGTGTCAAAATTGGTTTGCCAAATTTCGTTCTGGTGATTTTTCACTCAAAGATGAAAAACGCTCTGGTCGTCCAGTTGAAGTTGATGACGACCAAATCAAAGCAATAATCGATTTGGATCGCCACAGTACAACACGTGAGATTGCAGAGAAGCTTCATGTATCACATGCATGCATTGAAAATCGCTTAAAACAACTTTGCTATGTACGAAAACTCGATATATGGGTTCCTCATGAACTGAAAGCGAATCATTTAACACAACGCATTAACATCTGCGATTTGTTAAAGAAACGTAATGAAAACGTAATGAAACGTAGTAAGCCAAGTTGGCATACTATGAAACCAAATTTAGTTCGGCTATAGATTGCAAAAAGAAGTGGAGCATAATTCGGCAAATCGGAGTTGGTGGAACTTCTCCAACCACTGATACTAGCGTAAATGTTGAGGTTCTAAATAATAAATTTATTGATATTCTAATGCCGACGCCAAATGGAAACTATTTTCGTTACTTTCAAAGAATTTCTAGCTTAAACTCTTCTTTTAGCTTCGAACGCATTGAAAATGCCGAAATAGTTCGAAGTTGCTTAGATATTAAATCTAATGCTGTCGGTTTCGATGAAATTCATCCAAAGTTTGTCAAATTACTTCTACCCGTACTTCTACCATTCATTAAGTACATTTTCAACACAATAATAACTAAATCGCAATTCCCCGCTATTTGGAAAAAGGCAAAGATGATTCCCATTCCTAAAACTGGAAACGACTATCGTCCCATAGCAATTTTGCCGTGTTTATCGAAAGTTTTTGAATCGCTTATGTATAAACAGACAATTAAATTTTTCTTGTGTAACAAACTTTTAACTGACAGACAATCAGGTTTCCGACCAAAACACAGTTGCGTAACTGCTCTACTAGACGTGCCCGACGAAATACGAAATAATCTTGATCGAAATAAAGTTAGTTTCTTGATTCTACTTGATCACTCGAAAGCTTTCGATACGGTCGATCACAAAATTTTATGTTCAAAATTGTCTTGCATGTTTGGTTTTTCCGCAACTGCTACCCGACTAATGAGCTCATACCTAGCTAATAGAATACAAGCAGTGAATATCGGTTGCGCGACCTCAAGTTTTTTAAGCGTGAACTGTGGCGTACCTCAGGGTTCTATAATGGGTCCGCTTCTTTTCTCGGCTTACATAAACGACCTACGCTCTGTTCTGCATCGATGTGGCATACAAATGTACGCTGACGATGTGCAATTGTATACTAGCTGTCGCAAGTCTGATGTTCACTCATGTGTTGCAAGTTTGAACGAAAATTTATTTAAAATTAATGAGTGGGCATCTGCTAATGGTTTATGTCTTAATCCAAACAAGTCTAAATGCTTGATCATAGCTAGAAAACATAATTTCACCTCGACCCTACCGCAAGTTATACTAAATGGATCATGTATTGAAGTCGTAAAATCGGCAAAAAATTTGGGCATTACTTTCAACAGCACTTTGGATTGGGCAAATCATGTCAACATCATTGTAGGAAAAATCTATGGTATGCTCAGAAGCCTGTGGGCTACACAATATTTTACCCCCTTTAACATTAGAATGCTACTGGCAAAAACATATCTCGTTCCCACTGTACTATACGGTTCTGAAATTTTTGCATACTGTGATGCTGCAAGTAAGCGCAAACTGAACGTTGCTTATAACAACATCGCTCGTTATGTCTTTGGACTTAAACGAACTGACCGCATATCACAGTATGCTAAACAAATATTCGGTATGACTTTTGACCATGTTTTGAACATGAAGGCGTTAGTCTTCTTGCATAAAATTATTTTTAGTAAGGAACCTCCTTATTTATATGAAAAATTAAAACTTTTAAGAACTCAGCGCGGTAACAACCTAGTTCAACCTAGACATGCCTGCTTGGCGTCGGAACGGCAGTTCTTTGTTAATTCAATACGTCTTTGGAACTCGCTTCCATCCTATTTACAGCGTATTTGCAATGCAATCTGGTTTAAATCTAAACTTTCAGATCATTTATCTTCACTCTAACTTAGATTTTTCTCTTCCTAATTTCTTTTTAATATTTTTTCTTCTTTTGTTTTCTTTTTCTTTATATTTTTTCATAAATTTAAGTAAATATCTTTGGTTCAGTTTTACTAAACTGTTAACGATTTTTATTTTTTTTTTTTCATTTTTGTATTTGTAATTGTAACTTTTAATTTTATTTAAAATTATGTTTTAGATCTTGCTTGTTTTGTTGATTTTTATCGCCAAATATGTAATCAATGCTTAACTATAAGTTTATTCTTATAAGCGCTTAAGTTAAATTACATAAATAAATATAATGATCCATTTTTAAAACTGGTGATGATAACCGGTGACGAAAAATGGGTTGTTTACAACAATGTCAATCGGAGAAGATCGTGGAGCAAGCCAGGTGAACCAGCTCAAACAACATCAAAAGCTGATATTCATCAAAAGAAATTTATGTTATCAGTTTGGTGGGATTACAAAGGAATAATCTACTTTGAACTTTTACCACCCAACCGAACGATCAATTTAGACGTCTACATTGAACAACTAACAAAATTGAACAATGCAGTTGAAGAAAAGTGGCCTGAATTGACAAATCGAAAAGGTGTTGTATTCCACCATAACAATGCAAGGCCACACACTTCTTTGGTCACTCGGCAAAAATTATTGGAGCTTGGTTGTGATGTTTTGCCACATCCACCATATAGTCCTGACCTTGTACCATATGATTACTTTTTATTTCGATCTTTGCAAAACTCCTTGAATGGTAAAAATTTCAATAATAATGATGATGTCAAATCGTACCTGGTTCAGTTTTTTGCTGATAAGAACCAAAAGTTTTATGAACGTGGAATTATGATGCTGCCTGAAAGATGGCAAAAGGTCATTGCTCAAAATGGGCAATACATTACAGAATAAAGTTATTTCGTAACATGAAAAAATTTTCTTTTATTTTCTAAAAAAAATCCGCAATTACTTTGTTGCCAACCTGTTAAATATATAAAAGGCAAGCACATTTCTACGCACCTAATATCGCTCAAACTGTAACTTTTTGTTTTTTGCGAATATTACAGTTTCTTCCCAACATGTACTATTTTGAAAAATGTTCAGCTTGAAAGTATGCACAGAAAATTTATTTAATACTCTGCATTGACATGCTTGCCTTTTATGTATGTGCATACTTTCAGGCTCAACATTTTTTCAAAACAGTATGTTGCTAAGGCACTGTAATAAGGACAAATAATAATTACAGTTTGAGTGCTAATGCTTCCAACCAGTCGTAGTACGTAGAACGTCGTAGTACGTAATATTATAAATTGGAAAACTCCAGGCTGGATGAGTGGAGGGGCGCTGGGGGGGTGCTTAAAATGGATGCCTCCATCGTGATACGATTTTAACCCTTGTAGTCATCTGAAAAAATTTTTAATTCGTAAGAATGTCGCTATATCCCTGACTAGAGCAAATAAGACATTTTTTTTTGCGAAATGGCAACTGCTTGAAAAATTTTGTTAAAAATATTAAAAAACAAAGGTTTTACATAATACTAGTCCGGGTCACTTAAAGATATATAAAAAAGGATCAAGCCAAATTTTAAGTAAATCGGTCCATTTGAATTTTAGATATTATGCCAAACGCGTTTAAAGATCTGAGTAAAGTTACAGACAGTCTAAGTCATAAAAACTGGCGCTGTACTTATAACTCCGAGATACTTATAACTCCTAAGATCCGAACATTTACCACGTTTATCGTAAAGATAGAGATGCTGACAAAACTGGTCTCACTCGAGGTGGGGGTGTGTTGATTGCAGTTAAACGCAATCTTTGCTCGCCTATCATTTTACTGGAGAATTGTGACACTCTACTTGATCAAGTTTGTGTTACAATAAAGGATGCTAGAGGTGCTGTTTACGTATGTGCCTCATATATCCCACCAAACAGTTCTTATGATTTATGTGCTCCGCACGTTGATAATGTTGTTCGATTACAATCTTCTTTGAAGAATCCGGATAATCATTTATGTTTTCTGGGCGATTTCAATCTAAGTAAAATTGCTTGGAGTTCTCTTGCAGATGTGCTGATTCCTTCTAATATAAATAATTCTTGCGAAATTTATTTTATTGATAGTCTTTTAAGTATTGATTTAATTCAAATTAATTCTTTTTTGAATTCACTACATAAAATGTTAGATCTAATTTTTGTTTCTAAAAATTTTAAGTCTTAGTTATCGGAATGTTTATGCCCGATTTCTCCGTCAGGTATACATCATGTTCCTCTAGTCTTAGCATTTGAGTTCTATGATTTTGTGCAATCTACGCCGTGTAATAACTATTTTAATTTTAAATTATGCAATTTTGATCTTTTAAATGCCATGTTTGTTAATGCAAACTGGAGTGAGATGTTTTTGAATCACAAGGTGGCAGTGTGTTATGATTTGTTTGAAGCCAATTTGTGTACTATATGCACTCAGCATATTCCACATTTTGCACCTAAAGTATATAAATTACCATGGTATACTAAGGGTCTTAAAAAGTTGAAAAACCTGCGCAATAAAAATATAAAATTATTTAAGACAACCAATGATACTCAGTATCACTTAAAGTATGTACATTTCATGAGAGAATTTAATTTTTTAAATAAATTTCTCTATAAACAGTATATTTAACGTTGTGAGAGCAATATTAAAACTAATCCGAAGTCTTTTTGGCATTTCATTCAATCTAAACGGGATGGTTCGTGCATTCCTACATCAACATATTACAATGGCATTCATTCTTTTGCTATTCAAGATACAGTGAATCTGTTTGCTGACTATTTTAAATCTAATTATGTTATTGGCAATTCAGTGTTCGATGAGTCAATTTTAAATAATGTAGACTCTTGTTTAAACCTTGGTTCTTTTATTTTGGAGGAAAATTAAATTTCCTATGCTATGTCTACAATGAAAATTTCGGTTAAATCCGATATTGATGGTATCGCATCTATACTGCTTAATAAATGTACATTTTCTTTATCAAAGCCTTTGTGTGAAATTTTCAATAAATCTTTAATGGCTGGAACTTTTTTAGACTGTTGGAAAATCGCCTCCATAACACCGATTTTTAAAAATGGCAATAAGAATGATGTCTCCAAGTATAGACCTATTTCTAAGCTTTCAAATGTTGCGAAACTTTTTGAAAGTGTTATTAAGTACAGATTATTTTTTTTAGGCAAGCGATACATTTGTCTTGAACAGCATGGTTTTTTCTCTGGTCGGTCTGCTGTTACAAACTTAGCAATTTTCTCGATATTTTGCATTTCATCTTTTGAAAGAGGACATCAAGTTGATGTTCTTTATACTGACTTCTCTAAGGCCTTTGATAAGGTTCCTCATAATGTTTTATTGGCTAAACTTTTCAAAATGGGTTTCCATTCTAATTTTTTTAGTTGGGTTCAGTCATATCTTCAAAATAGAGTTTGTTTTGTAGATATAAATGGCGTTAAATCGTATAATTTTATTGCCACTTCTGGAGTACCACAGGGGAGTATTCTTGTTCCTTTGTTTTTTACATTATTCATTAATGATGTTAGCAAATGTTTTCATTCATCAAAATTTTTACTTTATGCTAATGATTTAAAGTTGTTCAGTAAAGTATCTAATCTAAATGATGCTGCTCTTTTACAGAGAGATCTTAATAATTTGCTCTCTTGGAGCTTATTGAATTGTTTACCGTTAAATTTCAACAAATGCTTTGCGATGGCATACACGAAATGTAACAATTTTCCCGCTTTTTCGTATTCTCTCTTGGGGACTCCCTTACACAAGGTTAATTCAATTAAAGATCTTGGAGTTATATTTGACTCTAAGTTCACCTTTGTTGATCATATAAATTATGTTGTTTCAAAAGCTTATTCAATGCTTGCTTTTGTACGTAGAAATAGTTTAGAATTTACTGATCCTTTTACTTCGATTTGCCTTTATAACTCCTTTGTTAGGTCAAAGCTGGAATATGCGTCGTTTATATGGAGCCCTTTTTATTTAATTCATTGCTCGTGATTGGAAAGGATTCAAAAATCATTTTCGCGTTTTGCTCTTCGGTCTTTAAATTTTGAAAATTTGCCTAGCTACAATGCACGAATCATGTTATTGGGTCTCAAAACTCTTGAAACAAGGAGGAAGACTCAATCGCTAACATTTATTCATGATCTTTTATCAGGTCGTGTCGATTGTAACCAATTATTAGAATTTGTAAATTTTAATATTCCTGCCAGAACATTACGGCACTATGCGTTATTTCAGTCTCAAACTCATAGAACTCTTTATGCACTTAATGAGCCTATTACTCGGGCGTTAGCATTGTATAATGAATTATCAATTGAAAATAACCTAGATCTTTCTTTTTCGAAATTGTCATTCAAGAACTTGCTTAATTCCTTGTTTAGTATTTAAATTATTTAACTTTTTTTTATTTTGTTTTTATTTCTACTAATATTAAAATTTGAATTTTCTTTTTACATCTTTTGCCGAATTTTATTTTATTATATTAGTAAGTAAGTTTTTATTTTTAAGTTGTCTGTAAGGATATTTCCAAAGACTTAATGAATAAATAAATAAATAAATAAATAAACTATAACTTCGTCAATAATTGAAATTTAAAAATTTCTTTGGAAAATATATTCTTAAAGCTCGAAAATATGCAAAAAAACAAATCGATTTTCTCAAAATTCTACAATAAAATATTGCCTTAAAACCGAATTAAATTAACGAATAAAAAAACTTGTATATAATTCCGATATTTCTATCCAGATTACGGAATCCATTCTGAAATTTCACCAAACGTAGTTTGTCACATTTTTTATACTCCATCTTAATGGTTAAATTAAATGCTAACTTAATTTGATAACGAGTTTATGTAATTTAGTAATAATTTGATTTATAATAAAAATGTTGCTGGTTTCAAAATGCTCTTCACAGACTATGTATACCGTCTGAACTTACAACTTGGTTAACTTTGGTTCAACATTAAATTTAAATACTTTTTTTTTTTTGTATTTTTGCCTTAAAAAATGAAAATCAAATCTTACCATGACTCAAAAAAAAATATCGGGAAAATTTTGCTTTTTATTTTTGCCCTAAAAAATAAAAATCATATCTCTCAAGGTTTTTAGCATCAACAAAATATTGGGCAAATTTTGCTCAAAATTTTAAAAGTCAAAATATAATTATAAATTTTTTTCTTCTTATTATAAAGTTCATGCTTGGTACGGTCTCTGATTTATACAAAAAAAGTTCAGAAAAATTATTTTTCAGAACTTTGCCTCCATTGCCATGAAAACCAACCAAACAACACTGACGCACATTGATAAATTACGTTTAATTATTTTTCTGAATTTAACTCACTTGTTTGAGTTTTCCAACTTGTATAATTGAAATACCGAATGAATTATGCAGTCCACGCCATGTGAAATGTCAACAAAATCGTGTTCCTGTCATTGTGTTGTGTACAAGCACATGATTGCTTAACACATATTTAAGCTTAAGTATGTGTGTGACAAAAAAAAAAAAAAATAAATCAGGCAGCTCTTAAAAAACCACTCAAACAAAATTGATTGTAATAAGCGCTGACAAACGGGGCATCCTTTACGAGCATTACGGGTGAATGCTGGAATGAGTAACACGATCTTGGCGGAGGAGTAGCACAGTGTAATGACAGCGGACAAAATTAGGTAAAGAAAAAGGTCGTAAACTCTATTTATGGGATAAACAGTGAAATCACATCGAAAGAATTGAGTGCAACCCCAAACTATAAAAAAGGTTGCAATAGTCGCTATTTTTTCGTGTTTCAAGTTTAAAGTCTAAATATAACAACTTAAAATAAAGTTTTTTCTGGCAATGGTTGAAGCTTAAAAGAATTCAATGCTTTATTTGTACAAGGTTGCTTTAACTGGAAAAAGTTGAATTTGAAGTGGAAAAACTTGAATTTAAAGCTAAAAGCCTGTGTAGTTATAGTTTTTAATTAACACTCGTTAGCAGAAAGTGTGAATTATTATGAAATCGTGGCATTTAAAAATTATTTACAATATTTTTTAATTGTTTTAATTTTTCTGATATTTAGGTGGGGCAGCTGCCACTTTCCCAGTCGCTTCACCCATGCTTATATCTCTGGTTGGTTATTTTTTCCTAAATTAACTGCAATACTTTATTTATTGATTGAGCGCATATAGCAGTGGCGTAGATAGCTTTAGGTTATTGGGGGCCAATAAAAAAAAATAATATCCTTAAAAGAATTTTCTTTTGAATACCTAATTTTTTGAGTGTTTTCTAACGACGAATGTCATGTTTTATAAACTAACAGCTCTATTCTGCTTGTTATCTTAACAAGGAATTGTTAAGGAGCTTTTCTTGATAATATTGTTATGTAATGTAAATGTTCATATTCTAAAAAAAATCATTTACAATTTGAAAACTCTAAAAAGCTTGAAACTCACATCAAAAATAGAAAATACAAAGAATTAAGTAAATTCAAGTTTTTTTTTTTTATTTAATACACAAATTTACATTGTTTTTAATAACCAAAGTTTGAGTGAACCACGCAGAAGCAGCTTTTATTTTATGTAAAATTTTTATATTATTATGTTTGGATTTTTCATTTTGGTATTTAATTGTATTTAGAGTTAGATAGAAATAAAAAAATAGATAAAGAGATAGATTGAAGGAATCATTCTCATTTTGAAGACGTTTCAAATAGTGCCGTCGTTCCATTTTTTCCTTTCTTTGATCTTCTTCATTATCAAAACTTAAAACACGTAAAAATTCTTCCATTTTTCAGTCATATTTATTTTAGTTTAATATTAAGTTAAAATTTATATTATTTGTATTATTTGCACAACAATTCTCTAGCTAAACACATAAATTTTAAGATTATGTTGTCGTTGTTAAGATAATTTGTTCAATTAACAAAATTGTAAAGAAAAGAGCTTTTAAATTTTCATCAGAATACGGAACATTAACAAGTTGTTAATATTAACTATTTTGTTAATGGTAGAATAGGGCTGTAACTTCCCTGTAGAAAAATCAACTAATTTAAAAGTAGTTGAAAAGTAGTTTTTTGTCAACCACAACTAGTTGAAATTCTGACTTTTTTCCAAAGAATGAACTAACATATTTTGTATGGCGATGTCCGGTAAATAAGTCAATTGACTTTCGTCTGCATATATTTTCAACTACTTGTTAAATTAGTTATATTTAAACTATTTTTTAATTACTTTAAAATAACCAATGGAAAAGTATTTAATATTCCACTTATTGAAAATGAATTTAAAAGCATAAAAATTTTAAATTTCTATACATCAAAGAGATCATTTATTTGACTGTTTTGAAAAATACATAAATACATAAATCATGAAGTGATGAGGTGTTTGCTGAATGGTTAAGCAATGCATCAATTTCCGTACGGAGTCCAAATTGTGCAATATTCGCTAAACAGTACCAGTTTGTAATTTGAATATCTTAAATATTAAAGAATTTTTAATCGTTTCACAGGGTTTAGAGGCAGTTTATTAGTTTTACAGTGTGTTTACCACGTCTGTCTTGCAGCTCAATGTCGTAAATAAAAAAAAATATGTCTTTTGGAAACAAAATGTTAGTGAAGCCTAAAGTTAATAATATTCAATATTTATAAACTTGTAATCTAATAAAAATTTGCAATTCAAGCATGTCAAAATCAGAGTAGTTACCGCCTTTATATAATTCAAAGTAGTTTATCAACCACTTGTTTTGAAGTAGTATTTCAATTACTTCATATATAATGCAATAAAAACTATTTAGAATTGAAGTGGATGCCGCCTTAATATAATTCAAAGTAGTTCATATACTGGTTTATTTTAAATTAGTTTTTTAGTTTGTTGTTTTTAAAAACAAGTTAGTTTGTTCCTATAGGGTTCGTTTAAACGTCGGAAACAAGACGCTATAACATATATATACATTAGATGGGTTTTTTTATTGCACTTTTGTTTCTGATTCGTGCACTAGGGGAGAAATATGAAGAAAGATATTAAGAGTATCAGAAAAGTGATGTTTTGAGTTCAATATCTGTCAAACCGAGTGCGCTTAAAGCAAAAAACCATTTTTACTACTTCTTTTTGTAAGTTTTAAAATTTTTTTTTTATGGTATAAAATTTGCGTAAAATATAAATATGCATACCGATTCCAACATAGAAGTAAATGCTTAATCGAATGCCATTATCAGTTTTTGTAAAAATTAAAGTCTTGTATCTCCTGAACTCCGCTAAAGTCAAAATTTTAAGTTTTTAATAAAAATTTTTGGTTTTAACCTATGCAACGAACTTGATGGTTTAATTTTTATCAAGACATTCATTTTTAATAAAGTAATATTTAATTTTATAGGAACACAAATCAAGCAAAATTCATAAAAAACACTTTATGCAGCAATATGTCATCACTTTCCGCCTAACGATCGGAATAAACTTATCGATTACGTTCACAAGTAATTTAGAGCAAATCATGACCGTGCAGATTACAAGGAACTGTCTTAAATTGTGCTTCTTTTTATCGGCGAAACACCAAAAAACTTAAAGGCACATTCACAAAATTTTAGCTCCAGGTGCTGTCTCTCGAGCGCTGTTCATGGCCAAGGCAATTTACTCCTTAAACATTTATTTATTTCGAGATGAATTTGAACTTACTGGTAAATTAAAAAATGTATTTATGAAACTAAAAGAGCTAATGGACCTTAGAAATGTGAATATACTTACCGCTTTGATATACAGTAACTACTGGTTCCAGTAGTATCCAGTAGATAACAGCTAATGAACCAAGAAACTTAAAAATCTAGTAAACTACCGCATCGTTAATGAAATCATGGCAAATTAACTTGTGCGCTTGTTTTGACGTTACCTGTGGTATTTGTCGGAAACAATGGCTAGCTTAGCATTTTTCGACAGATCAATTAACTCGCATACTAAGCACTTAATAGATGCCGCCATACATAAAATTGGTGACAAAAGAATAAGCGTATACTAATATGGACACGATAGATATTGCTGATTTGAAAATTGAGAAGTTTATAACTTCCAACACCAATAAGTTTTTTGACGCATTATTTTTACCAGTACCACACGAGACCGTTCAGATGGATTTTCTCAAAATCTTAATACCCTTCTTCATATTTACCCCCTAGTGCACGGATCAGAAGAACTCTTCCAATTCAGTAGATACAAAAAAAACTCATCTCATATTCATAAATATATTAGGGCAGCGTTACTCAAAGTGTGCTCTGGGGAACCCTTGGGCTCCGCAAAGTCTCTGTGGGGGCTCCGAGAAAATACTGGACAATGCTTTATAAAAAAAAAAACGCAGATAATATTGCACATTACGGCTTTGAACAAACAAAATTTAGTTTCTATTTCAATAACAAAATTCACATGCAAAAATAATTGCGTTAGCACACAAGCATACATAACATATTTGTAGTTGTTTAAGCGAGTTCAACGTCGAGTACGGACCAGTGATCTAGAAGGGATAACTTTTTTGTGACTTTTAGAAAGCAAGTACTAATACCCTACTCAACCCTTTGTGCACGCAACTCAATTCATACTCACTTCTACGAAGCTGCTATGTGGCAGCTCAAATAAATATGAGTATCTCAAGTCACGAGTCGGATCGGGTAAAGAGCCGTTTTATTCGGTTCATTAATACTTATGTCGTCTGTCGTACTGTTGTCGTCTTGCTGATTCTTATCCTATACGTAAACCCAAACACAGACAACAGTGTTCAACGCTAATAACAAAATTACTGCTTTCACAAGAAAATTAGATTTTTGGTTTATTTGTGTTGGCAAGAGGGAAACAGAAAGCTTTTTATTGCTCAGCGAGTTTGTTAGAATGTTTCGATATGAAATGTTTGAAGAATTGGTCCAATATTTCAATGCTGTGCGGGCATGTTTTGAGACGTATTTTCCCGAGGAACAGAATACAAAAATTAGTATGCATTCATGGATTCAAAATACTTTTGTACGCAACTTTTGAAAGCTTGAAAGTATGTCACACAAAAAATTATAAAAAAAGTCGGCGCTAATATAATCAGACTTTTAATCAGAAGCGCCAACTTCAAAGCATTTGTATTCATCAAGAAATTTATATATTTATGATAATAAAACAAATAAGAAAAAAATTAAGATAATAAGATTTCATATATAATAATATGTTTAAATAAATTATCAAATATGACCACGAAATTGATAATTTAATTTAATTGAAAATTTTAATTGAATTAAAAGTATTTTTTAATTATTTTTTACTTTGTAGTGATTTTGTAGTCGGTTTAAAAAATTTTATTTCTTCCTTTTTAGAGAATATGATAAATTTTCGAAAAAAGTGTATAAACAACATAAATACAATTGTTCCGAAAAAAGTTTGTTCTATTAAATTCTGAAAGTTTGTTGGTTATTTCAAATATTTGCTTCTTAAATTCAAATTAGATGTCACATTTTTTGAAATTATTTTACCCATTTTCTAATATTGCCACGCCCCTTTGTTAAATAGGCACCCACTTTCTTGCGCGTTATTTCCAATAATTGTGCCTACCTCTGTACTTTATTTCAGTACCCCAGCGTCAATATTAACTGAGATAGTGTTTATCTAGTATTGCCACGCCCATTTATCAAACAACGCCTACTTTATTGATCATAATTTTTCATAATTCTGTCTACCCCTGTACTGCAATAAATTTCAGTGCCCTAGTGTCAATATTACAAAGAGATACACTCTTTTTCTAATATTGCCACGCCCAGTAGTTGAAAGCCGCCCACTTTCTTGACCGTAATTTTTACTAATAATGCCTACCTCTATACCAAATTGCAGTACCGAAGTATCAATATTATTCGAGATATACTCTTTTTCTAATATTGCCACGCCCATTTTACAAATAACGCCCATTTTCTTGACGGTAATTTGTAATAATTGTGCCTGCCCCTACTCTAAATTGCAGTATCCTAGTGTCAATATTATTCGAGATACAGTAGTATCTAGTATTGCGAGATCAATTATTGCCACACCCAGTTATCGAATACCGCCCACTTTTTTGCGGACACCTTCATGCTTATGATATCTATCAGTTCCCCAAAAATTATGTCAATCAGGCATATGGTTTAGGAGTTATCGATGTACATACATTTAAAAAAAAAAAAAAAAAAAAAAAAAAACACAGAAACCGACGAACTTGAGAACCTCCTCCTTTTTAAAATCGGTTAAAAAAATTAGACACCTACAGACGTAAAACAGAAGCTTTGAAGGTTTGATAATTTGATATAATTTGATTAAGTTTTAACAAATCAGTTATGTGCTGCCGATACTACAATACCCGGCATAATTTTACCTTAAGGCCCATGCCTAAATATTTTTTCTTTCTTTTTGTAATGTCTTTGCTGAATGGAAAATAAAGGATTTTGTATGGCGGTTTGGGTAGCCGGTCGGGACCCTTCTTATCGACTAGCTATCAGCCTGTGGGGAGGTTCGTGGCTAACCATCCTACCATGTCACAACTACATACTTTATTTCAGCGTCCCTTAAATCCCACAAAATGAAGAAAAGAGAGAAAACAAATGGTTCAGTTAAGCTATATTTAATTTTGAGGATGAAACTTCTTTTAACACACACCTTGGCCTTGTCTTCAGACGATCAGACGATGGTTATCCTATTTTCCTATCCTCCTTACCACAAAGAAAAGATTGTATTATAATATTAATTACTCATTATTATTCTTATATATCTAAAATATAAACAATCTTATTCTACCAATTTCAGTTTTCTTAATTTTTTTTTTCTTTTTGTTTAACTTCAGATTTTAGTTTTTTTTTTTTTTTTTTTTTGTATTTACTTTAGCGCTTGGATGGAAAAAAAAATACACACCTTTTAATTTTTAGCGATAAAGAAATATAAATAATTTGCAATAGAAAAAACAAAACTTATGAAACCAAATCCTTAGAGTAAAGATGAAAATCAAACTAAAAATTCAACAAGTTTATTGCCAATAACTTGCAAATGTGCAACGAAAAACAAAAAAAAAAAAAACAACTATTATTCTTTAAGCATGATTATTTTGAAGCAAAATAATCATTCTGTTATTTAAATAAGTAACAAAATTATTAAAAACATTGAATTGATTAATGATGTTTCAAATTAAATGCATTTACGTTAATCTAGCTGAATCTTATTTTAGCAAGTTAGATACAATTCCCTTTTTTTAATTTTTTTTTATTTATTTTTATCAAATTATAAGTTCCCTGTAATATCTAAGTTCACTAACCTGCCCTCGAAATTAGCAAAAAGAATAAAAAGCAAATAAAATAAAAGAGCGCGTTAAGCCCTATGAAATAGAACGATTTGAAGCCTATGGGCCTCTGACTCGCTCCTCAAAAGAAAAGCTTAGCAAAAAGTCTCCACTTTCATTACGAGAGAGCGAGGTCTCAAAACGTCTATGCTGATTCTTATAAAAAAAATGTAAAATTGATGGTTACAATTTTCTGCGTATCCAATTTAAATACTTCGAATTTTTTTAAGTATGGAACAAAATTTTGCTGTAAATATTGCATTCCATCCACTATAGTGTACCCCGTGGCAGCCGTGGCGTAGTGGGTAGAGTGTGTGGCCCATAAGCCAGAGAACCCTGGTTCGACTCCCACCTGACACAGAAAGTTTTTTCAATTGAATTAATTTTTCTGTTCGGCCGTCACCTCTCTGCAGACAATGTCAAACCTCAGGGAAAACTGCCACAAAAAGCTTCTTGATAACATAAGCCGTTCGGAGATGGCATAAGACTTGTGGGTCCAGTTCTCGATCATTTGTGTTCAAACATTTCACAACAAGCACAACACAATTGATCATAATAAGCTTGATTAAAGCCTTTTCAAGGGCCTTCATAGCCATTCCGTTGTTTTTTTATAGTGTACCTTTTTAATGGCTATATACTATTCTCAGAACTACTTTTCTGTATAAAAAATATGGATAATTTCGCATAGGAAAAAATATATTCTTTAATGATTCTGATTGGGTCTAGAACTCATTGATTCTCAGATTGGCCTTTGTGGCTTAGAGTCATACACTTTCCATAAGTTGTTTGTTTCTAAACAACTTTGTGTTTATATAACTAGGTATAGTACTTGATGAAAAATAATAAAATAGCGTAAAAAGTAATAAAAAAAAATTTAGTTTTTAATTAAAAGTAAAAGTATTTTGTATGTAAAAATTGTTAGGCAGTTTTTAAAAAATTCGTTTAAAATAGTAAGCGTTGATTCTCCAACATGAAATTTTGAGAATGAATTGAAAAATAATGCCTCAATACGACGATGTTTCAAAAACGCCAAAAAAAAAAGCTGACCGTGAAAAATATAAATGAAATATTTAGTGGCCAAAAAGTTAAAGTTCTTCAAGAAAATGTTGGTAAAACTGTCTACACAAAGAAGATCAATTCCAAATCTTTAAAATACGTTTTTGCATTTTTTTGTAGAAGAAACGGTTTTCACTACATGTTCGAGTTGTTTTACTACATGTCCGAATGACATATTTTGATTTTTTTTATTATTTTTACTATGCATAACTTAAAAAAAAAAAAAATAACTAAAAATATTTGCACAAATTTCTATTTTTTAAGTACTATCGACGTGCAAGGTGCCAAATTTTTACAAATATGTGAGTTTCGAAAAGCGTCCGATTTGACATGGAATCACCGACCGATACACCATATGTCAGGCCCGTAGCCAGGATTTACCTTAGGGGGGTTTTGATAAAAAGAATCTATAAGTAGATACCAGTAAAAAACTATAAGCAAGGATATGAAAAAATAAATAACCATAATATAAGCTTGAAAGGTAAAAATAGGTAAGATTTCTTGCAGTTTCTTAAAATCAAAATTAAAATTAGCTTTAACAAATTGCAACTGTTTCTATTAAGTTTACCTGTTGAAGTTTCACATAAAAGGGAGAACAAAATATTTTAGTCTTTAGATTAGGTTTCTTTTTGGCCTTAGATATCACATGAAAATATGTTCATGTTAATATTAAAATAATTACTCAGCTAGATAAATTTTTATAAAAAGAATGAAACAGTTACTTTTTTGATAGTTAAGAATTTAATCGGTCGTGGATTTATATTAAAATTATTTGCAAATTAAAAAAAATAAAAAAAAATTTTTTTTAACTTCCAAATTGTTTTTTAATTTTTTAATATAAATAAAATAATTTTAAAAATGCTGAAGCTTAAAAAACTGTAATTGTTAATTTTTTTTTATGAAAATTTGGTAACATTTTTAAAAAATCATGAAATTACTATAGAATTGGACTGTATAAAATGTTTTACAAAAATTTTTTTCTATTGAGAATTTTTTTCGAAAATGGCATATTTAGATTTAAAGTGATTTTCCTAAAACTGTTATTTGAAAAGTCTTCGCACAGGGTTAAATTTTTGTGCCAAATTGGAAATTTTAGATGTCTTATATACCAAGAAAATAAAATAGTCAAACTTTTTAGTCATTCGCTTTACTTGGAATACCCCACAATGTGTCAAATTTCGTAGTTCATGTATTTTTTTACACTATTAAAACTAAAAAAAAACCCATTTAAATGAATGCTTTTTTAAAAGTTTTGGGTCCAATAAGCTTATCCAACAAACCATAGTTGACGACTTTGTCGAAATTCTGACTAATTCATGACTAAAGTCTTAAAAAAATCGTTACAATTTCGTAACGCAAATATCGAAACAGTTTCAGTTTTTTACGAATTTTTATAGAATTTCGTTATGCGACTATTTCTAAAACAAATTGTAATGCAAACAGATTAAAATTTCCTTTCTTTCGAACTGTCTGAACGAAATCGTAACTTTTTCGTTACATTTTTGGTAAGACTTTTTTGTTAAAAAAACTCACATTTTGAATTTAATAGTCTCATTTGTATTATTTCATTATACTTTTTGGACCCTAAGGGGGGAGGGGGGTTTGAACACCTAAAATTCCCCCTTGTCTACGGGCCTACCATATGTTATATATGAATATTGTTTATATTGGTTTTTTTTTGTTTTGCTATCTTATGCCCCCCTCTGGTGAATTTTAGATACGCCACTGACCAGCAGCTCCGTGATTTCAACGTGATGTGGCATTATTGTTTTTTTATCTTCCACTTCCAATATTTTCATGCTACTCGGATTGCCCTTGATTCATATTCACTTAAAACAAAAGGAAGAATACTTTTAACACACAAGTAAGCTTATAATAAGGGTATTCATGCAATGCCGAAAACGTGTTGAATATGCCGAAAAGCGGAAAAACCGTAAACGCCGAGTTTAAATGGTCAACATTTGTATGGAATCTGATATTCAGCATAGTTTCCAGTTTTGCGCACGATTTTGATGCGTAAATAGCGCCGAATACTTCCGACCACCTGTTGTTGCCACTTTTCAAATATTTTACATATATGATATTTAATGCAAATATTAATCCAAAGTTGCCACTTTTTCAATGCAACATAAAGAACAGCTGATTGATAAACGACATTCACCGATAACTACAAAAAAGAAACGTTATGCAAAAACAGCGAATATATTCCGATATACGGCATCAGAAAATATTCGACATTGCATGAATACCATTAATACGAGTATTATATTTATATGCAAACAAAAGAAAGAACAAAAGAATCTTGCGTTAAAAATACACAATTTAGAATTAAATTTAACGCATATAAACTAAACACACATAAACAATAAAAATGCAGCTGTCACAAAAACGCAGAGTGACATAAAGTTCAAAATAAAAATGAATTTTTTATTTGTTCTAAGCTTATCTTAAGGTTGTAAGATAAAATTCTCTTTTTATCTATTTTTTTTCTAAGCTATAAGCTATTCAGTTGTTCATAACCAGATATTAGAGATGCAACGGAAAGTGATTTGGCCGGATACCGGCCAATCTATCTGTCCTTGCAGCTCGCCGAATTTCCGGCGGCCGGATAGTAGGTCAATTGCCTCGTTGTCAGCAAATTAAATATATTTCTAAATTTGCTTATGGCAAAAAATGTTCAAACTGCCTTTTACAAAATTAAAATAATTACTAAAATAATAAAATCTAAATAATTTTTACTGTTTTTTGTGTAGTGTTAGTTCTCTTCTCAAAAATTGTTAAAACCATGACACAATCATAAGGTAGTTTCATTTTAAAATCGCTGCTAAAAATACCAGTTTTCCAACAACAAAGCTGTGAGGGCCTGAAACGTCAAATGCTAATGGCAATAGTAACTTTGACATCTAGCTCCCTTTTTCTATTTTCTCTCCAAGCTAAGCCTACCTTATGATTATGCTATATATCATATTTACACCAACTTGTTTTCGTTACAAAATAGTTTTGTACATACCATATATAAAATTTTATTATTCTGAGATAATTTTTTGGCGAAATAAGCTAAATAACAAATTTTGATTACATGGGAAGTGGCGTTAGTTCATCTTTACACCAAATATTTCTTGTATTTGTATTTTTTTTTTTTTTTTTATTATATAATTTCTTATATATAATTTTTTTGGGAAATATATCAGATCATCGGTTTCTGTTTAAGGGAAGTGGGCGTGTCATTTATCTGATTTCAATGAAATTGTGTAAACAATTCTCTTATTTTAAAATATATTTTCCCATTCATGTCATGAATCTACGGGAACTCCTTCTGTTTTTGTCCACTAGCTATGTGGGCGCGTTACACTGTAGCGTAGCTGGCAGCATTTGTCGCATTTTAATGACCTCTAAAGTGTCATTTTCGTTGACAGCCAACAGCTTGAGTGAATGACAAGCAGTGATACGCACGCACATATGTGGCTACGTTACAAGACAAGGCAATGAGAATGAGTATTAGGATGCTAGGACAACAAGGACACCCATGTGTTACCGAGAATTTAGCAGCAGGTTAAAGGTTCTTTTTATATGCATAGCAACTTATTTTTATTTCAGAGATTTATTCTTTTTTTTTTTTGTTTTTTTTTTTGAGGCGCTACAGGCTAGGTCCAACTGGATTATAATGAGCCACTGCTAAGTCATGATGCCACATGTTTGTTTGCTATTTATCTTTTTGTGTGTGTGTGTGTGAGTGTGTGCTTTTTTGGACTTATATTATTTGGTGCATACTGACACATAATATAAGTAGCTTTGACAAGGGACGGAATAAATTTAATAAACAAGTTCTTAAATTAAGACAGCTACATATGAATAAAAGACATAATTACGCGTATAGAATTATTGATCATGCTTTTATTACTTACTATATTTTTCTACTTCTTCTATATATTTATTCCTGTAAGGGTTTTCCTGCAAATCTACAAACACTACAGCAACACTCGATATATCATTAGAATGGTCTTGAGGCGCAGATAAGCCGAAAAATATTAGATTTTGGGTAAGTGTAGCGCTTGCCAGATATAAGAGTTTTAAGTTGAAAAAATGGCGAAAACATCTAAGACACGAACTCGCTTTTATGTGAATGAGAAAGTGTGATTTCCACAGTAAAATATGAAAGTACTCCCGATTTTCAAGGCATTATCACTTGTTCTATAAAATTGAAGTGCATATTTTTGTAAAACTCCAAAAGAACTGGGCCGATTTTTATGAAATAAAATAACAAAAATATCATATTTCTGCAACAGCACAGTCAAATAATAATAAAACACAGAACCAATGGAATAACTAATTGCTCAGCTGGGTCGAAAAATATTCATTACAATTCAATTTTATGGACTTAAGGCGTTAAGAATATAGCGAGTAAAATAAAACGTATATGAATGTTAAATAAATTCAACTTACTGAAATAATCGTGTTCTTTTACAAAGACACGAAACTTAAAATAATGTCAATGAACTAATATTTATCCTTTTCTATATGCTTTTAGTTCCCGCGCCATTCTTTTATTTTCCTTTGAATCAATTGATAAAAGTTTCATTTAAGAACTTCCACTTAACATAGTGAAAGTCCATAACTTAGGCCATCCTTGTGTCTACTTCAATATTTGACTATAGGTTTACCCCATATACACGAGTACCTGGTTTAATCTCTGGCTATCGAAGTTTTTTTAAGGGGATGGTACGGTTTTAAAAAATATTGAAACATTTTTTTTATCATTTTTGTAGATATTAAACATTTCAAGAGTATCTTGTAAAAATTTCAAGTAAATCGTGGTAAAACTAACGAAGATACAGCGTTTCAAGTGAGCGGAACTCATGCTGGCATTGATGACAACCCTTTATTTATTTTATATTTTGGATTTTCGATAAAAAAAAAAAAAACTTTAAATCGATTTTCTGGAAACCAACATTTTTGTTGTCGATGAACACAATGCCGCAAAATCTACTTGACCGATAATTTTGAAATTTTTTTACACTATTCCTACACATAAATTTACAGGTTTTTCTTTTTTTTCCCCCTATTTTAAAATAATAAGCCTCATTTTTTCAGCGAAAATCGCGTTTTTGACTTCAAAACGCTACCAAAAAAAAAAAAAACATTTTATAAAAAACTCTTCGGTATTACCTCGCGAAACATTTAACCTATATAAACTAATTTTGATTTTTTTTTTCAGATGATCCGCAAGTCTCTAATTGTGTTCACCGCAAAACAACTTATTTTCGAATTGCCTTCAAAGAATCGCTGCCACGGATTTATTTATCGATAATTTTTATTTTTTTTTTTTTTTTTCAAATATTTTTAAGAAGTCAAACTATAACATGCATATGAACTAAATACATTATTCATGTCTCAAAAAAAAACAAAATCATGAAAACATGTCTTTTTTCGGCTTTAAGACAGTACCAACCCCTTAATTCAGTTTTGAATGGGTCACTTTAATCACAAAAATGTTATCGCAAGCAGTACACACAGCACACAAACTTAAAATATGAAATTTTTTTGTGATTATTTGTGAAAATAATAATAAAAGCCTCTTGTAAAGCATATTGTTCTTAAGGTTGATTGAAAGTGTAAAATATTGAATGTAATTTTTTGAAAGTTAAATTTTATATGTAAAAGGATGAATTTGAAGTCAACAACCTGCATCGTCTGATCACACTGATAAACATTTTGCCTTCTAATGACTTTGTGACGAAGTGTTACATAGGGAAGAGGGGAGGAGGTCAAAAATTTGCCAAAAACATGTTACGTAATTCATGAACAGCCCCTGAACACTACAAAATAATCTGGTCAGATAAAACCCAATTTAAGTTCCAAGATGTCAAAGATGTGACACTATAAAAAGAAAATTCAATAGAAAAGCTTTTGAGTCCTTACACCAGCTCACGCTCAAACTCAACACTCAAATCCTTTGTTCTCCACATAATAGAAAAATCTAAGTCGACGTCAGCCCTGTAGCCATTTATTTTAATGAACCTTTCATTGATACAAGTAGTAAGTCCGATATTGCGTCACTATTGATTGTTTGTTCCACAGGTATAGCTGGCTATTCCTGTTATATCCTACAATAGCTTCTTATGCCCACATTATTGGCATCTATTGTATTTTTGTATTTTCGGTTGTCGCTTGTTTTGTTATATCTTTCACCATAAATACGCCATCACCACAAATTGATATCCTTAAAATAAATAAAATTCCTTTTACTGTAATTTATCTTCACCAACACCATAATCGGAGTGGGGAGAATTGTTGCAGAAGTAACAACAAAATCAGTCATTATGACCAACAGCATTGGGACCATCAAATACTCTGAAGGGATCAACGCTGCACAAGCTGTTTTGCTCAAAGCTGTGTTGCTCTATACACAAAATTATGAACACCCAGACAATTCAACAACAAAACAACAAAATCTCTATCAGTCCAATGAATGCTGGTCGCAGCAGCCACTATGTATGCATAGCTATCTAGTACCTTATTTCGAACTAATCAGCCAGAACGCAGCTAAATTGTGATCAGAATGTGGAATCTGTATGTGTAGGGTGGAGCTTAGGGTGAAACAGAAGTAAGGGCTAGATATGCTCATTTACAAGCGAACAATATTTGCTACAGAGTACTCACCCTGATGAGTTTATGTATGTGTTTGGTTATTTCTTTCATGGCAAATGCTGTGAGTTTCTGAGGACGTGTGCGTATTTTTCATCAGGGGCTTATCGGTTGATCATCATTATCCCGTAGAAAATTTTCAAAGATGATTTATAACCTGTCTGAGTCAATTAAAGTTATGCTTCTGTATTTAATGGGTGCTTCTTGTGATATAAGTTATTTTTGAGTGTGTTTGTAATAAGGAATTTAATAAATATTTGTACACCTCCACCCGCTCTGCGTAAGGGGTATATTAACTTTGTCATTATGTTTTTGAGGCCCTAAGGAGGCGTGGCAGGTATAGAAAAGTCCTGAGTCGATTTAGACATATCCGCTTGTAATCAAATTCAAAATTAATGAAATTGGATATATACCATTAGCTTCTATATGAAAAATAAATACATAATTCGGAAATGAGCCAAACCAGATTGAAATCACGCTTGCCTCCCATACAAAGTGACGTCAACAAAACGGTAAAACCTCAAAAAATTGCAAAAAAGTGAAATCAATCTCACTTGAAATTTTAGTGAATCGAATGAAAACGATCCCTACCTCCCATTCAAAAGTGCTATACGAAAACGGTAAAATCTCTTAAAATTCTACAAAACTAATCTAATTACTATAAACTTTCACGTACCATATACTATACTTTGATTATGACGTGTATAAGTATTTAAACTCGACATAGGGTGGAATTTTTTAAAAGTAGAAAGGTGAACGTCATAAGTCTCACAAACACAAATTTCTTTATGATGATTTCGATAAATTTATATTAATTAAAATAATATAAATAATAATAAAAAAAATTAATAAAAAAAAGCTTCTATATTGAAGCCTTAATATAGTGCCTAATAAATGCACTAATGCCTAATAAATATAGAAAGGCCCTACTTCAATAAGAGAAGGAAAAAGTCAAATTAAAAAATAAGTTCAATAGTACCGAATTTTTTGTAAACTCATTTTTGTATTATACCCAACGCGTGCTGCGTAAGGGGTATATTAACTTTGTCATTCCGTTGCTAACACCAATAAGGAGGCGTGGCAGGTATAGACAAGTGTATACATTTTTGATCAGCATCACCACCTGAGTTGATTTCCGTGTGTCCATCTGTGATCACGATTACAGCTGTTATTTTTAAGTTATCGCAATGAAATTAAAAATATAAGCTTCTTTCTAAAAAATGGAGATCAAATTAAAACCACGCCTACCTCCCATACAGAGTGTCTTTATTTTAACCGTAAAATCTTTTCAAAATTCACAAAAATTCAAGAAATGCCATACAATTTTGCACGTATGCTTTGATCTTCAATATAAATCCTGGCTTTGAAGTTTGGAAAAATCGGATGAAAACCACGTTGGCTTTATTTAAAACGTAAGAGCTCTTAAAAATCTGCAAAAATCAAAGAAATGCTTTGAAATTTTGCAAATAAGCTTTGATATTTAACATCAAGCATCTCTATGATATTTGGCAAAATTGGATGAAAACCACGCCTACTTCTCATACAAAATGTCTTTGAAATTTTGCACATAAGCCTTGACATATAACATGAAACACCTCTGAGATATTTGACAAAATCGAATGAAAACTACGCCTACCTTCCATACAAAGTGACGCCATCAAATTAGAAAATCTTTCGTAAATATATAAAACTGAATGACATCGTGTTTGTATACACCCAAAATCCACACACATCGTTTATCCAACCCATACATATACTGTTCAGTATAATGTGGAGCCTTTGGACTAGAAAAGTGTCTGTGGCAATTTACTTTTAATCGGACTTCTGTCGCACCGCGTGTCTGACATCAACCAAATTTTGCACACATAATCCTTGGTAATTTGAGGTTTATAATATTTTAATTAGGTTTATAATATTGGGCGGTAATATACAGAAGGCGTGGCATTTTATTATTAAACAAGCTCCATCTACACAGTTCGCCCGACTTGAACCAAATTTCGTGCATATTTTCTTTAGTATAATGAGAAGTTTTAAGCCTACAAAAGTGGGTGGAACTGGATAAGAGTCGTGTCCATTTAATTGTAATCGAACTCAATCTACATTGTTTGTCCGATTTAAACCAAATTTTACACACATGATATTTAGCTTAAGGATAAGTCGTTAGTTTATAAAAGTAGGTGGTTCTAGACGGCGGGCGTGGCATTTTTTCTTAATCTATTTCCATCTACACCATTTCTCCGATTTCAACCAAATTTCGCACATATATTCCTTCGTATAATGATAAATTTTAAGATTACAAAAACCGTGGGATTGGACAAGGAGCGTGTCAATTTAATTCTAATCAAACTGCCTTTATACCATTTGTCCGATTTTAACCAAATTTTGCAAATATATTCTTTACCATAAGGAGCAATCCGTAGTTTATAAAAGTGGGCGTAGTTAGAGAGGGGTCGCGATACTTTAATTTTAATCGAACTTCTTCGATCGGGGGTGTGGCTCCACCTAAACAAACCAATTTTTTTTATATTGAATAGCTTTGGAAGTAAAAGCCACAGAACATTTAAACTCAGATTGGAGTTATCACTTGGTGATATCCTTTAAATAGAAAACTTGGACGGGCATTGGACAAGGGGGTGTGGCTCCTGCCATACCAGCCAAATTTTTGATATCGAATAGCTATGGAAGTAAAAATCACAGAATTTTGAAACTCAGAATAGAGTTACAACTTGGTAATGTAACGAAAGACTTGCATAGGCATTCAACAAGGGGGTGAGGTTGTACCCATATAACACCCAGTTTTAAATAGCGATTTTAGTGCTTTTGTATGAACAATCCAATATACTAAAAATATATAAAATTAATCCAAAAACGGTTTTATTTTATGCAGAAACAAGGTTGTTTTGAGCCATTAATGCATTTGCATAAAAGACATACGTAAATACTTAGAATTTTTAAAATAAAACAGAAAATGAAAAACAATGCGCCAGCCGCGGACTCGAACCTGTGCTTCCTCACCAATTGAACCAATTGAAAAATGTGGTCGGCGGTCATCGTCTACAGCCTCCATAACAGACTAAGGATTTGAGAATTTGAATCTGATTTCATTCCAATTTTATTTAAATACTTTTATACAAAGAAAAAAAAGGTATGCTTGAGATTGGATCTATTAAAAGTTGTTTTACGTACCACACATTTTACACACCCTGAATGATACACACCCTTGAGCAAAGCCGGGTATTCCAGCTCGTAACAATATAGAAAAAACTATTCTACGATCCGCAGCACAGTGTGCGGTTTAAACAATCTAGGTGGACAAAATTTAAATTTTTTTTAATATAATTCTTTGCTCATTCCCAAAAAAAAATTGTTCCGGAGTTGGGGTCAATCTCAAACAGCCTCTTAATTAGTTTGTTTCATTGAATTGCCTATAGAGGCAATCCTTCTATTCCTTCCTATTGTATT
This sequence comes from Coremacera marginata, assembly GCA_914767935.1. NCBI lineage: Eukaryota > Metazoa > Arthropoda > Insecta > Diptera > Sciomyzidae > Coremacera > Coremacera marginata. Next base: position 169,421,336 of record OU612043.1, on the reverse strand, counting down.
AGAAGAACACAAAATTTTGTGTCTTCTCTGTAATTACAATAATGACTATTTAGAAGAACTTGCATGCTTTTAGTTTAGGTTTTTAAGAAAAACCTATACATTTTTTTATAAAAATGCTGTAAAAATATAGAAATAAACAAAGATATATTTATCCAGAATTGATTTTTCGCTTGTAGAATTGCACTCACTGCCTTCTATTATTATCTTTATCTCTAACTCTGATTCAGTGCTTTGTAATTTTATTAGTTCCATAACTCCCTGCAGTTATGCATTTGCAGTTATGCTTTTGTAATAAATGAGCTAACCACAGGATCCGAAGTTATCAAATTTTTATGCAATATTTCCATGTATGTCTTGGTTCTTGATTCCCAGCCTAAATTTTATTCCACGCTGTATATAGAAATATTTTAATGTTTTAAAAAGTTTGAAATCTTTTAAAAAAAAAATATTTAAAAAAGCCATGATTTCAATGATTGGATTAAAAATTAATCCAAGATTTTTGACCGTGTACTAAATGCATTCAGGTTTATAAGCTGATGATCTTGGGCTTTTGTCATTTTTTTGGACATCACACAATTCCGTTCTTGAGATATTAAGCCCTCTTCCTAAAATACAAATATTTTGGTAATCTGCAAAAACTAGATATATGAACTGTCTATGAGAGTGAAATTTAATAAAAAAATTCTATTTGTATGCATACATATGCATACAAACTTTTTGGCAATCCATCAAACTATTTTAAATTTTCTCTTTTATGCTATATTTTCCATGGAAAATTTAAATTCAACCCAAATATATTAAGTGAAGCAACTTATTTTATTGTAAATTATTCTACATATTTTCACAAAAAAAAAACTAGTATTTTAACGCTTAGAAATAATATTGAAAAACACTAAATGCACCAATTTACGACTGCCGTTTTAAATATATGGGTTAAAGCAATCATTTTAAAACTTTTGACATGGCTTTCTGCGTGTACTAGTTTTATTTAAAAAAAATGCATTTTTTTAAATGTTTTTTGTTACTTTTGTCCTCGTAGATTGATAAAACCTCACACTGTGCGCAGTAGCCAAATGTAATACGAAATAAGTCTTCAAAACGCTATAATAATATAAAAAGGTTAACTTTGATACTATAACAAAGAAATTTGGCGCAAGAGTAGATAGGGATTTCTGAAATCTTGCGTACAGTGAGTGCAACCGAAAGTAACTGAAACAATCCAGAAACTAACCGTAATCTGGCAAAATGATATGAAAATAGCTGTATTTTTGGTACTAAAGCTCTGCAAAGAACCATCCAAGCACACTAGTTTTGTGTAGTTATTTTTTCTTACCATATATCAACTTGTATCGATTTCGCTTTCTAAGTATTGAGTATGCATGGAACATTTCTCTTTTAGATAACGCTGGAACAGGTATGAGAGAGTGAAATTACCAAGCATCTAGAATACTAGTTTGAGAACATACGCAACAAACAGAAATATCGGTAATATGATAATGACGTCAAAATCATAAAGAATAAAAAACGAATTATTTCAATAAAACATTAAAGGAAACATTTTATATATGTGCAATGCATTCAAGTTTTTAATTTATTTCATAAAAAAAAAGTAAACATAACAAAGACATATTTGTCGATAACTTAATGAAACTAAAAATTAATTAATTAAAAATTAATAAATGTGGCACAAGTACCTAGTATAAAGCTATTTCTTCACAGAGTCCATATCAATTGCATCATTAGTTTTTTTACGTGGAATAGAAAAAGTAAAAACACGAGATTAACGAAAAGAGAACTATCTAGAACATCCATTTTGAATGGATATATCCATTTTAAAAAACGTTAAAGCAGTTACCCTGCTTAGTGAAACCGATAAAGAGAAAAAAGCTTACACTAAAATGAGAGCCAGAGAAACTTTGCTCAATCAAAAACATGTATTTGTACCAATAATATCAAGTTCTTACTTGATTTTTCTGTTTATACAAGTAGAATGGATGGTTCTCTGCAGATCTTTATTTGGTACTTATTTAGAATGGATTTAGTCAGATTTTATTATCTTATAGTAGCTGAAAGTAACCGGAAATGAACCGTAAAAACGCTTGAAAATGAAAAGAACTATATATTTGACAAAAGAATAGCGTAAGTCACTTTCTTTCTTCTTGTATATAGTGGTGCGAGCCGGATGTAGTATAATACTATAATACAGTCAAACCTGTTTTTGTGCGGTCTTTTTTTGTGCGAATTTTTTTTTGTGCGATTTTATTTATGCGGTTTTTATTTTTATGCGATTTGTTTTGTGCGAATTTTTTTTTGTGCGAGTTGTGTTATGATATTTTTTCTTGTATGCGATCTTTTCTATGCAAAAAAAAACTCTGCACTAGCTGAAATTATCATTAAAAAGAGCAATAAAGAGAAAAGCGTAAGAGCAAAACGCAATTCTGAAGTTTTTGAAATGTCCAAAAAAAGCGCGAGAGACATTATTTTATGTCATAGAAGACTATGACGAATAGTATTGATTAACTTATGAATTTATGTATTTTAATTTATTTTTTTTAATATGCATTTTTTTAATGAAATAATTTTTCGTATTTTTCACAATTAAAATGAAGAATTAAAACTATATTTTTAACGTTTCCGTGTGTAATTTATTTATTTATTTGGCTTCGAGACCACTTTTTCACTTTTTCATAGAATGTTTCCTAGGTGAGATTTTTTTTATGCGGTACAAAAAAACCGCATAAAAAAATTTTCTTTATTAGATTACCTAAAGTTACCTAAAGTTTTAAAGATTACCTAAAGAATTTTTTTTTATGCGATTTTTTTTTCTGCGGTCCCTATCTACCGCACAAAAACAGGTTTGACTGTAATATGAAAAGTACTATATACAAGGAGCGCCTTCTTTTATGTTGGTATATTCATAGTGAATAACTTAAAAAGGAACAACCGATTCCCACATATTAGGTAATTTTTTTTACCGGTGTACCGTCCCGTTGTAACTAGTAGTTGCCCAGATTTTGTCCACACATTTGTGGGCGGATATAATGAGCCAACTTCCACCGATATCAATTCTCATCGAATGTTTTGCCTTCTTTGAAGAAAAATGGCCCAATGGCGCAAACAGTCACTTTTTGGACATGCGATGGTGTTTTATGGATCTCATGGGGATTGTCCGTTTCCCAAAAGGGTAAATTTTGCTTGTAAGCAACGCCAGAAAGTATGAAATTGGCTCCGTAGGCCATCAGATTGGCTTCCACAAATGAGTGACTATTTCGCCCAATTCCAAGTGACGTGGACAGTCTTTCGGCAATATTCTTTGAGTCAATTGTATTTTATACGGAAACAAATGCAAATCATCCTCACAAGGTGCCACAAAGGCACAAAGGAGAGTGTCAGCAACACTCTCTCTTACCACTTCAACCAGTTGGAACATCTTAGGCGTTGATGAACGGAATGTGAACGAGATCTTCTACTGTCCCGTGCTTAGCAAAATGCAACACCAAACGATGTGTTGTCACCAAATAGTGTTGTCGGACGTTGCTTGTTGACCATGATATTTTCGACGATATGCACGTTGAATTAACACAACTGAACGTTTATTTTCAATGTATAGCATCACTAATTCGGCGCACTGTTTTGGTGTAAAGTGAGTTCAGTACCATTTTTTCCTGTTTCTCAACCGGTTTTGATGTTCTTTTTTTATAATGAATCAGAGTAGGGTGAATCACCAACGAATTTTTAATGAAAAATGCTTGCTGGAATGCCCGGCATTGCTCGGGTATGGTATGGCATTTGGGGTGCTTCTGACCCGATTTTGATGACTTTTTTTTTGAAAATGAATCAGAGTAGGGAGAAGCAGTCCACCGAATAGTTTTTAAAGAAAAATGCTTGCTGGAATACCCGGCGTCGCTCAGAGTGGTTTGGCGGAAAGGTCGAATTTCGGCCACTGGCTTACTCTAATAGTTAAAATTTGACATAATTACCGTTTCAAAAAACTGTACAAAATCCAATAAACTAAAAAATGTCAAAGTAATTAATTTTTGCATACAAAAATAAAATATGGTGCACATTGTATTTGGCACAATAGCAGGCTAGACGGCGTCCATTAATTACGTGAGGCACTTAGGGGGGCGTGGGGATTAAGCCGAATCTCACGCACTCTCACGTGGTGGAGAGAGGGATTCTCGCAAAGGTTACGTACAGTGTAGAACTATGAGATGACTGGGTTAAGTCGAGTAAAACGTGTTTCTCTACTAAAATATGACTAAATTTTACACAATAATATTTATCGTGGTTATGCGAGCGCCAGTAGTATTATTTTTAGTTGTAAAATGCGACAATCGGGCCTGATGCAGCCCACGCCGGAGTGCTCTGATTCTTCACGACAGTTTTCTGTCACCTCCATACCCTATCACTCAGATTGATGGGCATCTGGCGATCTCAGATTCTGGTGAGCATGACGGAAAGTTATTTTCTCCTTTTTTTACTCGCCACTGCTTATCGATTCAACCTTTGCATGTCTTCATGGACTTGCCCTATGACCTCTATTGCCTCAGTGTACATGGTGATCTAGAAAAGAGATGCTGCAATACATATGGTATTCACTTTTCATCCATCACAAGAGCTGCACAGCATCAGCGCGCAGTCCACCGAGCACCAGCGCGCAAAGTGCGACCTTCACGGGTTATGACTGTGTGAGTTTCTGTGTGCAAGCGATAACGGTTTAGAGTGGCTAAATCAGAGCAAGGTTGAAGGAGCAGATGATTTTACTGAAAATCACATGGGCATGCTGGTTCCAGAAGTCACTTTTGAGACCACACATGAGTCCCCATGGACTGAATTAGAACGAATGTTCTTTCACCAATTTTAGAAGTTCTGATTTAAGCATTTTATTGTTCGATTCATTTCATTTAGACTACGATCTCAGTAGCCGTAAATACTAGTCTAAGCTAGTCCTAATTAAAAATTTATTAAATAAATTACTTATTTTTAAAATAAATCCAATGCAATGAAGCATAGGTTAACATATTTACACTAAAAACATGCATTTTAAACAATCTCACGTGAGATTAGAGAAGAGAGATTTATTAGTGTATATTTGTGTCATTTATTAGTGTATATTTCAAGAACATTGTACAATTTTTTCGATGAAAAATAATTCAAAATGGCGGCTGAAGGTCTCGCTGATCAAAGCCGTGCGCGGCAATAGCCGATATGCGCTGTACACTCTACCCCAAAACCAAAAAAAATATTAACCTAGATAAAATTTGGGGGGCTTTGTAGACTTCCGATTTTAATAAAACCCTTTAAAAAAAAATGGCGGCACTTTGGAAAAAACCCTGTTTTTCCACTTTTTTTTATCTTTTTGGAAAAAAAACGCTTCCTGAAGACCCCTTAAATTGAATAAGCTTTTATTTGAGCATTCAAACATCGAAATCAGTCAAGTCGTTAAAAGCGGAATCGTGTACAGCGCGGAAAAAAAGGTGTTTCTAGTAAAACGCGTTTTAAGTTTGACAAAGAAAAAATCGAAAGTAATGTTTGTTTTTTTTTACTTACATCTAATCAGCTATTCCAGCACCATACGAGGTCCCTTCTTCATTCTCAAAGAGCATGTTTTGCTGCACCAGGGCGCCAAATTTTTCAATTCTGGCTTTTTTTTGCAAACTCCGAGAGTTTCTCCTTCGCTGACTTTACACGCCGGTCGTGAGTCTTCATAGCGAAGTTTACACAGTTTGTCCTGATGACGATTCCTAAAGTCTGCATAGTTTTTAATATGGATGAATAGCTTTTTTTAAAAATGCCGAAAGATATATATGCTGCTGTTCTGATAGTTTGTTCGCCACAATGAAGGTGTTTGCGGACCAGTTTCCAAAGACAAGAGTTAAAAAATTGCCGTTTTGCGTGTTTCTACCTGTGCATCTTTGCAGTAAATTATCACCTGAAAGAGCTTCATATACGGGTCGAATTGCTTCTTGAACCGATTTTTGAAGGGCAGATTCATGGTGGAAATCGGCGAGCTCATTCTTGGCTTCAGCAACACGCCACTTACACCAACTGTTTTCACCTGGTGGACAGTTTTCATGTTTGGGCTCTTAATCCGTGGAACATTTGTGATCGAACGTTGCCCACACAGATTTTTTCATCTCTTCGGCCGAGGGTGTCGTCATCGTTTTCCGACTCTTCGGATCAGGGTGTCGTCTAATAACAAGTCCATAGTACAAAGTCAAATCTTTTATTAATTTGTCTGTCAATTTTCCTGCGCCTTTACCTCCAATTTATGTTGTTTCTTGACTGCGCGCAATCTTGTGCTCATTCGCTTCTGGACGTGACCTATACATTCCTTCTTCTGAACAATACGGTCGTCGTAAGGGTTACAGTTTAGGAGAGCTTGGAAAGTTTTTGTGTCACCGACCCCGATATATGTAGCATATTTCACTCCGCGCGTTTCTGGTCGACAAAACATTTCCTTCATACAATCTACCTCCATTTTACCAGCACTTCCAGTGTGATATATGCTGCAATGTTTCATACCACATATCGTACTCATTAGTTACTTTTTTGCTGGACCAGTTGCTACAGCTTTGGCAGAATGACGGCTTAACAACAAAATCCAACACTTTGTACGTATATTTTCCGATAAGCGTTGCAATTCCAAATAACGACGTACACGCCCGACACGCTCAAATGTGTTTCTTGATTTCCCGCCTCCACGTTCTTCTTTTATCAGCAATTGCTTTACGTTGTATAACTCCGAATGTACTCTTTGATGTCTCCAGCAGATTAGTAAAAAATGCATAGTACGTTCCTTTTGCAAAATCTTCAAGCAGTTCCATTAGGGAACAAAAAGTATTGATTGACCGTAATCCGAGTCCCAGAATCCGCATGACAAACATGAAACGACGATTTCTTTCGTATGCATCATTTACAAAAGGGCTCGAAGAACCACGTTGTTGTTTTTTGCACTAACACTTGATAACTAAATTAAAACCAAGTTCACGGATACTCGAACGAGAAAACGTTACATCACTGTAACAGTTGTTACATTTTAAACACTGAGATAAAAATTGGAAAACAGTCAGAAAATTTAGGGTACGGGTACGCAGGTATATGAACACACAATACAGAGGAGTAAACAGTATCAGAAATTCTTTGAGATAGTTACAAACTTACTACCTGTACTAGATACACCGCATAGGTAGTTAAAAATGTCCGTCCCTCGAAGCCGATACAAGCGCGCATTTATACCTGTTTTTCGGCCGACGCACTCTCTCGTCTAATACTCGTAAAATAAATTAGATAGGGAAATATTCTTTTGTCTACATATGGGTGGTTTTTTTAGAGGTATAGAACTTCGAATTGAAATAAAACACAAGAAAATCGTTTTAATGTCCATCAATTTGACTTTATTGGAAGGATAATTTTATGCCATTAATGTTTAAATATGATTTCGGTCATGTGGCCTCCGCGGCTGGCTCGAATAAATCTAATTCTACAGGTCCAATTTTCAACCACTTTTTCGAGCATATGGGGCCGTATGTCGGCAACAACGCTACGAATGTTGGCTTCCAAGTCCCCTAACGTTTCTGGTTTGCTGGCGTAGACGAACGACTTCACATATCCCCAAAGAAAATAATCCAATGGTGTCAAATCACACGATCTTGGTGGCCAATTGACAGGTCCATTCCGCGAAATTATGCGCTCATCGAATGTTTCCTTCAATAAATCGATTGTGACGTGCGCTGTGTGGCATGTAGCGCCGTCTTGTTGGAACCACAACTCATCCACATTCATGCCATCCAATTCGGGAACAAAATAGTCGGTTATCATGGCTCTATACCGGTCTCCATTAACGGTAACTGACTCTCCAGCATTATTTCGCAAGAAGAATGGCCCAATGACTCCACCAGCCCATAGAGCACACCAAGCAGTCAGTTTTTGTGGATGTAATGGCGTCTCAAGGGTCTCATGTGGATTCTCTTCACTCCAAATGCGGCAATTTTGCTTGTTGACGTAGCCATTCAACCAAAAATGAGCCTCATCACTGAACAAAATTTTGCGATGAAAATCAGCAACGAGATCAATCTCATTTTCGGCCCATACACCAAAATCACGACGCATTGCATGGTCTCGCGGCTTTAATTCTTGCACAAGCTGGATCTTGTAAGGTCGCAAGCCAAGATCTTTGCGCAAAATCTTCCATAAAGTTGATGGACACAGCTCCAATTGCTGTGCACGGTGGCGAATCGATTCATTCGGGTCCTCTTCAACATTTTGCTCTACAGCGGCAATTGTTTCTTCGGTGCGCACTGTTCGACGTCTCTGCGGATGCGTATTATCACATAGAGTAAACGTAGTGCGATAACGATCCATGGTTAACCGAATTAATTGCTCTGATGGACGATTATGTCGACCATAAAATGGACGGAGTTGCGGTAAACTTCGCGAACTGAACCATTATTTTCGAAATAAATTTGCACGATTTGCAAGCGTTGTTCTTTTGTCAACCTGTTCATGATGAAATGGCAAATCAAACTGAACATAAATGACATTAGAGTTGCCAGATTTGACCACAAAATGCCAGTTTTATCTCTATTCGAAAAACAAACCTCTAAAAAAAACACCCTTTACTAGAACCTCCCCTTAAATACGGGGAGTGCTTCAACTTCGACCCTATCGAAAATCTATTCCTTACTCTCTCTATTCTTCTCTCAATTCTTTATTGAGCAATGCTGTGATGCGACTAAAAAGTTCAAAAATTATGAAAAAGTAAAAAATAGTCAGTTTAGCCGGTATAAAAAGAGAATAAATAAAAAAAGCCACTGCATAGCGTGATATCAACATCAGTGCTGAACGCAACAGAAAGAAAAATTACTTTGTAAAATGAAATGTTAAAAATATCCATAGTAAAAGGTTGTAAAAACACAGTGCCACAGAAGTGAACTAAGATTTTTTTTTTTGAAATGCCTACAAAATATAGTCAGTTAAGCAGGTGTAAAAAGAGTATAGTTAAAAAAAGCACTGCATAATGTGAAATTCGCATTAAGCCTAACGTGAAAATGTCTTTGAAAAAAAGAAAAATTAAAAATAATCATAGTATAAGGTAATAAAAATGCAGCCTAACTGAGGTACATTACGTTTCTTTTCGAAACTCATTGTAACGCATAAGAAAATGTTAAAAAATAGTCAGTTTAGCTGATGTGAAAAGAAAATAAATAAAGGAAGTAATGCATAGCCTATAATCCACAACAATACTGAAAGCATCAGAAATAAATATCCCTTTAAAAAAATTAGTGCGATAGTGGCGCAGTGGGTAGAGTGTGTGGGCCATACGTCAGAAAACCCTGGTTCAAATCCCACCTGACACAGAAAGTTTTTTAAATTGAATTGATTTTTCTGTTCGGCCGTCACCTCTCTGCATACAATGGCAAACCTCAGAGAGTAATAACTGCTATGAAAAGCTTCTTGAGAACATAAGTCGTTCGGAGTCAGCATAAAACATGTAGGTCCAGTCCTCGATCATTTCTGTTCAAACATTTCACAACACACACAACACAATTGATCATTAGAAGCTCGGTCAAAGTCCTTTCAAGGGCTGAAATGACCATTTTGTTAATTCTTTTTTTTAATAAAAGGCTAAAAAATATCCATAGTATAAGGTAGCAAAAACGCATCGCAATAGGATTTCTTCAAAACGCCTACATACGCCTACAAAAAAGTAAAAAAATAGTTCAGCTGGTGTGAAAATATAATAAACTAGCAGGACCCAGTGGTTCGCCGCGGACATTTTCTTTTATCAATAAATACGAAGCCAGTCCTGGTGAAAGTAGTACAATATTAGTACATGTACTACTCTTATGCCTTCTGTACTATCCAAATTTTAATTGTGCTACTATTAATGAACAGCCTTACTACCCAAATTTAAAATGTTCCTCTATTTGCTCAATTTGAAAAACTCGGATTTAGTTTTGTGCTTAATTTGTACGTACTTACTAAACCTCTGCACGGGTAGTCTTAAACCGACTTTCAACATATTCGTTTGGGAACGACTGGTTGTTATGTTTGATAAGTTCCGAAGGACAAAAACAATGTACACAACAACATAACACTCGGTGCATAAATTCAATTTAAGATTTTAAAAATTGGAAATTGCAATTGTACATACGATGGCAGAATTAGACGGTCGCAAATTGGACTGTCTGAATTTTAAAATTCAAGATAGTTAATAGCGTTGCCACCTTAATTTTTTTATTTTCACGAATTCACTGCTGGAGCAAACACTAAGTAAAAGTGAGTCGCTGAATCCGACTCCGTTGCTAGAATTTCAGAATAATGTAATTTTTTTATAATAGTGTTGCCACTTACTAAAATATATTACTAAGAGTTTCAACATCGTTTAACAGTGTTACGGGGTCGCTGACTTCGAATCTGATGTTTAACCTTACATTTTTTTATTTTCACGAATTATAAGTAGATATATTAGACCACATTTTTAACCCAATTTGTTCACTCGATTTTAAGTGGCAAAAAAATCTGAAAAAAATCATGACATTTACATACTATTGTTATGACATAACATATGACAATTGTTTTCTTCTTTCCTGTTTTTTCCTCTTTTTAGTAATGTACTTTTTTAAAATTGGAAGGAAAATTATTTTTTGGCGGCAATTTTTTAATTTGAATGCAGATATTTCGATTTCAGTGTTGCTGAATTATTTTTTATTTTGGTAGTTTTTAAAATTTTTTTTTTTTAATTTGATGACTTAAGTCATCCCAGGCTCGATCCTCATAGCACAGACGACAGATCTTGCTGTTTTATTTTTTGTTAATTATATTTTTATTTATAAATATTAAAAAGAAAAAATTTGTCGAAAAACCTGTGTTGGGAATAATGCACTTTTCCAATTCCGTACTCGCATCGAACGAAATTCGACTGCAAGTTGAACGTGCTACCATCGCATCATTGCCTCCTTTGCATCAAATCGAAAAAATACGAACAAACCTAATATATATCTTCCAAGCATAATACATCAAGCATAATATACATATTCCAATTTATTCCATAGGATTGATGAAAAAAAAGAATTTATTGCTTATCCAAAATACTCAATAATCGATTATATAGTTTGGGCTTTATATATATAATTTATTTTCCATTTTTCTTAAAAAAAAAAAAATAAAAACTAACTGTATGACCATAAATATTTTTAATGTAAAAAAAGCACAAAATTTCAATAGCAGTTGGGACCACTGAACCTTCGCTTTGAGGTCAGAAGCTCTGACCTTATGCTACCGCGCATACTTGTTTGGGTTTATTTTACCGTGCCTACACAGTAGACAATTTTGATGCGTTTTTCGTAACAAGACTTGCATAGTATTTTATGTTGCATTTGCGACGATATTTAATGCTAAATGATGCAGACATGTACATATATATATATAGAAGAAACTTCAACATTATCACAAAAATTCTGCTATTTCCCACACAGCACAAAATCCGACTTCGATATCGAAAATTTAAAATTTTACAAATAGTTCGCGATGACAACAATCGAATCCGATATCGATTTCGATTCGAAAAAGATACGTTTGGCGGACGTAACGGTTACTTGGTAAGCGAAGGTTCACTTATGTTTTGAAAAATTATTCGTTTACAATTCCAAAGCGATTAATTCTTCAACACAAATGCGAAGATAATTATATTTTCTACTTTTTTACTGTAAAGTGGACACTTTCGGATAACTTTTTTGGCACTTTCAGAATTACTTTTATTATTACTAACGCGATAACAGTGGCATGAAATAACTTTCGATTTTTGATCGCCAATTAGGAAAAAATAACGAAATTTTTCTTCGACAAAAGTTAATTGCAAACGAACTTTCGCCGGGTGGGTTACGTATATATTGACAAGTGTTAATTTTCGGCACAATATATACGTATCAGTAACATATCTTTCTTATGTTTTAGTTCGACCAACATATCGTACGTAATCTGGCAGCTCAGTTGGTAATGGAAGAATTTGTAACCAGTATTTTGTGTGTTAAAATACCGCAGCATGCGAATATTTTTTATTTCGGTATAAATGTGAGTTAAAAACTACATTTCAATTATATGAAAGATACGATATTTATATGAAAATTCAGATCTAAGAATAAAACAAATTTTTGATTCAAAGTTGCATTCGTCAATATTGCAGCATATGCTGTTTCCAAATCAATCAATGCAATATATCTGATTTTATCAAAACTCAATTTGAGAAATGCATTAAAGTATGCTACTGTTCTGAAAAAAAGCTACGTTCAGATAAAAATTTTTAGACAGTACTGTAGTTTGAGAGTATTGAACGAAAGACTCAACTCAATCATAAAAGATAGAGAGAACTACTGATTGTTGATTTAACATAAGTATGAGCTACTAAACTAAATATGTCTACGTGGCCGAGTGGTTAGAACAGCCGACTATGGATCACATCGTACTGTGTTCAATCCTGAGTGAAAGCAAAAATACAAAAACATGGAAATTTAATTAGTAGTTTTTTCGTTTTTATACAACTAGTGCGGCGAATTGCTGTGTTGTTGTTTTCATAAGAGCCATTTCGTTACATTGGTTTTACCCCCCATCTGGCTCACCGTATTGTTGTATACGCGGTTATAAAAGTTTCACTTCAAAAAATCACAGAGGAACCGTTAGATAGAAGTATTTCTAGTTCAAATTAGTTAACATAAAAGCTTATTTTCTATAAAATGTTTTTTTTTTTGTATTCCAGGCAAATAAAAATTGATGAAAATTTACAAATTCTACAATTCAATCAATTCCTTTTGATATTTCGGACACAAAACCGTCAAGAATGTCATCTCAAGGAATAATATTAATCAATTTTTCATATTTAAATATTGCAATCGATGCTGACTGATGTTTACCACCATCACCACCACCAACACCGCCACAATTTTGATCGTTATACTTCCACCAGCTTTTCAAAATCTGCAACGTCAAACAAAGTCAATGCCACGTGACTGTGCTTAAATGTTTTCACACCCTTGCAAATACAGTAATGTGAACAATAATTTTTGTTGTGATTTTCACTTTTACTTTCAACACACAGTGTATGAAGCCCTTAGAGAAGAAAGTGGAAAAATCTTTGTATTTATTGTCTGAGGTAAGTTAAAGCAGGAAGGGCGTATTTTTGTGTGAATCTGTATGGCGATGAGTTGCGTTTGTGTGCATGCAGTGACTGACTGCACTCAACCCTTCTCGAACAGATGTAAAAAGATGTTTTTGCTCCCTTGATGTGGGTCCTTTGAAACATATTGATAAAGATTTGGCCATAAAGATATTCTGTGTAATTTTATATTTGAATTTTCTGATAAAATATTCAGATTATAATAATGTTGGTATTTCAATGAAATCGGATAAGACTATGTTTTGTTTCATGTTTAATATTGTATATTTTTTTATTGCTTTTGTGTTTTAAATCATTTTTAGACAAGCCAAATTTTTTCCTGAGATTTTCTCAGTATTTGGGTTTTATGTGCAGGTTGTTGTTGTTTGAACACTTGACATTATGTATTGAACTAAATTCAATTTGGGTTAAATAAATAGAAAAATATAAGCTGGGAGATTGTATATACCTATCATGTTGAAATATCTTTGAGGTATATGTACTAATTTATTTACGATTTGCTTGTGGATACATAGGAATTAGGGTGTCCCAAAAAAGTCGAAGTTGTTTTTTTTTTATGTGATATTCCCTAAATTTTTTCGTATGATGTTGAAATAAATGTTAAAAAAAAATTGGTGTACGTAGGACAGGCCCGTAACCAAGGAGACAATTTTGGATGTTTTAACCTATCCCCCCTTAGAGTCGAGAATGTATGAAAAAATAGCACATATGAAACTATTAAATTCAAAATGTAATCTTTTTTTAAGACAAGCTGATATAAAGTTTTAAATTTACTTGGAAATGCAAATGATTCAACATTTTCAACGGAAATTAAAGAAGTTTCACTTAATCAATGAAAAATTTTTTGACCAAATGAAACATTAACTTTGCTTATAAAAGTCATAAACATCATATTTAAATTTGTAACGGTCGACTACTGCCTAGTGTAGCTCCAGCATCACTTTATTTAAATGATGTTATAATTCTTATTATGTTCATATTTTTCTTAGTCGTATACAAATCATATTGTATTGATTTTGTTGAGATTTCTTACGTTATATTATAAGAAGAAGAAATTCAAAGTTGAGAGTATTACTTGTCCCTAGGCATAAGTGGACGCTCACATCTTTGATTTCATTCCAATTCTTTAATTCTTTTAGTTAATAAAGTTTTGTTCAGTTAAAACTCTCGCTCTTTTACTCAACTTCATCCTCACCATTATACTAAGCTTTACAAATTCAACTGCAAGAAGTTTTCAACCATGGATTTTCAATTATGGAATGGAGAAGAACTATTTTCAATTATGGATTTTGATGCTCAAAAATTTCCTGATATCAAGATCAATATATATTTGAAATTATACTTAGAACGAATATGATTTTATAAATTGTAAGAAATTACTTACTTACTTACTTAGGTGGTCGTAACAACCCGTGTCCGGGTTTCAACCGACCTCATCAGCTCTCGCCAGGCGCCTCTGCTTTGCGCGCGCCTTCTCCAATCGGATACACCAAGTGCGGTTAGGGCTTCCTCTGCCTGGTGCATCCAACGGAGGCATGGTCTCCCTCGTCGTCGTTGACCAGCGACCCTCGCCTCGAGCACCTTTTTCGCTGGAGCTTCGTCGTTCATACGATGGACATGACCCAGCCAGCGTAGTCGCTGCACAGTTATACGCCGAACTACGTCAATGTCATCGTAGAGCTCATACAGCTCGTGGTTCATTCGGATGCGATAGTTATCGCCGACTCGAACAGGACCGAAGATTTTGCGAAGAACTTTTCTCTCGAACACCCCCAGAGCGGCTGCGTCAGTTTGCGAAACTACCCATGCCTCAGCGCCATAAAGCAGCACAGGTAGAACGAGCGTCTTGTAGAGTGTTAGTTTTGTCGATCGAGAGAGGGCTCTGGAACTTAGTTTCTTACTGAGCCCGTAGTAGCACCTATTAACAATTATTGTTCTTCGCTTTATCTCCAGGCTGATTTCGTTTTTGGTATTAATGGCGGTGCCAAGGTAAACGAACTCCTTGACTACTTCAAAGTTATAGCTGCCGGATGAAACGTGGGAGTCTAAACGCCGAGCTCCCTTGTTTGTTGACAGCATATATTTTGTTTTGCCCTCATTTATCGTCAAACCCACTTTGGCTGATTCCTTTTCGATAGCGGCGAAAGCAGCGGTAACATCTCTCTTGGTTCTGCCGACAATATCAATATCATCAGCGTACGCAAGGAGCTGGACGCCTTTGTAGAAAATGGTGCCATTACGATGCACACCGGCCTTTCGTACGATCCTCTCCATGATGATGTTAAAGAGATCGCAAGACAGTGGATCGCCTTACCTGAAACCTCTTTCGGTATTGAAGGTTTCGGAGAGGTCATTCCCTACCTTGACGGAGCTGCGTGTGTTGCTCAACGTCATTCTGCAAAGTCTAATCAACTTTGCAGGTATACCGAACTCAGACATTGTTGCGTATAGGCAATCCCTTCTTGAGCTATCGAACGCAGCTTTAAAATCGACAAAGAGATGGTGTGTGTCAATTTGATTTTCGTGGGTTTTCTCCAGGATTTGTCGTAGCGTGAAAATCTGGTCTATGGTGGACTTACCAGGTCGAAAGCCACACTGATAAGGTCCAATCAGTGTTTTTTTTCACACAGTACGCTTGAGAGAACCTTATATGCGATGGAAATAAAACTGATACCTCTATAACTTGCGCAGATTGTTGGGTCTCCTTTCTTAAGTATAGGGCACAGCACGCTGAGGTTCCAATCGTCGGGCATGCTTTCTTCTAGCCATATTTTGCTGATGAGGTGATGCATGCGCCTTATCAATTCATCGCCGCCGGTTTTAAACAATTCAGCTGACAGGCCGTCAGCACCCGCTGCTTTGTTGTTTTTGAGGCGTTGGATAGCAACTCGAACCTCTTCATGGCTAGGTGGTGGTACTTCCACTCCGTCATTGTTGATTGGTAGCTCTGAACTGCGCTCTCCATGGGCGGCATTGGTGGAATCGTCGCCAGTAAGTAAATTGGAGAAGTGCCGTCTCCACAATCTCAGCACACACTGCGTATCCGTATTCAGATCTCCATTTTCGTCTCTACAAGTGGATGCTCCGGGCTTGAAACCTTGGGTTAGACGCTTAACCTGTTGATAGAATTTTCGTGCATCCTTCTTGCCCTGGTACACCTCTAGTTCCTCACGCTCACGCTTTTCCTGCTCTCTTTTCTTGCGTCTGAAAAGGCGCCTCTCTTCCTTCCTCTTTTCGCGGTAGTTTTCTCGCACGGCTCGCGTTGCAGCTGACTGCAGCGTTTTTCTATATGCGGCGTTTTTTACTGCAGTCGCAATGCGACACTCCTGATCATACCATTGGTTCCGAGGTTGCGGGCGCCGGAAACCAATCACTTCTTCAGCGGCAGCGCGCATGGAGTGGGATATATGCGCCCAAAGTCCGCCGGCGTCGTCGGGTCCAGAGGGGGTTGGTTGAGCTTAACCGAGAATTGAGCGGAGTAGGCTTCGGCAGTCCGTTGTAATTGCAGCTTAGCGACATCTAGCTTTCGTTACATTCCTGTGCGTATGTTCTTCGCATTGCATAATCGCATGCGGATCTTGGCTGCAACAAGATAATGGTCGGAGTCAATGTTGACCTCCCGAAATGTACGCACATCTAGAACACTAGAGGCATGCCTTCCGTCGATTACAACATGATCAATTTGGTTTCGCGTTTTTTGATCCGGGGAAAGCCAGGTGGCCTTGTGGATGTCGAGGTGCTTAAATCTGGTGCTACTAACTACTATGTTTCGCGCCGCGGCGAAGTCGATCAGTCTTAGACCGTTGTTCGTGGAGATCTCATGAAGACTGAACTGACCGACAGTGAGGCCAAAGATGCCTTCCCTTCCGACTTTCGCATTAAAATCGCCGAGGACTATTTTCACGTCATGGACCGGAAGGTGGTCGTATACGTCCTCAAGACTAGCGTAGAAAGCGTCTTTGACGGCTTCGTCCTTTTCCTCCGTTGGGGCGTGCGCGCAAATAAGGCTGATGGAGAAAAATTTTGCCTTGATGCGGATCGTGGCCAATCTTTCGGTCACAGGTGTGAACCGGGAAACAAGGTGGCGTAGTTTCCGGCTAACAACGAATCCACATCCAAATTCGCGCCTCACCGCATGGCAGCTGTAGTAGATATCACAGTGTGCTTGTTTAGAGCAGCCTTGCCCTTTCCATCGCATTTCCTGGATGGCGGTTGTAAGAAATTAGGTTGACATTTTTTATGCAATATCTAAGCTTGAATGGATGGATCGTTTGAATGGACTATTTTTTTTAAAGCTGTATAACGCAAAAAATACATAAACCACGAAATTTAACACATTAAAAGGTATTCCACGTAAAGCGGAAGATAAAAAC
Source organism: Coremacera marginata (assembly GCA_914767935.1). Classification (NCBI taxonomy): domain Eukaryota; kingdom Metazoa; phylum Arthropoda; class Insecta; order Diptera; family Sciomyzidae; genus Coremacera; species Coremacera marginata. Next base: position 169,403,786 of record OU612043.1, on the reverse strand, counting down.
AATTTTCCCATTCTGTTTTGTTGCTTTTTTGATATATAAGACATTTTAAATCTCCAACTTGTCACAGCAACTTAGGCCTGTGCAAAATCTTTTCCAAACTACAGACTTCATAAAATCACCTAAAATCTAAATATGCTTTTTTTGAAACAGTTCTCAATAAAAAACGTTTTTTAAACATTTTATAGAGTCAAATTTTATTGGGACTTGATGATTTTTTTAATCATGTTACCAAATTTTCATAAGAAAAATTAGCAATTACATTTTTTTGAATTGCGGCATTTTTAAAAAGAATTTAGAAATTAATAAAATTTTATTTTTAATTTCTCTTAATTTTCCATTTTGCAAAAAAATTTAAATTTAAATCCACGACAAAACAAATTCGTAAATATCAAAAAGAAAATTTACTGTTTAGTTCTTTTTACAAAAATTTATCCAGCTGAGTAATGGTTTTCAAACAAAAGTCTTATTTTGATGTGACAATGCTAGAAATATGTATATTGGCAATTAGATATTGGTTTTGTGCAAAGACCAGTTTTCGAACTACGGGTTTTGAAAAATAATCTGAAATTTAAATATGAGCTAAATCCACCGCTCAAACAATTTTACAAAATAATATATTGTTATTGCTATTGGGAATTGGATGATTTTTTCAGTCATGATTTCAAATTTTGAATGAGAAAATGGAAGAGTTCAATTTTTAAAGATCTTAAAATATTTTCCTTAGAATATACATAAGTCAAATTGTCGAAATCGTTTCCGAAAAAAGGAATATTTTGGCATTCAACGATAACTCAAACTAGGCTTCACACAGGTTCAGATACTTATACACAAGCTAGGGATCAATAGAGGCGTAAGGTACCCAAAAAGAAACCAAATCTAAAGATTATATTTTTTGGTTCTCCTGTTTATAAAATTATTATTGAAATTTTATGAGTGTTATTTTAACGACAGTTAAAACTTCTCAATTTGGACCATTTAACAAAAAATGAAAGGCAAATATCACACACTTAGTACACAAGTACACAAAATTAATTTGATGAAAAAAAATCAATAAACTCTTGTAATCTCTCATATGGTTATTTAAAAAAGGCATATTCACGAATTGTCTTAAAAGAAAACGGTTTTGCTTGGAAAAATATAAATATCATTGCTTTGAATTTTTTAGTGGTATCTACTTACAGACTGTTTTTGTGCCGAACCGTGCCGACTTGCATCGGTGCATGGGAAAAATTGCTAATTTTTTCAAAAAACCCAAAAAAAACTTTTGTACAAGTGTAAATTTTCAAAAAGCTGATTTGTAGTTCGTTTTTTATATAATTTTTCTTTAAAACCAGTTATCAAACATGAAAATTGAACGAAAACCCCCAGAGTTGTAATTTTTACTATTCGGAAAAAACTCTTTTTTGTTTTTGTTGCATTATACAAAGTCGAAAAAACTCAACTTTGCATATAAATAAAAATATATGAAATCTTGTGGAACTATTTTCTTAAACTATACCAAATTTAGATACAAGAACTGTGTAATTATGTTGAATAACCTGGACGTTATTTTCTTTTTTTTTTTTGCTATACGTGTACCTTTTTGAAAATCCCAAAACCCAAAAATTTAAAATATGAGAGAAAACCAGACATTGCCTTAAGCTATTTTCTACAAGAATTTGAAAAAACCGAAATTTGGGAAAAAAGTTCTACTTTTTGAAACTTGACTTTTTTTCAAAAATACTTAGGGTGCCTTTTATATTTCGGGATTTGGCAACCCTGGTGTTGCAATCTGTCAACTGAAAGCTCTGTTGCAAAGTTTGACATTTGTTGGCTTATACGTACTCAGAACGTTTTGACATACGAGCGCTATTTGTGTTATTTATAGTAACTTAAAAGATTCATCTCGGTCTAAAAATGGAATTAAATCGTGAACATTTTCGTGCGATTATTTTTTACAACTTTCGACGTGAATTAACACAGCAACAGTGCATGGATGAACTTAATTCAATTTTTGGCGATGAAGCTCCATCAAGGACCAGTGTTTATCGATGGTATGGTGAATTCAATCGTGGTCGTAGTTCACTCCAAGACGAATTTCGTGAAAATCGTCCGAAATCAGCTGTTGTTCCGAAAACCATTGATGCTGTGCGCGAACTGATATTGCAAGATCGTCATGTTACCTATCGTGAGATTGAGGCAACCTTAGGCATAAGTGGGACCAGCATACATTCAATATTGCATAAACATTTGACTGTCAAAAAAATTTGTTCGCGTTGGATCCCACACAATTTGTCAATCGCTCAAAAAAAGGCTCGTGTCGATTGGTCGAAGGAAATGCTCAAAAAATACGATCGCGGTGCTTCGAAACACGTCTATGACATCGTGACAGGTAATGAATCGTGGACTTACGCGTATGAGCCCGAAAGTAAACAGCAGTCGACTGTATGGGTGTTTCAAGATGAGCCAAATCCAACAAAAGATGTTCGCGCACGAAGCACTTCCAAGCAAATGGTCGCCTGTTTTTTCGGAAAATATGGACATGTCGCAACCGTACCACTAGAACAACGCAGAACAGTCGACTCTGAGTGGTACACAACCATTTGTTTGCCAGTTGTCTTCCAAGAAATCAGGAAAACCAACCGCCGAAGACGGATCACTCTTCACCACGACAATGCGAGCTCTCACACATCGGCTCAAACAACTGCATTTTTGAGCACCCAAAACATCGATTTGATGGGTCATCCGCCGTATAGTCCTGACTTGGCACCGAATGACTTCTTTTTATTCCCAACCGTGAAGAATAAACTGCGTGGACAACGATTTCCGACGCCCGAAGAAGCGGTTGCGGCATTCAGAATGCATGTTTTGGAGATACATCAATCAGAGTGGCAAAAGTGCTTCGACAATTGGTTCAAACGCATGCAAAAGTGTATAGATCTTAATGGAGAATATTTTGAAAAACAATAAAGTGATTTTCGATGATTAATATTTGTTTTTGTTCTCTAATCCCGAAATATAAAAGGCACCCCTCGTACTTAAAGTGCTGTTTTCTAGCATTTCGATCACAAAAAAAAATTATAAAAAATTGAAAAACATATATTTCTCACTCGGAGCTACTTAATAAATCTAGCAAAATATTTCTGATTCCCGTTTGAAAAATATTTGATTTCAAGGGTTGCCAAACTAACTTTTTTTCAATTCCGTTTTTTATTACAGTGGATTTAGGTATTTTAAAGAAAAAGTCCTCAAATGTCCAAAAATGCTCTTATTTTTTAACACTTATGCACTAATTTCACTCATTTGCCTTTTAAACACACGAAAACCAAATTCAATTTGGAGCACGACAACTCATGCCGACATTCATCGATACATGTTCATACAAGTTACCAGGGGCGCAACCAGCATTTTTTTTTTTGGGACTTTTGTAATATGTCGGACTTACATATAAAAAAAAATATGTGTGTGGCCGCCACGCACGGTAAAAGTGAATCTTTTACCTAAAAATAGAATTTCTGGGAAGATTGCTAATTTATTTTATTAACATTCCCTACTTCAGTGCAACCAAATGGTTTAAAAGCCGTATGCCTTCATACCAGTTGTAGTTCAAGAACTGTCTTTTTTCATAAAGCCAACTAGTATTTTCAACATGACGATATCAAGGGAAATATAAATTGTCCCTTTTGTTTATGGAGAGTAGCTGAAAAGTTCATTATTCACGTACAGAATTAGATCGCAGTTTTTTTTACTTTCGTGATACAGTTGGTTTTCAAGAGGATTCTTTTATTTTAATTTGATGACTTAAGTTGTACCCAGGCTCGATCCTCATAACAGCGACGACAGATCTTGCTGTTTTATTTTTTTGTTAATTATATTTTCATTTATAAATATTAAAAAGAAAAAATTTGTCGAAAAACATGTGTCGGGAATAATGCACTTTTCCCTTTCCGTACTCGAATCGAACCGCGTACAATTCGACTGCAAGTTGAACGTGCTAACATCGCACCATTGCCTCCCTTTCATCAAAGCGAACAAAATACGAACGAACCTAATACACATCTTCCAAGCATAATACATCAAGCATAATATATATCTTCCTATTTATTCCACAGGATTGATGTCAAAAAAGAATTTATTGTTTATCCAAAATAATCATCAATCGTTTATATAATTTAGGCTTTACTTATACAATTTATTTTCAGTTTTTCTTAAAAAAAGAAAAACTGCAGGTATGATTGTAAATACTTTTGATTTAAAAAAAGCACAAAATTTCAACCGCAGTAAGGATCACTAAACCTTCACTTCTTCGTCAAAAACTCTGACCTTATTGTACCGTGCATACTTGTTTGGGTTTGTTTTACCGTGCCTACACAGTTAAAAATATTGATGCGTTTTTCGTTACAAGACTTGCATAGTTTTTTATGTCGTATTTGCCACGATATTTAATGCTACGTGATGCAGTCATGCATATGCATATGGCATTCGTTAACCGTTGTGTCGATCGTAGAGCCCACGGGTACATTTGCAACTTTAATTTTCCTGTATCTTCCAAACGGTTAGTCCGATTGACCTGAAATTTCATGATATCCTCAACCATACACTTTTGCATCATGTGGAAAAGTTTCGTCAAGATTGGAGCAGCAGTTCAGTCGATACAGCCCAAATTCAAGTTAGTGGAATGGCGTCGACTGCTGATGTACCCGGGTACTTGTATGAAAATTCATACAAATATATAGAAATAAATGGCAAAGTTCACTTTATATTGCTATATCTTCCAAGCGGCTGGTCCAATCTTGATGAAACTTCGTATCATAGCTTGGAAATATGTAATTGATATTGGTGTGAAATTTCAGGTCAATTGGACCAACCGTTTGGAAAATATAACCCAGTTACTAGAAAATGACCTAGCGTCAACAGCTGATGTACCCAGGTACTTCTATGAAAATTCATACAAATATATAGAAATAAATGGAAATATTTAGTTTATTTTATGGAAATTTGTTTATTTATTTATAGAAAATCATTATAATGAAAGTAAAAAATATATTTTATGAATTTTAGCAGCATCTGAGGCATTGTGGATGATCCTTCGAGTGCTCTGCGCACACAGGCTTATTACAAATTGCACATACTTTTCTCGTTTGGCGTTTTGCAATGCAAATATAGCAGTTTCCTTTTCTTTTTATGCGGCCAGAACTGTCACGTTCCTCTTCCTCTTGTGCACCAACATTCATCTTCAAGGGCATACCATATATGGCTTCCATAGCGTGTCTAGTAGAAAATATGCGCGTAATATGGCTATTGTCCGCTCTTATATCGATTTGTGGTCTGCATAACTGATCGCTGAGCTGCTGCAGAAATATCCTACGGCGGTTGGTAGATGGTTTTAGATGGGGGTTGTTTTCCATATATATAACATACGCAGCATACGCAGCTACGTCAAGCATATTATAAAAAAATGCTAAAGGCCATCTATTTGTGCGCCGTTTGGTTGAATATTCAGTCAAGCACTTATCCATATTATCCACGCCGCCTTTATGTTTGTTATAATCAAGTATGAGCAATGGTTTCCGTTTTGGACCTGCAGTTTCTGTAGTGTCGTGGCAAGTAGACAGCATCACAACAGCCTTATTTTTTTTTGGGACGTATGAGCACATCGTCATGTTGTTACAGAATCCAAATAGCGTAGACTCTGCTTCACGTCCTTTAGGATTGGCAAATGATGCTGGCACGAACATACGCCTTTTGTTGCAAGTGCCCAACAAAGCCAAACTGTTGTCCACCATCAAAGTTTTTGCTAAGTTATATGTTGTAAAGAAATTGTCGCATACCACTGTTCGCCCACTTCCACCAAAATTGTTGACAACTAAGTCCTTCACAACACGCTCACCAACGTTTCTTTCACGTTCGCCGGACGCTGCCATTCCAGTATAAATTTGACCCTGTATTGAAAAAATAAAAATTGAAAAATGAAATTTGAATTAGTCATTTAGTTTATTTGCAACAAGTTGATATAATAAAATGAATGTATGAACACTGATTTACCTGCACGGGATATGATGAAATGGCGTCGCAGACCCACCACACTTTTATTCCATATTTGGATGGTTTGGATGGAATGTACTGTGTGAAGCCAGTTCCACCACGATATGGGTATAATTGCTCATCTACGGTAACGTTTGTGCCACATATATAATACTTGCGCAGAGTGGCATTTAGCATCAGGAATACGTCTGTAATTGCAGCTGCCTTATCATTTTGTTTGCGTGCATTCCGAGTGTTTCCATTATCAAAGCGTATGAAGCGGCTGATTGCCCAAAATCTGCGTAAGCTCATTGATGCACGAAATAATGGATGTGAAGTTGTTTTCCACAGGTCAGTGGTATGAACATAACCGGAATGACATACGCCAGCCATCAAAAGCACACCCAAATATGCACGAAATTCTACTTCAGTTATAGGCACCCATATTCGTGGTTCCGCATCTGGATGCTGCTCATTGTACGCATCAAAAGTTTGCCTTGCCTTTCTATTTGATTCTCGAATAATTACATCACATATTTCATTTGACATCATAAGATTGAAGGTTTCTGCCATTGTCAAGCCATTTGTCGATGGCACTGGTCCAGGATTGCGACTTCTTAGAACGTTGTGCGCACGTATTCGTCCAGGTATTGGTGGTATTGACGACCATACATTGCCATCTCTTGCCGTATAATAATCACCAGTTTCAAGTGGCGGTTCTTCATACTCCTCGTCTGAATCCCTCTCGTCCTCTAGGTGATACACAATTTCCTGGACTTGTTCAGCGTCAGATGATTCACCACCAATGTCATCAATATTTCCTTCTAAGTCTTCTTGATCTACCGCTTGTTCGTGGTCACTCTCTTCAGAGTCAGAAGCCTCAACAAATGTGCGTATATAGTCACGCTGCTCCTCATACGGTAGTGCATTCAATCGACGCGGAGCTAGCCACTCACCATCTGCCATTTTATTTTCACTTTTTATATATTTGCCGCACAAAATAAATTTTTAGGTCTTTACACTTCAAAAATCGCACATAAACTGACTTATGCATACAAAACTACTCAAAACGAAACCTGCGCAAAAAATCATGTTTCTGCCTGCAAAACTGGTTGTGCAAGGGTAGGTAGGCAAGATATTCCCAAATACCCTTTTGTTCCTGTTAGTAGACGTGTTTTCCTACACATTCCAAAAAAAAAATGTTTACATTGAACAAATATTTTATGAGTTATAATTATTCTGTGCAGGTACTAAAAATAGCACTCTGAGCAAGAGGGGTTGATTTTCAGTTCAAATATAACGGAATTTTGCGAATGAAAATTCAATGTTAATTATTTTTCTTGGTAAAAAGGGATCAAATTACAAGGATTAAAAAAGAATTTGGAAATTGTTAAATTTTTATGGATTTTGGCAATTCCCATTTTTGGTAAAAATGGATTATTTAGGTACCAAATTTTTTTTTTCCCAAATTATGATAAAAGTTTTGTTAACTAGACAATATTTCCAATAAATAAAAAAAAAAAAAACCAGAAAATTACAAGAATCCAGGTAGTAGTTAATATTTGTATATCAAAAGCAACTATCTGCCATACAAAACGTATGAAGTACCCGGGTACATCTACTGTCGATGTGGATAAAACCCAACAGCTGTTGACACAACGGTTAATTAAACCAATCAAAAAATCAAATCAATAAATCAATCAATGTAAAATGAATGATCGCCCAAAATTATTTTGGCATTCATTCATTTTCGTTTTTGGTCGTTAAGGTTTTGGGCGATCATTCGCACAGCCACAAGACATATGTTAAACTAATAACTGATGACTGATTCATCTGAAAAAAAAATTTTTTTGGCTTAGTGAAGAGTTCTTGGGCGTTTAATAGTTTGGTTTTTTTTTTTTTTTGGATACATACTTTTGGATTTATAACCTAAAACATTAAGGCACAAAAAATAAATATTTTCTTTTTACGCCCGCCATTTTGTCAAAAAGAATATTTTTCAAAAATCAACGATTAAACGCCCAAGAACTCTTTAATAATCCGAAAAAAATTTTTTAGGTCAACCAGTCTCCAGATATCTTGCTCACCACATATTTGGTCTTACGCGGCATTGCATTTTTCTACCTTATCGACGAATATTTTTTAACTAAAATGTCAGGGATTAATCGTCAATAGCTATACTCTAATAATGTAAAAAAAAAAATTGATCTGAAATAAAATAGAGCTTCAAATATAAACTTTAAAAATGGCGCCATTTTTTTTTTTTCGAAAAACTCCCGAATTCCCTTAATTCGGCAAATTTTCAAATTATTAACGAAGTCAATAAAGGCTTTTTTGGGTCCAATCAGACCAAAATTGGTAGTTTTGTTTTGTTTTAAAAAATAGGTTCTGGTAGTTTGTTCGGCTTGTTGCGATTTTCCATTGTTTTTGGTACCTTGGAAACGCGAACTAATATTCAAATTCTAAATTAATTCAATATTAAAATATTTTCGATCTGTGAAGCGGGATCTCAAAAAGACCTATACCTATAGTTTTTATTTATCATATATGGCTGTGTTGCCATTTGGAAACTTTTCACTCGTGGTAGGAAAAAAATACTTAGTTAGAGAAAATTTCTATCTGTTGAAAATTAATTGCATTTTTTACTCTGCCAAATAACACATATAAAAGTTATCCAGATATTTGACGTCTTTACAGCAAATTAACATCAGTTGCCTTAATATCACACTTTTCCTAATACGAGATTTCTGAAGACGCATTTGACTACTACGTTTTCTACTTCTTATTTTTTTGTTAAAAACTATATTATAAGCTTTACGAAATGTAATTGTTTTGCGTAAAAAAACGTTATAAAAAGTAACTTTAGAGTTCGGAGCCATTTATTTTAAAGTGTGTATTTGGAGCTCCTTAAGGGTAGGGTAAAGTTTGTTCGTCTAAAGAAGACCTTTTTTATGAGTTTTTTTTTAGAAAAAATTATTACATGTAGGTTTATTTTATATATTATAATATAAAAGTACAACATTTGAAGAATAATTAAAAAAATTTTTGTTCAAATATAGAGAGAAATAAAGGCTTTATTGTAGATCTCCGCAGGAGCCTCGAAAAAAAGTTTTTGTGCGGTGACCAGCCTACAGCATCACTGGATCATATGAAACCAAAAAATCAATATGCTTTCTCTAGTTTCTTACTTTAGCTCTCCAGTCTCGTCGAGTTTTTTTTTAAATTTTAAAATGACGATTTTTGGCGAAAAAATCGACCTATCTGTTATTGTGAATTTGTTAGTAATTAAAAAATTTTGAAAAAACGCTTAACTAGATAACTAGAGAGACATGTAGAATATGTGTACAAAATATAAAAACGATAGGTTCAGTAGTTTTTTCTGTAGGCTGGTCACCGACTTTAAAAATTACATGTTTGGGAAAATCGATTTAAAGTTTTGTAGGCTAAAAAATTGAAAATATTTGAAATTATTATTATGTTAATAGTATATTTTAATATTGTCATGGTCATAATTCTGTTTATTACTAAATACGTAATGAGTACGTTTTGTTAGTTTAAATAAATATTTAATAGTACAAATTTAATACAAATTAAATGCATTGTTTAAATAAGTAGACATTTTTTTTTTCAAAATACCATAATACCAACAGTTTTTCTTCACAACCATTTACCAAATTTATTTATTTAATAAAACAAGAAATCAACACACAAAACTTTCACTCTCAAAATGAGATAGTGTACCCGGCTTAATCTTACAAAAATTTTGCAAGCTTTAATAGCTTGTGAGCTCATTATATATATATTTTTTTTATATATAAATATAAAAAAAAACGAAATGGCCACCTCAGCCCTTGAAAGGACTTTGACCGAGCTTCTTATGATCAATTGTGTTGTGTGTGATGTGAAATGTTTGCACACAAATGATTGAGAACTGAACCTACATGTTTTACGCCGACTCCTAACGGCTTATATTCTCAAGAAGCTTTTCATGGCAGTTTTTACTCTCTGAGGTTTGCCATTGTCTGCAGAGAGGTGACGGCCGAACAGAAAAATTAATTCAATTGAAAAAATTTTCTGTTTCAGATGGAGGTTTCGAACCTGGGTTCCCTGGCGGAAGAGTCACACACTCTACCCACTATGCCACGGCCGCCACTTTAAAAAAATGTATGTCTTATGTTGCCAGGTAAAATAAAAAAGTGTGAAATTGCTAGATACGACAAACCTATTATAAGAAAATAGCACATTAAATCCTTACCGAAATGAAATCTCTAAATTGCTATAATTGAATAGTCAAATCTCACATGCGTATCTTGTAAAAATAAAATTTTAAGATATTCGGTTTACTATAAAAAACATTATGAGCGCTTAAACTTTGAATTTAATTTACTCAAAACTATCGAATGTCACATACAAGACTTCATTTCTTAGGCGAAGCTATGTTTAAGTTCTTTCATGCAAACTCGGGAAAATGACGTTGATGAAGTGAAAACCATTTTAAAAAATTTGTCGGATTTGCATCTATGAATTTCTCTTAACTCAATCAAATTCGCATTTTTCTTGACACACACACACACACCGGCACACCCAATAATACAAAAGAGAATGCATTAAGAACTTCTCCACATCCTGACTGACATCTAACCACCCTATAGGAACAAACTAACTTGTTTTTAAAAACAACTAATAAAAAAACTAATTTAAAATAAACCAGTATATGAACTACTTTGAATTATATTAAGGCGGCATCCACTTCAATTCTAAAAATTTTTTATTGCATTATATATGAAGTAATTGAAATACTACTTAAAAACAAGTGATTGATAAACTACTTTGAATTATATTAAGGCGGCAACTACTCTGATTTTGACATGTTTTAATTGCAAATTTTTATTAGATTACAAGTTTATATATATATTTAACCATGTTATTTCATCAAATATTATTAACTTTAGGCCATCAGTAATAGTTTTCAATTGGTTATTTTAAAGTAATTAAAAAAATAATTTAAATATAACTAATTTAACAAGTAGAAAAATATGCGGTTTTCAAGTGATTTATTTTAAAGTAGTTAAAAATAATTTAAATTTAACTAATTTAACAAGTAGTTGAAAATATATGTAGACGAAAGTCAATTGACTTATTTAGCGGACATCACCATACAAAATATGTTAGCTCGTTCTATGGAAAAACGTCAGAATTTCAACTAGTTGTGGTTGACAAAAAACTACTTTATCAACTACTTTTAAATTAGTTGATTTTCCTACAGGGCATAGCATTGTACTTTGTTTGTGTATTTTTCCCCCACTCGCTCTTTCTTTTATTTTAGGACTTAAAAAGCTTTCAAGTCCTGCTGCATTTCAAATGCATTTGCCGTGGATGACGATGACTGCCAACTGCTGTTTTTTAACGTTTATTTTTTGTTGTTGTAGCTGCTGATTTTGCATACTGAATGCTCTGTGTAGTATGTGTCGACAGCAGCATAAACAACAACAATAACAGCAACAGGAACAAAAGCGAAAACAACTTCTACAAACATCATCGCACTAAAATGAAGGTGCTAAAAGTTGAACATAGCGCTTGAAATAGAAAAAAACAAAATCTCACATTTAAAGTGGAAAGCACACTCACATACACACACCCACACACATGCCCCAACTACAGCCCCACTTGAATGTTTATACCAACCAACACATCGACACGACCACAAGTAGCTTATAACCTAGACCTAGGACAAGCGATGATGGTGGCGCATGCTACTTAGATGTGTGTGTGTGTGTGTGTGTATGTGGCGCCCCCTTCGCAATGCTTATCCTTGTACCTGTTTCATATATTTTTACCTAATTTTTTTTTTTGATTCTCAATTCTCTCTTTTGCATTGCCGTGAAGTGACTAAAAATATCACAAATAGTGAAAAAAAGCGTCAGTTCAGCTGTGTGAAAAGAGAATAAATAAAAGGAAGCACTGCATAGCGTGATCCACATCAATACTGAATGCATCAGAAAGTGAAAATGACGTTGGAAAAATGAAAAGTTAAAAATATCTATGGCAAGAGGTAGTAAAAACGCAGCGCAACTGAAGTAGACTACGTTTTTTTTTTTTCGAAACGCTTAGTATTTCACGCTAGGCTTGTTGAAAGTGCTTCGATGCTGTATTCCCCGCAGGTTGCATCAACAAAGGGTTATTATAAAGATGGTTAAGTCTGACCAAGCCACTAACAACCATGCCCAGAAGCACATTTTCAGTCGACTAGGTCTTTTGTTGCAAAAATAGGACTGCTACCAGTTGTTATTCGGAATTCCTGGTGAAGTTTTTTTATGTAGGATGATTAATCGACCGGTTTCACAGTGTCAGCTTGAGAGTATCGCGGATGTTAGTTGCGCAAAAAATGTATACGAGTTTTGAAAAAACAAAACAACACTATACGGCAAATTTAAAATTTAACATTCCGTCGCTTAGCCAAATTTCCTTGTGTATTTTCTATTTAAAAATTTATAAGAAATCGTAAGTTAAACTGCAGAAAACTTTTAGAATAACAATTATGTAGATTCTATGGAATTTTAAGTGCGTAAATAAAATGTTTGAGACACTCAAGGTCTATCTTGAAAACTATCAGAAACCACAGAATAAACCATCAGAAAAGACAAGAAAAGCTGAAGAAAAATCGAGTATATATTAAGGCCGGCGATACATTTAGAAGAGAGTAAAAAAGAGTGATATTGAGGTGATGGTTTTTATAAGAAGAAATTTGTTTAGAGTTTTCAAATTTCAAATTAGGTAGAATATGCATTTATGTTATAAAAAGAAAAATATTTTGTTTTTCAAAAACAACGATGGCGCTGGCTGCAACTATTGCTGCAAAATACCTCTTTTCGCACTGCGAGCACTCTGCTGGCTCCTAGGTTGACCCGATAAAATTTTTTTTTTTATTTTAAAACGTAATGAACATACGTAAAGACTTCGAATATAATTTAATACGGTCGCGGGGGGTATTTTAGCTTCGGTACCATGCCGAAGCTCCATTCCTTACTTGTTTAATATCCAAATTAATAAACACATTAAATGGATAAGGTTTTCTTTTAAATATCAAGAAGATTACTTTTAACATAATTAAGTAAATCACATATTCTTGAAAAGATTTACATATTGTTTTAAAAGTTTCTTAAAAAAAAAAAAGAGGATTTTTCTTTAAATTATTTGGTTTCCCTAAAAAAATGCTCAAATTATTAATAAGATTTTCTGCATCATTTTTATAAGAAAATCTATATGGAAGAACAGTATAGAGAAATCTTTTGGCTCTTTGAGGACGCGGAGTTTTGCAGAATTTCCCTAGTAAATAGGAAGTGAAATTTTAAGAAACTTAATCACATCTCAAATCATTTTTTGTGTTTAAGCTTAAAAGTTTGAGATTCGTAAGGATTTTTGTCAATTTCACAATAAAAAAAAATAATAATAATTAGCCTGTTCACATTTTGTATACGCAGGTCTGTTATACTTACGATTTGTTATTTTTACGCTGATTTACATAAGCGTATTTTGCTTCATTGTTGTTTTGCATGCAAACGCCAATACGCAGACAAGCGTAAATAAAATTAACCCGTGGGCGAGTGTTGTGTGCCTCGTATTTTTATGAAATGTCGTTCTGTCAAAACCTAAAAATTTTTAAATTAAAAAGTCTTCCTGCTTTTTTTATTTATTTTTTTTTTTTTTTTGCTTTTCATATATTGACTATTTCAGCGTTTTTAAAACTGTGTTCCGTGAAACCCTAGGGTTACACGAAATGTCTCAGAGGTTCCTTTGGAAATGTAGGAAATAAGAAGTAGGCTATGAAATTTAAAATTGTATTTTAAAAATGGTTTTTAAAAGTTTTCTGTGAACCAAATCGTGCAAAAATTTATTAGTCAAACAACAGGTCCAGAAATATTTAATTTACTTGATGCTTATTTTCAAAATCGTTAATTTTTTGGAATTTATGACATCATCGAGTAACAAAGAGCGTTATAGCACGCAAAGAGTTCCACACATCAAAAATGTAAGCTGTTAAGAATGTAAATTTTATCAAAACCAGACCCCTAAGTGCTAGGATGATAAGGGAAGCACATAAAATTGCTTCTACATACAGAAGTTAGATGGTTATCTAAGGGGTAAGGGGAAGGTTCTAACCAAGATCTTCGAATTACACAAGGATATTTGAATCTTTTTATCAGAACATGAAATTTTCTGATCTTTTCCAGAGGCCAAATACGACAACTTTAACCCTCCATTACTATCGCTATTCGGTGTAACGTGATTACTATCGTGGATGTAATCGACCCATAAATTTAAAGTCATGAATTTGTAAAAAAAAACATAAAATAAGTAAAACAGTTCTAATTTTATTTAATTTATGTACATTCTTATTCTATTTAACATAAAATTCGTTCAGTTTAATTAATATTTCATTTTAATAAAAATTCATCAAAGTAACAGTAATTTGAGAACTAAAAATAAATAAAAAATTAAAGAGTTTTGGATTATTTCATAGTTTGAGTTCAAATTAGTTGTCATGATCTTTAAGAGGACAAAATTGAAAAGCTAAAAGATGTATAACGAAAAAATTATTTAACATTTTTTTTGCATTTAATGAAATTTTTTTGAAATATTTACCTCTAATTATTCGTTATTCGAATACATATCGTCGTATGTGGAGCTGTTGTCTGCAGGGGTTGACGCTTTTTTCCGTGGCAATTGACACACAGGTGAATCGTGTGACTTTTACATATAAACTTGTCACAATTGTAGCATGTTGTTTTGGATTTGCGATCTTTTGCGTAGCTGCATATTTGGCAGCGACTCGGCTTCTCTACTTTACCTCTTTTCTGTGGAGGCAGATCGATGTCAGATTCTTTGCTCGTAAATTTTTGGATGCAAAGTTTTAAATTGGTGTGTATACTACTCAACTTGCTTCGTCTATCAATCTGAGCTTGAACAAGACTTAATACCAGCTCTTTTATGAACAGAGAACGCTTTTTATGCTTTAAAGGAGGATTTTCAGTCGTTAACAAAATTATACGAGCATTAATGGCAGCCAGATTTAGCAAAGAAAAAAATATTACCAATGGCCACCGGCGCGCATTTCTGGCGACATTGTATGTAGCACACAATTGATCAGTAGTATCAACACCTCCTTTCGTTTTGTTATAAAATGCAATAACTTCTGGTAGGCTGTTCGGACCATCAACTATTTTTCCGTCATTATGGAATGTTGAAAGAAGTAAAACACACTTATTCTTTTTTGGCACGTACGATAGTAATGTACATTTTTTCTGGTAACAAAAAATGGTTGATTTAAGCGCTCTATGTTTAGTTACAGTAAACATTGGTGGTATTACTCGTTTATTTTTCCTTAGAGTCCCAACCAATGTTGTTTTATGATCCAAAAGATACATAGCTAATGAATACGTCGTAAACCAATTATCCACAGTTATATTTCGGCCAACGCCTTGAAGATGGCTTGTTAATCGTTTTACTATTTCTTCTGGCTTATTACATAAATTATATGGGCCAGGTAGTTGTTTCCCACAGTAAACTTCAAGTTTTGACGTGTAAAATGACGTAGAGTCAACAGCAGAAAATATTTTTATACCATATTTTGCTGGTTTGTTGGGTATATACTGTCTAAAGCTGCATCGTCCACGAAAGCTTTCTAACTTTTCATCGACTGTCACATAGGGGCCAACAATATAATTTTGCTCACAATTTTCGTTAAAAACTTTAAAAATTTCGCGTATAGGAGCCAGCTTATCAAATTTACGTCTTTCTTGACGAGTTCCGATATCATCAAAACGTATGCATTGCATTAAAAATTGAAACCGTGCATAACTCATAGTAGCGGGAAAAATTTCTAGTCCTGTGCCATCTGTTGCCCATAACTCTCTCACATGCACATGAGAAGACTTGTGCAATCCCGTTAGATAAAGAAGACCAAACAAACTTTTGATTTCTATAAGATCTGTAATCCGAGCATTTTTTAAATGTTGGTACTTATTTTGTTGTATCCTTATATATATATTTGTATTATCAACAATATCATCGACAAAAGTAAAAAACAGCTCCCAGCTTTCAAGTGGCGTTTTAACATTTTTTGAGGAATCTGGCAGCTTCGTATTACCAACGAATATATTTTCTGCTCGAGTTCTTTTCCGAGGAAACGAACTTTTCTTCCAAATTGAGCCATCCTTACCATAAATATTATCAATATCTTATATATCTTATTTTCTGCGTCTGAGTCACCTTCCTGCTCAGTGTCCGATTCATGACCGCTTACTTCTAGTAAATCGTCCTCATCACCACTTAATTCACCACCAATAACATCACTGTCATCATCACTAATATTTTCCAATAGTAATTCTAATCTGGCTTGCTGACTTTCGTAGCTAGACATACTTTAAAATATTTTAAGCGCAACAACACTCTGCTCTTATGTAAACTTATCAAACGATCGCGGAAGACTGACAAAAGTAATTGAATAATGCAATAATTGCATATTATGACCAAAGCCCTGTGAACACGTTCAAATTTGTTGGCAATTCTGTGCAATGAGATCTTGCATGCATAAACACGTCCGCGTTTTTAAATTGTTTTCTGTTGTTTTACATAACACGGTGAAATTGTCGAAGCTGTTAGAGTCGAGCAACGGCTTTCATTTTAAATATAATATCGCTCAATTACTTCAAGACGGTTAAGGGCAACTTTTTTTTTCAACTTTTTTTTTTGCATTTATTTATAGCTTGGGTAGTTGTGAATATGCCCCTAAAAGGATTTTTAGAAATTCGAAATACTTTAGAAGATACAGCCTTTTTTGTGAAGCAAGGTCTGATGGACAAGAGGTGATGGAGGTAATAAAACCAGCTTACGAAGCGCTGTCGGCAGATAATTTGCTTGAAAGATGCCTTGGATCAGAAACTCAGAATTCCAATGAGTCCTACAATTCTGTTCTTTGGTCACTTTCGCCCAAACACATCAACTCAGGCGCACGCACCATCGAAGTGGCCAATTTCATTGCAACGTGCCTCTTCAACGACGGTTTTATACCCATACTTAAAATTATGGGTTTGATGGGTATTGCGATTGGCAAAAACGCATACGAATACGCACTATCTCGCAATGAAGACAGATTGAACCGATCAGAGACTCGAGCTGCGGCATCATCAAAAGCTGGCAGAACGGCTCGCAGAGCAGAGAGGGCAGCAGAAAGCAGTTTCTACGAAAAAGAGGAAGGTGGCCTGTATGGAGCTGGCATCGCCGACTAATATTTGTAAGTAAAAATTGTCAGCTCTTTAAAACTGCATTTAAACATTTTTGATTTTTTTTTTTTTTCCCAAAAAAATTACTTCAAACTTTAAACGCGTTTATCTCGAACCCACGTTTTTCGAACTGGCGGCCATAATATCTCCAGTTCAACTGAACCGATTTTCATGAAACAAAATGGAATCGACGCAGAATTGTCACCATTCTCGGGTGAACCTCGACCATAATTTTAAAAAATTTTTTACTATTTTTTTTTACACTAAACTACAAAAAAAAAACCCGAAATTGAAATTTTTTTTTTGAATGGCCGCCATTTTGTCAAAAAAAATCACAAAATTAAGCTTGAGGTTCACCCAAGAATTACATCTATACTGATTATAACCCCGTTTTTTTTTTTCATTTCAGACGCTTCGGAGACCCGGAATCGTGGCCGCCGTGACGACACCTTTTTTTTTCACCACCAACTTTGAAGTCTCATTACTTTTTGAACAGCCCACGTATCGAGGCAAAAAAAATTTTTTTATTTACTTTGAACCTTTTGTAATACAACAAATAAAAAAAGTTTTCAATTATTCTTTGCGTTTTCAAATAAGAATTTTTTTAAAAAGGGTCCAAAAAACGGGTTTTGAATGAGAAGACCGCCTTAAAGATGCAGAATTATTATTGTGTAAAAAATTGCATATACGTATCCAAGACACTGTCCGCGTGAGAATAAAAAAAAATTATTTTTTTTCCTGCAAGGCTGGAGTAAATTGAAAACTTTGAACTATTTTTCTGCAAAATCACTTTTTTTGAGTTAGGACAGTCTTGAAGTAAATGAGCGATATGTTGCTCAGAAAAGGATTATTATTAAACCCTTTTTATTTTACTTGAGGAATAAATAACACGTTTGCAGTAAATAAAATATCATGATTACTATCGTGGGATCAAACACACAAAATTCTTATAACGCCATTACTATCGCGGGTGTAAACCACCCATAATTTTTATAACGCCATTACTATCGTGGGTGTAAGCCACCCAGTCACTTTTTAAAATGAGTTATTTTTATAATTTATTTTAAAAAAATGTACTGAATTTTGTTATAAAATGTAGAAAAATATATAGAAAGAGATTACATTTGATATAATGTTCGTACCTTTAACCTATCAATTAATTTTCTTCTATGTTTTAAACTTATGGGTGTAATCGACCCTGCGATAGTAATGGAGGGTTACAGGTCATAAGCAAAGTCAACTCAATTAAATTAAAGTTCAAGCTTTGGGAGGAATGTATCACTAAAAATAATACACAGTGTTTTCCTAAATTAAATGATTTTTTAACAATCAATCACACCTCATTCCACCAGAATGTCAAAAATAATATTTTGACATATTTAACTGGCTTGCAAAAGAAACATTTGGAATATTTTTTCTTCTACTTGCAATAATTTAAGTTGAATTGAAAATCCTTTTAGTTAGTGCAATGATGTGGACAAACTGTCATTACAAGGAAGAGAACGACTAATATAAAAATATATATACGGACACAGCATAAAAAATTACATTTGGCTAAATTGGAATTGCTCCATTTTAAATAAAAATAATGTAAGAGTATCCGGAAATATCGAAAACGCGTAGTAAGAGAATTGATGCTTTTTGTTACAGCCTACCAATGTGAGAAATCTTTTTCTATATCCGTCGCTACAAAAATCAATTACAGAAATCGATTTTCTGTAGAAAAAAAAAATAGGTTCCGACTAACAATACATTCTGATATTGATAAATTGGCTCTAATAAACAATCACATCAAAGTCATTAGCTCTTTTACAATAATTTTTTTTTTTGTGTGTATTTTATGTTACATAAAATCAGAGCTGTAAAAGATTTCAAACATTTGGAGCGGCATTCTTTGAAGTCGCAATCAATGAGTAAAAATAAGACTTTAGAAAAATTAAGTCACCACCATTCATCTTGAATGATTTAGATTTATTAATAATTTTGTGGAGTCATTATTTGATTCCATTGTCAACATTCCCAATCAACTGAGATTTGACTTTGAACGCATTCAAGTAACACAAATTTAAAAGAGTATACGCAACATAAAGGGTCCGCCATCTAACGTTTTTTTTTCAACTAGTGCTTAGATCGTGAATGGTAGCACTTTGCACATGTCTGATTTGACAGAAAATTAGTTTTATCCTTCCGCTGAACGAATATGGTTGTGTATACGCTTGAACAACGCTGGGAAATATTGCGACATTACTTTGAAAATCATGGTAATGTTGCAGAATGTGTGCGAAAATTGCGTACGGATTTTGGAAGAACAGAAGCACCGTCAGCTCCGTATGTTCGTTATCTTGTGGAAAAAGTGAAAGAAACTGGCATCCTCATCGATAAACCAAAGCGTGAAAAGCCAAAAACAGTGCGAACACCCGAGAATATTGCTGCTGTGGCAGAAAGTGTGCGTGAAGCGGCATCAACATCAATTCACCGTAGTTCTCAACAATTGAACATTTCGGAGACATCATTGAGACGAATTTTGCATAAAGACCTTAGTATGACGCCATACGAAGTCCAATTGGTTCAGGAGTTGAAGCCAACTGACCATCCAATGCGTTTTCGCTTCGCTGAGTGGGCCTGCGATCGACTTACAGAAGATGCCGATTTTGCCAAAAAAATCATCTTTTCAGATGAAGCTCATTTTGATCATGGCGGGTATGTAAACAAGCAAAATTGTCGCATTTGGGGCACAGAAAACGCGCACGCATACATTCAAAAGCCGATGCACCCAAATCGAGTCACTGTTTGGTGCGGATTTTGGTCCAGAGGCATAATTGGGCCATTTTTCTTCGAAAATGAGCAAGAAGTGGCCGTTACAGTCAATGGTCATCGTTATCGGGCCATGTTGAACGAATTTTTGTTAACAAAAATTGAAGAGGAGGATATTGGCAACATTTGATTTCAACAGGACGGCGCTACGTGCTACACAGCCGAAGCTACACTCGATGTTTTGAGCTGATGTCGTTTGGCCACCTCAGAGCTGCGATTTGACACCGTTGGACTATTATTTGTGGGGTGCCCTCAAAGATACGTGTTACGCCAAAAGACAGAGACAATTGACGCTTTAAAGGACAATATTCGTGAAACCATTGGTGAAATACAGCTGCACACAATCAATAATGTGCTTAAAAATTGGACCGATCGTGTAGGCTACTGCATGGCCAGCCGAGGCAGCCATTTGAATGAAATTATTTTCCATTATTAACCGGAAGGATTGTACATTCAAATAAAAAAAGAAATTTGAGAAAATATTCAGTAGTTTTTTTGTTTTGCATTTTCAAAAAAAAAAATTTTTTTGGCGGACCCTTTATTATATCGAACTTTTTCTCTACATGAAATATGAAATTATTCAAAATACTAAACATGAACAATGAATTAAAAAAAAAATATTTCAATCAAGGGATTTGAAGTCCCAGCTGACTTCAAGTGACTTGTATGCAATTAATGAATCAAAAGCACTTCAAAGCAATCAAATTATGACAAATGATTGCTAATTTCAAATGTTGAAGTCAAAAGTACCGCAAAAGAATTAGGTATTGCAATAAATTTGAACAAAATCAAGACTTGAAATGTGAAATGATTGAAATCTTTCACAGCTCTGTTTTATATTATATAAAATAAAATTATTTGTTTTTTGAACTGAATAAATGCTAATTAAAGATGCTAACATAAAAGGGTTCCGTGGTGAATTTAATATAGAAAAAGGGTTCCACTGATGTTGGATGTTTGAAGAACGCTTGACTAGTTCATTGAAAAATTTTGTTTTTTGACCTTAAATTTTGTTTTGAAATCAAAAACTTCCAACAAACATACGACAGTCACATACCGAGGTGCTCACATATTCAAAAATAACAAATGATATAAATACACTTTGTTAATAAACGTTTAAACTGTATAGCTTAAATAAAAGATTGTGTTGAAAAATTTAAAGATATTTCGAATAATAATTCATTACTGTAACAATAGAAATGATTTCCAACAGATTTTTTTACTTCCTTGAACACTCACTTTCCTTAAAATAATTATTCAACAAATCCCTGGTGCATCATTTCTTGGCAAATAGCTGTCAAATAGCTGTTGTCTGTTTTTCGTGACAAATGGGTGAATTTTGACATATTCTGGCCATTTTCATTAAAATTTTGACACGGGTTGAAGAAGCAAAACTTTTGGCGACAAAAAAAAAAACAAATAAATTAATAAAAAAAACAACACATCAAAAACAAGAACCTGTCTGGCTCGACTGAAGAATATTGAAAATAAAAAACAAAAATATGGAATGAATGAAAACAAACAAACAAACAAAACAAAAAACATACCGCTGAAAAGGACTCAAACACAAAAAAATGACAATGCAAAAATACAATATGCAGGTGAAACCATAAAAACAACAACGCTGAAAAAAATACAAATGTATGAGTAGAAAAATTAATTTTTATTAAAATACAAGAAGTAGTTGCTGAGATGCTGGCAACAGCAGCAACAACAACAACAACAACAACAAATTAAGCAGCAGCAAGGCGACACCCTGAAAGAGAATAATAAAACAAGACAAGGAACTACAACACACTAAAACTGAAGTCCTTAAGGAGCGCCACGCGTAGCTATTTATGAAAATGTAGAGGAAAATTGTTACTCTCAACCACTGCTCCCTGCATTCCACACTCGCTCTCGCTCACTCATTTTCTCAGGGGATCCTATTTAAGCAACAATGTTGCTGACCTAGAGAAATATTCGTTTATTGGCAACATTTGTTGCTAAACAAATTAAAAGAGAGGAACAGTTTTTGTGGAACACATTGTAGGTTATAGGTTTACTCACTCTCATTTTGCAACATGTTGCTAAGACGTTTATGATAATTACCTTTGTTATTGCTCCAGTGCGCAGTATTTTGTTGCATTTTACAAAACATTGAACAAGTGAATATTTATAAAATCCAATAAAATATTTAAGTAAATACAAGATTTTAAATGAGATTTGATTCTTTCTATCATTGTTATTGTTTTTGTCTTTTAGTGATTACTTTGTGTGCCTAAATAGCACTTGCATGTGTTTGCCTACACATGCTGATCGACAAAAAGTTAACTGTTATTAATAGCTTATTTGCATTTATAACAATACGAGTACTTTGCACGTAAACAACTAGCATAGTTTATTTGTAAATTATTTTTTATGGTATATTTTCACACAAATTTTTTATGAAAAAATAAATTTTATTAGTGTCAAAATTAAACAAAAAAAAAAATCCTAAAAAACTCTTCGGGTATATCTCGTGGCAAGTTATTAATATTGCTATTGCCACCATTTCTTGCGTCAAGCTAAAAATAATCTGATAAAGCCTATTTAAGGGCCTCTGGGAGTTTTTCGAAGAAAAAAAAGACACAGTTTTAAAAACTTTTTTTTACCCATTATCGACTGGCCCATGTTCCCGTTGAGCTAGAATGATGAAACGTTCCAAAAATATTTAGTTTGGTCTAACTTAGAAATAAAAAAAAAATTAAAATATTAAAATAAAAGTAAAAATCGAGTTGTCACCTCGAGATTTTTAATTTTCAAACTGAACGATATTGAACGATATTCTACAAGCAAAGCTAAGCATTTTGCGCCAATATTGAACACAAAAATTTCCACAAAACATAAAAAAAATATACAAAAACGTATTTCGTTAAAGTCCAGCATTGTGTCAACCCGTGGGAGCCACGTATGACAGTCAAACTTCATAAAAATTCACAAAAGCTAAATATAAAGCCTAACAAAGACGATCGTATAAGAATAATATATTACTTTATTTTTTTAAGATTTTTTAGAGGTTTAAAATTAAAAATAAAAATATGGTAAATTCCCAAATTCCCCAAGCTTTAAAATGCAAGTAAACGCAATTGTTCAGTCTTGAGCGAAAACAGGTCGGTTAGATAAATTCTTAAAATATTATATTCTTTTCGGAGATCATGAAAATCTATCACGGTATGACATCCAGGTTAAGAAAAGTAAACCGTTGCGTATACGCAACGCTGGACAAAAATGGGTTAAGCTGTATTTCATATTGCACCTACATTTTTTTTACATTTTTAAACTATAACTATAGAAGATTTATCCCTGATATTTTGGTATCAAAATGTTCGTCGATAAGAAAGAAAAAAGCCTTAAAAATTTGCGGTGAGCGAGATATCTGCAGACTGGTTCATATGAAAAAAAATTTTCGGTTTAGTAAAGATTTCTTGGGCGCTTAATCGTTCAATTTTTTTTTTTTTTTTTTTTGATGCATACTTTTTGATTTATAACCTAAAACGACCCCAATTTTGTGCACAAGAAATGAAAAATTGTGTTTTATGCCCGCCATTTTGACAAAAATGAAAATTTTTAAAAATCGACGATTAAACGTCCCAGAACTCTTTAACAGACCGAAAAAAAATTTTGTTTTTTTAGGTCAACAAGTCTCCAGATATCTTGCTCACCGCAAATTTAAGGCCTTTCGCGGCATTGCACTTTTGTACTTTATCGAGGAATATTTTTGGACCAAAATGTCAGGGATAAATTCTCAATAGTTGTTCTTTAATAATGTATAAACTAGTAAGGATGGAGCTTCGGCAGGCTACCGAAGCTATAATACTCCCTTGCGGCCTCGCGGAATATATTGAAGTATATTGGAAGTCTTTAGCCACGACAGACACAACGACATTCAGTTTTATATATTAACGAAAGTTTTCCTATTTTGATGACGTCACTTTCTATTGAAGGTAGGCGTAGTTTTGAATCGATTTTGCCAAATATCGTAGAGATGGTTCATATTATATATCAAAGCTAATGTGGAAAATTTCAAGACATTAATTTAAGTTTTGTGGATTTTTAAGAGATTTTACGTTTAAAATAAAGCCATTTTGCATGGGAAGTGGGCGTGATTTTCATTTGATTTTGCCATATATCATACAGATGGTTTTATATTAGATATCAAAGCTTATGTGCAAAATTTTAAAACATTTCTTTAATTTTTGCAGATTTTTAAGACATTTTACGGTTAATATAAAGTTACTTTGTATGGGAGATAGGCGTGGTTTTCATCTGATTTGGTCCGTTTTCAAAATTGATCTTCCTTTTTTAAAAATAAACTTATATTTTGAATTTCGTCGCGATAGCTTTAAAATTGCTGCAGTAATCGTGTCGAGACGGACAGACGGACACACGGAAATCGACTCAAGAGATGATGCTTACCAAAAATACATATATTTTTTTATACCTGCCACGCCTTTTTCTTAGCGTTACAAACGGAATGACAAAGTAAATATACCCCTTACGCAGTACGTGTTGGGGTATAAAATTTGGTCTAAAATTAAACAGAGCTTCAAAAAAGAGTTGTAAAATCGTGTCTTTTTTTCTTCGAAAAATTTCCGGAGGCCCTTAAGCAGTTAAAGCTACTTACAATAAGCCAAAACAGGAAAAAAACTTGCAGACCTTAATGAATTTGTAATCTTCATGAATCATCCATTTCTAGTACAGGAAAATTGTACTTCATCTGGGAAGTAACTAACATACATAGATGTAGGGTACCATCAGGGAAGCTTAACTCTGAACTTGCACCATTTTCACCCTCTTAACTTCGGGGTCATCTTGAATTAAAAGGTTAGGATTCGTTTTTTGTTTATAATTCCCATAGCTTTTATGCCTTAGAAATAGTAAAAAAGTTTTTTGTAGATGTGAATTATAACATACCTGTGAAATGGCATGTTGAACACAATTTTTTAGACTTATTTTTTCGATGTAAAAATTTTATTAATTAAACATAAACAAGCAAACTAATATCAGTTTGTTTGCAGAATTTCATTCCCTGTCAATCGTATTGAAAAATGTTCTGAACAAACATTGTAGAGCAAATTATCTACAGTTTTTTTTTTTACAGTTTTCAGTTTTTTTTTTTTTTTTAAATTGTAAATAGATTATATAAATAAAGCCTGAGTTAAAATCGATTAATGATTATTTTGGATAAACAATACATTTTTGCTTGTCATCAATTCTCTGGAATAAATTGGAAGATGTATACGATGCTTGCTTTCGGGTTTGTGCGTATTTTGTTCGCTTTAAAGCAAGGGAGGCAATGATGCGATGGTAGCACGTTCAACATGCAGCCGAATTGTACGCGGTTTGATGGGAGTACCGGGAAAAGGAAAAATGCATTATTCCCGCCACAAGTTTCTCGACAAATTTTTTCTTTTAAATATTTATAAATAAAATAAATATAATTAACAAGAAATAAAACAGTAAGATCTGTTGTCACGAAATTAGAAAAAACTGCGATCGAATTCTGTACGTGCATATTGAAATGTCAGTAAACAAAATGAACAATTGATATTTTCCATGATATCGCCATGTTGAGAATACTAGTTGCTTTATGAAAAAAAAGGCAGTTCTTGCACTAATACTGGTATGAAGGCAGACTGCTTGTTATCCATTTGGTTGCACTGAGGGAGGGAACAAAATAAATTAGCAATCTTCCCAGAAATTCCATTTTTGGGCAAAAGTTTCACTTCTACCATGCGTGGCGGCAACACACATCTATTTTTCTGATGGCTGAAGGGTAAAACGAAGACAACAACGAAAGTACAACAACGAAGTCAGCCTGGAGATAAAGCCAAGAAGAATAATTGCTAATAGGTGCTACTACGGGCTCAGTAAGCAACTAAGTTCCAGAGCCCTCTCTTGATCGACAAAACTGACACTCTACAAGACGCTCGTTCACCTGTTCTGCTTTAGACGCTGAGGCATGGGTAGTTTCGCAAACTGACTCAGCTGCTCTGGGGGTATTCGAGAGAAAAGTTGTTCGCAAAATCTTCGCTCATTTTCTAGTAGGCGATGACTATCGCATCCGAATGAACCACGAGCTGTATGAGCTCTACAAAGACATTGACGTAGTTCGGCGTATAACTGTGCAGCGACTACGCTGGCTGGGTCATGTCCATCGTATGGACGACGAAGCTCCAGCGAAAACGGTGCTCGAGGCGAGGGTCGTTGGACAACGACGACAAAGGAGACCATGCCTCCGATGGATGGACCAGGCCGAGGAAGCCCTAACCGCACTTGGTGTATCCGATTGGAGAAGGCGCACGCAAAGCAGAGACGATTGCGAGAGTTGATGAGGTCGGCCGAAACTCGGACACGGGTTGTTACGGCCACCTAAGTAAGTAAGTAAGAAGGGTAAAAATCGTGTTAAGAAGGAGGCACCCATTTTTTTTTAGCAGCCCCTATTCTACCAGTCTGTAATTTTTTTCAAATTAAAATTTTTTTTTTAAGATAAGCGTGAAGGTTCGAGCACAAAAACAAGTCGATTTTTAAAACTGCTCTCACTTTAGCTTTTTTCAAATTATCAATTTAAACCGTTTTTTATGTGATTAAGTAGACTTAATTCTACACATTTTTCCGTACATGCTTGTATCTTTATGTCACCTCCCACCTCTTTTTATAGCGCTTGCAAGATGACTACTCAAAAATGAGTAGGCAAACAAGTGACAAGTTTTCTCAGAAGCCAGACGTCGGATCGAGACGCGAAAAGTTGAATTTTTTTAATAATCGCGTCAGGCAGGTACTGTTTTAGGGATTTAAAAAAAAAAAAAAAAATTAAAAAAACAGCATCGTTTTTGGGGATTTTTCCCCCCTCCCTCGGCCGGAAAGGAAGTGAGCCAAATTTTCGTAAAACAGTACCTGCCTGACATGATTACCTAAAAAATGCCGCATTCCGCGTCTCAATCCGACGGCTGGTTTCTGAGAAAACTTGCCACCCAGTTTGAAAAAAACATTTCGAGAAAAATGCATTTAAAGTTTTTTTAACAAAATTGCTTTATTTTTCCTTTTTATGTTATTACTAGCTTATACCCGGCGCGCTTCGCTGCGCTCAGCGCTTATCCCCTAAAAGAGGGTGTAGCTTTAGTGAAGCCATACTTTTATAGTAAGTTCGTACCGAGTTTTATTGATGTGTGACTTATTTCGAAAACTATACCGACTATTTGGGGTGCCGAAAAGTACCACGCCCCTCGACCAACGCCCATAAAATGTTACCAGTGGAACGGCATGTGTAAATTGAGGTCGAATACTGAATTCCGAGACTGTGCGACCTACAAAAAAAAACCAAAACTGTTCGATATCGAAAATTTTTGGTGTATTTAAGGAGCCTTTTGCGGTCGGCACCAGACTTCATAGGAACCCTCTCAAGGCTTTGGTATAAAAATTGGCTTAGCGGTTTCGGAGTCCTTAAGTGATATACACATATACCCACATACGTATATACATTAAGTCGCCTCACGCTCCTTAGAAAAAAAAGTTGCTTAGTCCGGGTCTTCAAAATAATCCATGGCTTATGTTACGATGAGCCCCAAAAAATTTCGACTAAAAATATTGCCTGGTATGGTAGTTAAAAAAAAACAAACGGTCAGAAATAAGAGTAATGAAAAAGTTCTTTTGCATCAAAAATCTTACATTTTTTCCGTTGGACCAAAGATAATGCGGATTTTTATGGATTGGTTTAACTTTTTTCATATTATTTTCACTAAAATTCAAATTAATTTTTTTCCATACTACTTTTAGTCAAATAAATTGTAAAATGTTAAAAAATGTGTACATTTTTTTGTAATTTCATTCAATTTAATTCTTCACTTTACACTATATTTTATCATGAATAGATAATTTATTTGACCAAAAGTAACATGGCAAGACAAAATAACTATTAAGTCTGACCGTTTGTTATTAAGAACATAAGAAGACCGGTCAATGTCCTTTCAAGGTTTGAAATGGCCATTTCGATTTTGTTTTTTTTTTTTCAAACTATTCCAGCTTCTGTCGAAATATTTGGGGGATCATCATAACAAAAAGCGTTATTTTGAGCAACCGACCCAAAAACACCTTTTTTTTTGTGAGGAGCTCTAGTATACGTATACAAACAAACATTTAGGCATGGCAACATTTATATGTATAATGACCGCCACTTGGTCTTATTGCACCTACATATCAAGTTTCACTATCAAAACATGTACAGCTCAGAAATTACAATGATTTCTGAAAAGTCGGCGTAGATAAAGTGCGACTTTTACTGTAAATTTGGATTTATATACTTTCACGGATTTGTGGGCGTGACAAAATTTATATAAAAAGTGACCGCCACTTGGACTTATAGCATCTGCATACCTATCAAATCATTGACTATCAAAACGTTCACATCTCAGGAATTTAAATTATTTCTAACCGATAGCCCTGGCAGCTAGTGCTTACTTAGTTATAATTGTTAAATTGTAATTAACTATAAAACATACATAAATAAATAAATTAAATAAAATGATTGCTGAAGAGTGGGCACAGATATAGTGCTACCATGCACATTTTTGGTAAGCGTATGAACTTAATTACCAAATTTTAGTATTTAACGATGAGAATTGTCTGATTTATAGAAGTTCTATTGATTTGTGGGTAAAAAAAGTGGCGGCCGTGGCGTAGTGGGTAGAGTGTGTGGTCCATATGGGATAGAACCCTGGTTCGAATTCCACCTGACACAGAAAGTTTTTTCAATTGAATTAATTTTTCAGTTCGGCCGTCACCTCTCTGCTGACAATGGCAAGCCTCAGAGAGTAAAAACTGCCATGAAAAGCTTCTTGAGAACATAAGCCGTTCGGAATCGGCATAAAACTTGTAGGTCCAGTTCTCGATCATTTCAATTCATCATAAGAAGCTCGGCCAAAGTCCTTTCAAGGGCTGAAATTGGCCACTTCGCGTTACTTTTTTTTATTTGCGGGTGGTACAAGTTGGCGTGGCAAATTTTATATATATATATTGACCGCCACTTAGAGCACCTGCGTATGAAGTGTTACTATCAAAACGCGTACAACGCAGGAATAAGCATGATTTCGAAAAAGTGGGCGTAGATATGGTGCGACCACGCCCATTTTTAACAGTTGCCGATAGTGACCTTATGTACAAAATTACCAATTCTTAGTCTTCTACAAAGCATTTTTACTGATTTGTGGGCGGTTAAAGTGGACGTAACAACATTTGTATATACATAGTGACTGTCACTTAGATCCATAGCACCTGCGTACTAAGATTTCCAATCATACCGTGTACAACTCAGGAATAAGCATGATTTCGAGAAAGTGGGTGTAGATATAGTGCGGCCATGCCCATTTTTTGTGCATTGGCCGACAGTAATCAAATAAACTAAATTACCAAATCCTAGTCTTCTACTTTTTTACTGATTTGTGGGCGTTGAAAGTGGACGTGACAACATTTATATATAAATAGTGACTGCCACTGGGATCCATAGTACCTGCACACTTAGATTCACTATCAAGTAATGATTAAAACTAAATTACCAAATCTTAGTCTTCTACGGCAAAAGCCGTCTGATATAAAGCATTTTTACTGATTTGTGGGCAGTAAAAGTGGGCGTGACAACGTTTATATTTACATAGTGACTGCCACTTGGCCCCATAGCAGCTGCATACCAAGATTGACTATCAAAACGTGTACAACTCAGGAATAAGCAAGATTTCGATAAAGTGGGCGTTGATATAGTGCGGCCATGCCCACTTTTTGTGCATTGGCCGACAGTAACCATACGAACTAAATTACCAAATCTTAGTCTTCTACCGCAAAGGCCGTCTGATATAAAGTATTTTTACTGATTTGTGGGCGGTAAAAGTGGGCGTGACAACGTTTATATATACATAGTAACTGCCACTTGGACCCATAGCACCTGCATTCCAAGATTCACTATCAAAACGTGCACTACTCAGGAATAAGCATGATTTCGATCAAGTGGGCGTAGATATAGTGCGGCCATGCCAATTTTTTGTGGATTGGCCGACAGTAACCATACGAACTGAATTACCAAATCTTAGTCTTCTACGGCAAAAGCCGTCTGATATAAAGCATTTTTACTGATTTGTGGGCGGTAGAAGTGGGCGTGACAACGTTTATATTTACATAGTGACTGCCACTTGGACCCATAGCACCTGCATTCCAAGATTGACTATCAAAACGTGTACAGCTCAGGAATAAGCAAGATTTCGATTAAGTGGGCGTAGATATAGTGCGGCCATGCCCATTTTTTGTACATTGGCGGACAGTGACCATACGAACTAAATTACCAAATCTTAGTCTTCTACGGCAAAAGACGTCTGATATAAAGCATTTTTACTGATTTGTGGGCGGTAAAAGTGGGCGTGACAACATTTACATTTACATACTGACTTCCATTTGGATCCATAGCACCTGCATACCAAGATTCACTATCAAAACTTGAACATCTCAGGAATTACAATGATTTCTTAAAAGTGGGCGTAGATATAGTGTGACCACGCCCATTTTTTGCACAGTCACCGGAAGTAACCATCTGAACGAAATTACTAAATTTTAGTTTTATATGATTAAAACCGTTTGATATAAAGCATTTTTTTCGGTTTGTGGGCGATAGAGCCAATTTGGGTTGTATGGGAGGTACCACGCCCCCTTGTCCAATCAACACCAAACTTCACAGGAACACTTCCCGAATGTTGCTTCAGTATCCCTAAAAATTGCATAAAGTTTGGTTCGGTGGTTTTGGAGTCTATACGTGATTTACACACATATCCACATACCCACATACCCACATACCCACATACATACATTCATTTTTATATATATAGATTATGTGGTACAAATGATAAGAAGCGATTGATTATTGATTGATATTGAAATGATTACCACACATTAGAAGCGGCCGACAGCGTGTGGAAGGCAAAAGCGGTCCTGCAGCTGCGTGGCGCCAAGAGTGTTTATATTCGTATATACCGCTGCATCTCAGAAAATAATTCGAATTTTAAAAAATCCTTTTAGGACGTGTTTTTTGAAGGTATTTAGAATACATTTATGAAAAAAAATCAAAAAAAGTTTTTTTAACCTTCATGCCTACCTTAAATTTTCTTGTTTTTGAGTATTATTGAAATACTAATAATGAACACTAATAAAAAATGGATACTTAAAATATTTTAACTTTTTTTTTTAATTAATTTTAAAAACTTAAAATTTTCCTGGACTTCTCTAGACTAGAAAACTGCATTAAGAGCAATAGTTGGTTGGTTAATATGGGCAGAACCCAACCAGCAAATTCCATAACTGTATCATATAGCTTTTAAATATTAAACTAAAGTAGCCAGTTCAGTACCTTCTGAAAGATTTTTTTCGAAGGCTTCGCAAGTTTTTAATCAGCAGCGCAAAAGATTGCAAGAAACAAGTGTGAATAAAATTTTATTTTTACAAAATTTGGATAAGAAAACTTTGGATTTGTAGTTCATGAAATTGACTGTGAGTTAATATTTAAAACATTCATTAAAATTCCGTTGTGTTTTATTTTCTTGTTGTATATTTATAACTGAAGGAAAATTATGACATTTTTATTCGATGCATCGAAAAAGCGATATTTTTTTACGATACATCGAAATGCATCGATGCAATACTTCGATACATCACATCGAAAAAACATCGATGTATTTGTTTTACTTACATTTCTAAACTGATGACTTACGCAACTTTGTTTTCAGTTATACTATGATCATTACTGAAAACTTAAAATCGTTTATATTCAAGGTTTCCTTTCCATGAAACCTTTCTCTAGGTCATTATATCAGCGATAGATCAAGTCTCATCATACACGCAGGCTTATATGTTACTATGATATACCATAGTCCAACCTACTCCAAAGAATGGTCTCTCAAAAACCAGGCTGAATTTAACACCTTTATGAATTTAGGCCTTTTATTTAACACTGATAAGACAATACTACTACACAAGCAATAGCTTAATGTTTCGCCTCAAAAGACTTATCTGCAAACATCTTCCCTTTTTCTGGCTTCGACCAGGCAGACTGTGTCACGACAGGAACATTTTTTTTAAAAATTTTGATTTTTTATTCAAATAATAGAAGTTAGTTTTTTTCTAAAAATTAAGAATTTTTTACCGCCGACAGTATAAATTTATGCATTGGCTAATCCAAATTCCATTAAACTTGATCCGTATTACTCATTTTCCTCTGGGATCTACTGCATTTTGTCCGAAAAATAAAAAAACAAAACTATGTCGAGAGGAAAATTATCAGAAAAAAGGCATTTTTATACCTCACCGCGTACTGCGTAACTTTTTAACTTTTCCATTCCGTTTGAAACGCCAATAAGGAGGTGTGGCAGGTATAGAGAAGTGGTATATATAATTTTGATCAGCATCACTTCCTGAGACGATTTCCGAGTGTCCGTCTGTCTGCCCGTCTGTCCGTCTGTGATCACGATTACAGCCGTAATTTTAAAGTGATCGCAATGAAATTCAAAATATGAGCTTCTTTTTAAAAAATTAAGATCAAGTTCGAGAATGAGCCAAATCGAATGAAAACCACGCCTACCTCCCACACAAAGTGAATTTATTTTAACAGTAATATCTCTTAAAAATCTATAAAAACTAATAAAATGTCTTGATATTTTGCGCATAGGCTCCGATATATAAACATATCTATGCTATTTGGCAAAATCGGATGAAAACCACGCCCACTTCCCATACAAAGTGGCTTTGTTCTAAACGTAAAATCTCTTAAAAATCCACAAAAATTAAAGAAATATCTTGAAGTTTTGCACATAAGCTTTAATATATCACAGGAAATATCTCTATGATATTTGGCAAAATCGGATGAAAGCCATGCCTACCTCCCATACAAAATGACGTCATCAAACTATGTCATTGTAAATATATAAAACTGAATGACATCGGGTCTGTATGTACCCAAATTGCGCCTACATCGTTTATCCAACCCATACCTATATTCTATATAGGTATTATATGAAGTCTTTACATTAGAAAAGTGGGTGTGGCATTTTACTTTTGATCGAACTTCTGTTATACAGTGTGTCTGACTTCAACCAAATTTTTCACACATAGTCTTTGGTAATTTGAGCAATCTTAAGTTTAAAAAATTGGGCAGTACTAGACAGGGGGCGTGGCACTTTATTTTTAGACTAGCTCGATCTACACCGTTTGTTTGATTTCTACCAAAATTATTTCATATATTCTTTAGTATAATGAGAAGTTGTAAGCCTACAAAAGTGGGGGTGATTGGGCAAGGGGCGTGTCAATTTAATTATAATCGATTTCCCTCTACATTATTTGTCCGACTTAAACCAAATTTTGCTCACATATTATTTGGCATAAGAATCAGTCTGTAGTTCATAAAAGTGGGCGTACTTTACGTTATTTTTAATATATTATTTAGTATAATGATAAGTTTCAAGCATACAAAAATGGGTGGGATTCGACAAGGGGCGTGTCAATTTAATTCTAATAAATTTCCTTTTACACCGTTTTTCTGACTTCTAACCAAATATCGTAAATATATTCTTTGGAATAATGAGCAGTGATTAGTCTAAAAAATTGGGCGAAATTAGACAAGGCATGCCACTTTAATTTAAATCGAACTCCTTCTATTGCCCTTGTCCGACTTCATGCAAATTTTCCATATTCTTTGGAATAATGAGCAGTCAGAAGTCAAGAAATTTGGGCGGAATTGAATGGGGGGTAGCACCTTAATATTAAGCGAAACTCTTTCACACCGTTGAATGAATTCACACCGTTGGTTTGTACATACGTTGAATTTGCACATACTACCATTCAATTTTGCACATATCGCACCCTATCTTCAAAAGAGACACAACTCAAAATTTTAAAAATTTCAGGAGAAGCGAGCAACCTCTTGTTTTTTCAAAGGCCACCATACAAAACAAAGAGACAACACGGTTTTTTTTTTTTTAATTAAAGAGTAAGAAGATGAGTGAACAATTTTGAAAGCTGATGAAGGTAAAAAATTGTGAATTTTGAGTTGTGCCTGTTTTGTAGATAAAATGCGATATATTCTCTAACGTAATGAGCAGTCTACAAATAACTCTATATGGCAGCTAAGAGTAAAATAAAATTAAGCGTATGACACAAATATTTGTGTAGATTATGCATTAATATTTAAAAGACGACTAAAGACTTTGAATATACATTAATACGGCTGTGGGGGGTATTTTAGCTTCGGTTCCCTGCCGAAGCACCATTCCTTAATAGTTTTACGATTTTTAAATAAATGTGCTAGATTCTAGGGAAAGAAGCTTCATACACAAAACGCGATTTATTTTTTTTTTGTTGCAGATTTACCGATTCGGAGACTAGGGGCTGTTCATAAATTGTTTTTGGCACATTTTGGATCCCCCGCCCTTTGTCACACAAGTCTTTAACCCCACCCCTTTCCCTTCCCTTCCCCTCTCACACGATGTCTCGCCACACTTACTTTTTTAAATTTTTTAAATTTCTTTTTTATAATTTATCTGTTTATTATGAAAAAGCATAGAATACGTTATATTTATTATAA
Organism: Coremacera marginata; assembly: GCA_914767935.1. NCBI lineage: Eukaryota > Metazoa > Arthropoda > Insecta > Diptera > Sciomyzidae > Coremacera > Coremacera marginata. Next base: position 169,369,058 of record OU612043.1, on the reverse strand, counting down.
GTTTTATTATTATGGAAATAACATGGAAAGTCACGTTGTTTTATTGTGTTTGACCAACAATTTTATGAAAAATTTCACCATGTCAACAGAGCTAAACACAAATGACGTTAACTTTTCTGACGTTAACAAGAACACCAAGCAGTGGCGATAATGAAATTGCAAATGTGAAAAAATAAAAAGTGAAAATTGTTGTTTGTTTTAATTTGATTTTTAATACTTTGATGTTCGCTTTGAACGTAAAGTTATAACAGATATTTTGTTTTACCAAAAAACTAAAGAATGGCATTAAAATAAATTTCGTTTTGATATATAGGCATTTCCACAAAAATGTCAACCATAGCTGAAAAATTTAACGTTTTTCTAAATTCAAATTTTTTAATCTTGTAAAATACTGATATATATGAATATGTCTTAACTAATATTAAAACCCTCGTCTACTGAAGATATAGGACATGCCACCTCGTAGTCTTCGACCATGGCCAAACTAAGATGTTAGTTGCTCTTCTTAAGCTCTTTTCTCTCTTCTTTGATTACACATTTTCTTAACGGAAACTTTGTCGCGTGGGTGATGTCGCGTGAGTTATGGCAAATATTTTTTGGAAACTATATATATTTTTAAATAAGCAAAGTTAATCGGTAAAGTGGGTTTATTATGAAACTTCATTGTTTTTCCATTATTTAAAAATTTAATACAAAAACCGGTTATATGGTAAAGTTGGCTGAATTTTTACAATCTAAACGTGCTTGTAAAACACAGTTTCTTTTTTTGTCACGTGAGTTACGCCCATATTTAGCACTGCTATTCTTAATTAGTTACAGGAACGACAATTTTGTATATCATACCATACTATTTCTTCTAAGGCATATGTACATAAGAAATGTTTTAACGTTAATAACATAAACTTCCGAGGAAACGAAGCTTTAAGTCGTACGCTTGTCGCGTGAGTTACGATGAAAATGCCGATATAATAAAACGGGTTGAAAATAAATTGTTAAAAAGCAGCGTTTAAGCTAGAGACCTACCTCAAAGGATTACTGCATGTTCAAACAACAACAGCAGCAAAATAACAACAACAACAACTTTGTATACCCAACACCATCAAGTTGACATATTATTGCCTGCAGACCTTTAATTCGAAGCCAAATCGTATTTATTTATTACGGTTTTATTGGCAACCCTAACAGGCAACCTGATAAGCTGATTAGCAGAGAGCAGCACAAAATGGAGCAAGAGTGTAAACAATATAATAACCTAAGGCGGTGTGATGAACAATGATAGAATTTAAATTGTAACTTTACGCGTATGACAAAGAAGATACAACCAAAGATACATTTTAAAAAATTGTTCAGTATAAAAAATAAAATTTTACAAATTCTTAAAAATAGCAGTTAAAGCAGAAGGAATTATAACGGTGTTTATTTATTTATCTGATTTGCTCAGAGAATTGTAACCAATAGAAATATGTTGCAGTAACATATAAATAGTAAAATAGTCATATAAAATACAATAGTAAAATCGTCGAAAAACATGTGAATAAACGCCAAGAACTAAAAGATGGACTTTGAATAACAATCTGCAAGATATGTAGCTGCAACATGTTGCCGAATTTTAAAGTATTCAGAATTTAATACAAACATATATACATGACAATACAATATTATCTTGGGACAAAGTATCTATACTGAGTAGAATGTAGTTGGGGCAAAGAAAATACATATTGCAGCAGCATTATGCAGCGGCTGATAACATGTACCAAAATTGCTTGGAAATCTGTAGATAGGCGTTGGAGCTACGCTTAAAGATACAATCCACAAATGCGTGCACTTCTAGGCAACATGTTGCTAGAGCGGCCAGCAACAGCATATCCGCCAGCAACAGTAGCACCACCAACAACCCCCAATTTAACTAAACATCATCGTCAATACCCACGAGTCATGCCAGGTATTGATGAAAATAATTCTCCTTTTCCACTCCGTTTTTCCACTTTTTCCCCATTTTCAAAACAACAAGTGACTTAATTTAAAAAAAAATACGTAAAGAGCAAATGTATTCATACCTTTAAGAGTAATATTAATGCAGAGTAAACTTCTTCCGATTGTATATCAATATTCGGTCAACATATTTAAGATCAGCCCAACCATCTTGTTACTTGCAAAGAAATATAAGATTATATTATAATTACTCATTTTATTATTATGGTAACTTTAAAATTCCGTATTAATAACAATTTCAAATCAATTTCTATAAATCTTAAATTTTTTGTCTTTCACTAGCTGCTATATTTCTAAAATTCAGTAAAAATTAATTAAAAAAAAAAAATTTTCACCGACTACAAAAAATGCTTACCAAAGAATTGAGAAAAAAAATTATACTTATGGTTAAATTTACTCTCAATGTCATGTTAAAATTGTTTTTGAATTGACTTTTCCATAATCATTTAATGAAATTTTAATAAGAAAAAAAACTAAAAACACAAATTTTATTACTTTTTGTTTCCGTGTAAGAATCAGACCGTTAGGGAAAGAAGAGAAAAAAATGTAAGCATTTTTTAACCAAACTTCAGTATCAATGTTACATAAGATTCTAGCAAAATTCATGGACGGTTTGTAGCAGTAGATTCGAGAGATTTACATATACTCTATGTCAAAAACATTTCATTTGAACTGAGAGAAAAGAAAAAATGCCCGACTTCTCTATCATCTGAAAAATCCAACTTAATCAAATTAATTTAAATTTAAGAGATGATAAATTTTGGTTCGACAAGGTTGTTAAAAAAATTTTCAAATGGCTTATTACTAGCTCTACAATTTCCCCGTATCCCGTGTTAGCCGTAAAATCCCGAAAATTCATCCACGGGGAAAATCCATCCACCTGGCAGTGCTTGCTGCCCACGAACACCACGAACCGAACTTACGAACGCGCGCAACAACGGCGATTGATATCAAAAGTATCTGTTGGAAGATTCAAGTATCTCAGTTTGAATTCGTGGCTCGTTTCAGATGTAACATCATTCTGTATCGGTTGTACGATTTCGCAATTAACACCAACGTATTTTTGAATCAGCATCTCCCAAAATTGATGCTGTTCTTTTGCTCTTGCCAAGGAATAATTATATAAATTTTTTTTGTTTAAAGATTCAGAATTCTTTGAGTTAATCGTTCAAACGGTACTTTAGTCGGATATACCATTTGTTGTATCTTGTATCTGCTGCTGACATTTGTCAACGAATGCGATACGATTGTAAAAAGTTTAAGTTGTTGCTGCTTCGTGAATAGGCTCCACTGGGAAGCCTGCTGTTCAGTCATTCGTTCGGTCGGACGATCTGTCGTTGCAACAGTCGGTTGTCCGCTTGTACGGTCGGTTATTGGGTCGTACGTGCGTGGAAAGCGCGTATTGCAAACGGTTCTTGAAACAACGAAAGTAAAACAAAAAAAAAAAAAAAAAATATAAGAAAACATTTCATTATTTTTAGTAGCCCAAAAGTGAATTTGGGCCAACAAAAAATGTGCGTACGTGTATGTGTCTGATTGTGTGCGATAAAAGCTAAAATAAAATTGCCGAAAAAATAGAAAATTGAATTGTCAGAGAGCTAGCGACGATCACGACTTTATGTGCGTGCATTTGTCGCCAACTTTTTACCAAACAAGCGTGTGAAAACTGCGCCACTATCCCTGCAATAAAAACAAGTATCTACAGAATAAAACAAAAAAAAAAAATAAAGCAACTAAAAACGCTCTAAACAATGTGAGTGTGTTTATGTTTATCTTTGGGCCTTAAGCATTAAATTAGTTTATAGCATCAAAATTGAATTCGGCAGGCCTTAGCTTGTGATGCTGCAAAGCTCAGATACAAAAGTATCTGACAAGTGAGGCAATCAATTATAACAGTCCTTAGCGTCCATTTCACTTCATGGCAATGAATTGCAGATGTCAATGACACAGTTAATAACACCAACAACAACAACAATTACAAAAACTCTATTATTAATTTAAATAAAAGCAGTTTAGCAGATACAGGAAAAGCTAGTGCAACGCTAACAATAAGCAGCTGTTATGTTGCATGACAGCTCGGTGTGTCGTGCGAGTAACGCGTGCCATAATTTTACAACAAAAACAAACATAAAACCCAATTAATAACAATTTATGGATTCGTTCCCATTAACTGTGACTTACTTTGGATAACAATTGAGATGCGCTAATGATGGGGTACTAAAGTATCTGATGGATAAAATAACAAAATTTTTTTTTTCAAAACCCGCAAAATATAAGTGAGAATTAAAATCAAAAATTTAAGAAAGGGAATTTATATATCTCTAATAAAACATCTTAAATATTTTAAGAAAAATGTAAAAATCTACAACTAAAGCAACACCAAAAATTAAATACAAACCATCAGTGTGTGTTTCTTATATACAAGTGAAAATTCAAGCAACGCAAACAGCATTAAACTTAATGGGTATCGCCTATCTTCAAATAGTCCAATTAAATCTTGACAAAGGAGCAAAGCAGAGCAATGTGCGTTGTTGAAAAAAAACTTTTCTAAAGATAAATAGTTGGAAAATTCTTCAACAAAATACGTTTCAAACTGCCAAGATAAACGCAAATAAGATACATTTCGTAAATGTAAGTTAATATTTTTTCTTGTATCTTATATCTTTTTTAAAGTACAAATACAAAAAGGACTGCTCAAACTGCTATACAACGCTACTGAATCTTCCATCAAGCTCTGCGTAATAAATTTACTGAAAATATTTATGTTACTAAAAACTGGGTGTCAATTTCGAGAAATCGAACTGTGTGAGAAACAACGTGAAATCAATGGATTGTATCAAGTTGAGTTAAGCAGCAGGCTTTAGCTTATGATTTTATTTATGTATGTATCAAAAAAGTAGTGATTTTGAGCTGATAAATTTTTGCAAGCAAGTCTTAAAAGAAATCGTTTAAATAATTCAATCAATTTAAATTTGGTTTGAAATGAGATATAGATTTGCAAATTTATGTCGCATAACTTAAAATTATATCATTAAGGCAGAATATAGAATAGAATAGAAAAATTTTTAGACAATTTTTTTGAATCCTTATTATGGTGAACATTTTGAATGATGTTGCACCCAAATATGCAATTATAAATTGTCTCATATAAAATTACACCAAATACAACTTGCCGTTTGATGAATTTGAATACAACTTGCCATTAAGGTCTTACTTCTGAAGTTAAAATAATTTGCGGTAGCTTCAATAGAACAGAATCTAGGAATGTTTTTAACGGGTATTTAAATATGTTTCCATGCATACAAGTATTTTATTATTAACCCTAGAATACTAATCTTCTGTTCACTATACGTTATATTACTCATAAGGAGTGAGTAAATTTTACGTAGATTAGTATTCTAGGGTTAATAACATACATACTTATGCCGGTGATTCCATGTAAAATCGAATGCATTTGTCCAATAACTGATTTTAACGATTCCGTTTTTTCAAATTTTGCACGTTGATGGTACTTACTGATGGTTGAAATATATCTGCATATTTTTTTTTTTTTTTGCAAGTTGTACACTATGGAAAATTAAATAAAAATCAAAAAGTTTCATTTTTATATTTAGTAAAAAAATGTTATCTTCAAAGCCGTTGGGCTTACAATAAAATGTTGAAGACATATTTTAAAGATCTTGAATTAATCTTCTTTGTAGTGTAATTTTTTACCAACACTTTGTATTTGTATTTGTATTTGTATTTATTAATTTGCGACAAGCTAGTACAACAAGATTCAACAAGGAAACCTTATAATTATAGTACCAGCTACATGTATTAAATAAGCTTACAATGAAAATTAAAAAACTTAAATGTAAAAGTAACATTATAATTTGTATATAAAATAAGATAACATATTAAGAAATTTAAGAAAAATATGCTATGAAATAAAATAAATATATAAAAGCATCTATTCACTTAGTTCTACTTATCTCATTGCAACGTGGAAAAATATAAATAAAGTTTATTTTTATAATGCACGGCGTTTTGGATAGATCTGAGTTCAGTGGGTAACGAGTTCCAAAGACGTATAGCGTTGATATAAAATTGCCTTTCCGAAGTTAAACAAAAATGTCGTAGCTGAATTATAGTTTTATCTCGATTCGATCGCGAGAAAATAAGTCTTTCACGTAGATAGGCAGGCTCACCAGAGAATATTACTTTATGCAGCAACAACAAAGTACGGAATTTAAGAACATTCGCAAAGGTCATGTTACATATTCTTATAGAATAATGTGAAATACTATCCCTATGTCTTAACCCGAATACGTATCTTGCGATGTTATTAAATAGCACATTTAGTTTTGCTGTGCAAGCAGCATCGCAATTAGCGAATAACTCACATCCGTAAAGGAGGGTTGGGAGAAGATAGGTTTTAGCTAGAAGCATTCTAATTCGTAGTGGCGTGAAGAATTGAGTGATCCACAGTACACGCAACATGCTATATAATCTTCCAACAGTATTCAATATGTGTGTGCTCCACGTTAAGGTTCGGTTAAAAATTATCCCAAGATTTTTAGCAGAATTTACAAATTGTATAGGGCAGTTATTAAGTATTATATTTGGAAAGTTTGCAATGTCTATTATTCTTTTTGTAATAATCAAGCACTTAGACTTATTTGGGTTGAGGCTCAAGCCATTCTCGAAGGCCCATCTAGTAATTCGATTAAGGTCAGCATTAAGGTTAAACACACAATTTGGTATAGAATCACGGCAACAGCTTGTATATAGTTGCACATCGTCTGCATACATATGGATCATGCAGTTTTGTAGAATAGTGGGTAAGTCATTTATGTACATGGAGAACAGGAGTGGCCCAAGGACAGATCCCTGAGGGACGCCACGTGAGATAGGTAGAAATTCGGATGTTACAGATTTTACACATACAGCCTGCGATCTGCTGGATAAATAAGACTGCATTAAGTTAGCAGCAGTAGATGTAAAATTAAATAGATTTGTTAGTTTAGTGTAAAGTATATTGTGATCCACAGTATCAAAAGCCTTTGAATGATCCAAGAGAACTAAGAAACTAACCTTATTAGCATCTAAGCCCGCACGGATAACTTCTGTCACATCAATAAGTGCTGTAACACAGCTTCGTTGAGCTCTAAAGCCTGACTGTCTGTTAGTGAGAAGATTATTTTTAAGAACAAATTGATTAATTTGTTTGTGCAACAGCAGCTCCAGAGCCTTGGAGAGGTATGGCAAGATAGCTATGGGTCTAAATTCGTTTCTAGTTTTTGGAACTGGTATAATTTTAGCTATTTTCCAGCTGCTGGGGAAACTTGACGTGGTTAAAATTGTGTTGAAAATGTGGGTGATGTAGGGCAACAGTATGGGAAGAAGAACTTTAAGAAAAATTGGGTGGGTACCATCTAAACCAGTAGAGTTCGATTTAATAGACAGAATGCTCTGAAGAACTTCACATTGATCAACACAGTGAAACGAAAAAACTACGTTTTGACTGAGGGTTCCAACGGAGTCAGAGTAGACATTACCATTGACTACAGGCACTGTAATGTTTGTGAATTTTTCGTTAAGATCATTTACATCCACAGCATCGCAACTACGAGAAGTATCCTTGCCAATGCCAATCTTACGAATTTCGTTCCACATTTTTTTACTTTCAATTGCATTCTCAAATTTTTCGCTATAGTATTTTATTTTCGACTGTTTCATTTCAGTTCCAACGGCTTTCCTTAATTGTTTAAATTCTTTGTACAGTTCGGGAGTTTTAAATCTCTTCCAACGCTTGTAAACAGAATTACGACAAGAAATGAAATATTTCTTTAATGAAATATTTTAATTTTTTTGGCCACTAGAAATTTTATTCACATTTTTCAAGCTACGCACCACTATTTTTTGGCGTGTTAAAATCATTGTCGTATTGAAGCATTAATTTGTAATATATTCTCAAAATATAATGTTGAAGAATCAATGCTTACTATTTTAAACGAATTTTTTCAAAAACTGCCGACACAATTTTTACATACATAGATTTTTATTATTTTTTATGGTATTTTTTAGTTTGTCAGCTAGCAATACACCTCCGACATCTTTTACTTGTTCTTAAAATTAATATTTTTTTATTTTTTTTATATATCTTGGATAAAGCTGAAAAATTATAAAACAACTTAAGAATAAAAAAAGAAAACTAAAAATCCTTTTTTTAATTAAGAATAAAAGTATTTTTATGTCAAATTCTTTCTTCTTTTATGTAAAATTGTGAAGGTAGTTTTGAAAATTCGTTTAAAATAGTAAGCATAGATTACTTAATTGATTGATTGAATCTTATAGTCAAGTACTGAAGTCGACACAAGGAAGGTCTAATATAAGTAAGTAAGTGAAACTTTTTTCAATTGATTTTAAAAGAAAAATTTAAGGGAATGGCCGTGAAGTAAGGCATAAAAAAAGCATAAATATTGGTACTTTCACATTATTTTGATAGCTTCGTTTCTGTTTAGAAGAACATGATTTTCACAAAGTTGTATGTACCGAACATTCACCAGGCGCGGATCCACGGGGGGAGGGGGTAGGGGGAGAGATAGGAAATTTCTCCCTGCGCCATGATCTCAAATGTCTTAAGAAACGTAATTTTATTCTTAATTTGTTTCTAAGATAAAATCAAAAAGTATGTTGAAGGTTTCAGCTAGATATGCACAATCACCTTTATAATTTCTAGTTGTGATTCTGGCTTGCTGTCATTCTATATTGCTACGTTGGTCAAATTGAATAATCGCTGTCCTCTTTTATAGTTCTATTTCAAACATTGAAATAATATTGCTATTAGAAAAAAGTTATGCGTATTCTTTAGTATAAAGTTTCAGCAGTTCAAAGCATCAGTTTTTACTGCGACTATATGTATCAGTGAATTCATTGTTGGAATTTTCTGTCTCCGAGACATTTTGCCACTTACACACCCTCTCAGCGTAATTCTTCAAAAAGAAGCTATCGACTTGACAAAAGCATCTGATGTAGTATCTACTCTGATTGCAACATTATTGACTCAAAGACAAGAAGCTGGTGAGCATTTGATCAACTATTTAAGCATGCAACACAAATAGCAAATGTTGAACATTGAAACAAAAAAAAAACCCAGAACTTGTGATCGACAAAAACATCGTGAAAACTTTGCCACAGATAATGTGAAAGCTTTTTACAGGGTTTCCGTTTTTGTACCTCGTCTTGATATTATTGGGGATCTCAAGACACGGTTCCCTCCAGCGATAATGGATGTATTCAAATTAGCATAACTACTTCCTCACAAAATACTAAATTTAGATTCTGCTCAATTGAAACAATTTTCAGAGGATTATATTGGACAATTTGCTAACTTGCTGGAACAAAAAGAAGATATTCAGATCTTAAGACTAAAAGGAGAGCTTTGTTATTGGCAACAAAAATGGAAAGATCAAATCTTATCAGTAATTGGAAAGCTTCCTAGTTCTGCGTTTGAAGCTCTCCAATGCTGTGATAAGGACATTTATCCAACCATACAGATAGAAGCTCCTCCAACTTTTTTGTTCGCTACCAATTCAAGCGCTGAACTTACGTTTTCATCACTACGTTGCATTAAAACCTGGCTACGAACAACAATGCTGAAAAAAGATTAGTTTGTTTGTCGTTCATACTCACTACGACATCACAGGTTTGAATCCAGAGGATGTGGTCGATCGATTTTCAAAAAACAGGAAACCATAGAATTTTACTTAAGGTAAATACAAAAAACGTAGAAATTTTAATATGATAATTTTACATGTTGAAATAATTACATGTGTTAATTTATCTGAAAAATATTATTTCAAATAAAAAAAAATTAAAAAGGTATTAAAAAAAAATTGAAAAGTCCTCCCCCAACTTTCCCCTCTGGAGCGGCCACTGCATTTACGTTAAGTATGTTTTATTTGAAAAAAAACCAGTATACCACAAACTATAAAAAAAGTTGCAGTAATGTCTATTTTTGCTGTAGTCTATTGTTTCATGTTTATAGCAAACACCGAGAAAAGAGCGTATGTTAAATTAAAAAGAAACCTAGTATAATTTATAAGATGGCTTTGGCAGTTTTCAGCCTCCCAAGTACTTCATCAAAATGCGTACGTTTTGCATGTTAACTTGCCAATTTTTCAAACATTCGTATGATTTATTACTATTGGTTTTTTTTCTTCTTTTTTTGAAGCCGCCTCTAGTTCCGTGATTTGCTTTGCTTGACTGAAATCGGCCACTATACAAATTTTTCTTTTATCAACACCGTTTTTCTTAGAAATTCATGGCTACTCGGCTTCTCTTCGCTGCTTGCGTTTATTATAACAATACCATTAAATTAAATTAAGTATCAAATATAAAAATTTTACCTTCCGCCTGCCGTGGAGATTTGAACCCATACCCACCGATACCACCGATTAAGAAGTCACTACACTACGCATCGAGCCAAACTCCTTCGTTACGCAGAATGATTGATTCAATATTAATTATAACTGAAGCTATGCTGCAGCATAACACAATAATCTATTAAAAGATTTTTGTTGTATGGCTATCAACAGAATGCTGTGGCATACTGCATCTGTTGATACAGCATTTGTTTACATAGCTGCAGTTATGTCAGCGACCAGTGGCAAGGCTTTTTGGATCAGTGGGTGGAGCGATGGACTGGCACCAAAAATTCCAAGTTCAATTCCGTACGGCGGGAGCAAAAATTTATTTTTCTTTTTTTCTTTTCTTTTTGTTGATGAAATGTAATAAAATTTACTGGTGTGAATATTAACGTTTGCTTTTTTATTTGCTTTATGTTATTTTTGAATTTAAAAGTTATTTTATTACGAAAAAAACCATTAAATTATCACGACGGCAGCTGTGTTTTTTTTTTTGCAGAAAAAATTTTTTAATTTGTATTTTTGGATTTAGGACTTATGTGAATCAATTTGACAAATGCGAATATTTTTTTTTTGGCAGGGTATCGAAGTATGTGCTTTCAAAGCAATGTATTTAACAATTAATTGCTTAGGTGAATAAGCATATGTTTATAATACAATTCTCTTTACCCAAGCCGACTTAGGTGATTAAACTATTAGTTTTTTTCTCGATGTATATATAAAAACCTGATATAAAGCTATTTCTGATAAAAGTAGAATTGAAAAATAAAAAAAAAGTTTGAAGTTCAATAAGTAAAAAGTTGCTTTAACTGTAAAGTTCAATGAACATTTTTGTTTTAGTAAAACGTGTTACTTTAAAATTCCAACTATATATAGCTATAAAGCTATAAATAAGTACAAATGAACTGTTATACTTATTAATCCCGTCAAACATTTTCAAGAAATGTGTCCAAAAATTTACCGGAAGCTTACCGCGCGTAAATAAATTGGTCACAAAGTAACAAATAGGTCACAAATGCGGTAAATGTGCGTCAAACGCCCAGTAACATGCGTCCCTAGTGAAAATTTACAGACACGGCAATATTAAGTCACATTTACAATTGCACGTGTTCAGGGGTTGCTTCTTGTTATTGTTTTCTTTTGCTTGCATCAAGTTACTTTTTAAAATGAGATGATGTTCTCAAGTGGTACTGTTTACATTATGGTAACAATTTTGTGATGGTAACAAAATGTTTGACGGGAATGTAATTTTATTAGTATTAACTTATAATTTATAAATTTTGACTGTTCTTAATTCTAAATTCTGATAATAATCAACAAATAAATTTTTTTCAACTTGTTTTCTTGTGTTTCTTGTGTTTCTTTTATATCATTATGTTATCAATTTTGTTTATATGTATCTTTAAAATTGAAAGTGGAATATAAAAATTGTAAGTGGAATATTTAGCAAATATTTTTTTGACGAAATGCATATTTCTACAAAAAACTTCTGGTCACACTGCATGCAAGCATAAGATAAGCTCTACTCGTTGTTGTATTTGTATAAATAATATCAAATTCTTAATTGTTTTATCTGTTTGTACAAATAGAATGGATGGTTCTCTGCAGACCTTTAATCCATAATTTATGCTTTTATTGCCAAAATAATTGTCAAATAACATTTTTTTGTTAGACGAACGGTCTTGAAGTAAATAACTCAAAAAACGAAAAAACGAAAAAATAAACTTTGAATTAGGCGTGGCATTGAAGTTCACTATGTAGAATAGGACAAACTTCAAATCCTTCTACTCGAGAGGAGAATACAGCTATTAAAATAATGTCCAGCTTTTTATAGAATAATTGGAAAAACTGAACCAATTTTATGACTTTGGTTATTATTTTATTATGCTGACCTTACGCAGAATTTAATGTTCTTCAATTTATAAGCTAATACTGTTGAATTAATACCTTTTGACTTTTCTTCCAAAAAATAAATAAAAATACCGAAAATTTGGAAGTTTTTACGGATTGCTTATTCTCATAACTCGGTTATTATTATAACAATTTTTAAGTGCTGGCCCTACTCGGACGTAGAATTGTATGGACGTTGTCTTATAACATCTCACTGCAGAATGATATGTGTTGTAATATTAATATATGATATGTATTATTTGTACTACTATGTAGAATAAGACAAACTTTGAATCCCTTCATTTAAGTAACAATGAAACGAGTTTTATTATTTCCAAGCAAAATTATATTTTTATTGGCCTATTGCAACTGAAATAATATTTGGAAGTAGGTAATCTGAAAGTAGGCAGTGTTTTTTTTTTTTAATAGTTCCACAAATTTTACTTTGGATCTTTCAAAATCGTGTTCAATGGAGTTAATCAAAATAATATAATATTTTGCTATATAAAAAAAATTTAACTTAAAACATTGGCCATCTATAAAATGTAAGCGCGACTTAAATGTGACTGCACATTTTCTTACAAAATCCTATTTTTAAAATCAGCGACCTCAAATTAATTAATGTAAAAAATTCAATAAATATCAGGCAACTGCAGCGATTTTTGTTCCTTGTTTATATGGACTCAACGCACTGTTCGTTGTGAAGAAACCTGAAGTACAATCATTATCTGTCAAAAACATGTTCAAGAGCACACCCACTCACTCTTAACACAATAACACTTCCACACTTGCACACTTACTTAAGCACATTTATACGCTTACATTTGAGCAAATACGTGCGAGTGCAAAAGGGCGCGAAAGCAGAGCGAAAAATAAATTGCGTGAAATTGGCATTAATTGGAATTACAAATTAATTATGAACATTACCATCAACATGGAAATCATCAAATAAACATCTAAGAAACGTGCGACCTCATTGCATACATCAAGGAGATAACGTACAGATACAATTGCAGATACAAAGATACAAACACAAGAACAGATATAGCTACATCCGAAGATTTTGATTACGTTTTTGGCTTTAAAATGTTCGAATTTATGAAGTTTAGCAAGTAGTTAGTTCAAGTTGTGCTTCAACTATCTAGCTTTTAACTTGTTGTCAAAGAATTGGTCGGAAATGAGCTGGAAACTTTCACCAAAGTAAAAGATACAAGTTGTATGTAGATGAGCTCAATTGAAAGAAACAAAACTTAAGAAACATGCAAAATGTATCTATGTGTTTGTGTAAGAGTGTATGTGTAGAATGCGATGCTTTGTATTTCCTTGCTTCCATTTCCGTTTCATTGCCATGCATGTGAATGGGATGCAAGACGCTTTGATGGTGCACCAGAGTATCGTTTCATCATGGCACAAATACAATCGTGCGCAATTTTGTTGTGCAGCCAGGAAAGCAAAGAACGCTTATTATAAAATTGAATTGAAATTTGTATCGGTAATTGGCAATTTTGTTGCTTATTGCAAATATGAATGCAGTTTTTTTTTCTGTTTTCCTGGTTGTTGCTAGTTATGCCCTGCACCACGTATCTTCTAAATGCAAACAATGCATTTGCTGGGTTTTTTTTTCTCTCGTTTACTTTCGACAAACGGTTTGCTTCACAACAATTAAATATTTAATTAGTTTGCTGCAATTTCCAAAAGCATTTTATTTTCTTTTAGCTATTGAGAATCTCTGAGAGGTATTGAAAAATTTCAAAATTATTCAAATTATCTGGATTTACCAAGATAATTTGATATAAATTTCAAAATCTGGCTCATTGCTTTGCTACCGTTTGGATACGAATGTATCTATTTGGATACTTTTTCTATAAATATTGATGCAAACTTTTTTAAGCCTCAGTGCAAATTTGGCTTGAAAAAATATATAAAAGTATGTTTAAGTTGTGGTAGCTCATTGTTTTGGCTTAATTTTGTTTTAATTATTTTAATTTGACCATTATAACCATGCCATTCAACTGCAGCTTTAACAAGTATTAATGGACAATTATGTATATTAAAATAAATATAAAGAGAGAATATCCTCCAGTGTAGCCAGTGTAGCCAAATAGTTAAAATACTAGTAAATGTACAAAGTTCAAAATACCAGCACTAGTTCAGCGCAAATGCTTTTTACATTGCGCAAACTGGTTATTTTCCTGAGTTGTTATCATAGGAAAAGACAATTGTCCCATTCTCGATATGATTTAAGGTAGTGTTTTAGCAGTAAAATAATAGCATAATCAAAAGTAAGGTTTTGACAGGTATGATTTTGACCACATGTGTAGTCAAATATATATTTACCAGTTAAATACTAGTTTGACATCGACTGGTACAGATTAGTACTAGTATTATTTTAGTTAGTTCAATGCTACGCGGAGAAAATTATTTTGCTTGAATTAAACAATTATTTCGCATAAACGCAAATCAGCAAATGTTTGCTTTTCATATTTAGGAAAAAGCTAAATTTGATTTGATTTTAGCTAAACTTGCTATTACTAGATATTAAAAACAAAACTTTCCAATTAAGTAGTGGCGTACTGGTTAAAGTGCTTGCCTTCTAAGCAAAGCAGCCAAGGTTCGAATTTCCGGCTAATACATTGTTTTATGTTTTGTTTTAAAAATTTGCTGTTAATAGTTATCGTGTTTTAATAAACCAAATTTTACAATTAAGTTGTGCTGGCCGTGGCATACTAGCAAAGATACTTGCCTTGAAAGCGAGGCTGCCCAGGTTCAAAGCCCCGGCTGGCGCAGTGGTTTTCTGTTTTGTTTTAAATTGTTCTGTTATTAGTTATAATACACCAAAATTTCCAATTAAAATATGGCGGCCGTGGCGTACTAGTAAAATGCTTGACTTGTAAGCGAAACATCCCAGGTTCAAGTCCGACGGCCGACACAGAATGCCGAAATGGTACAATTTATGTTAAAACTTGGATTTTGAGAAAGCTTCCTTTTTATCCAAACACTTCCAGGTAAACGAAAAATTATATTTACGGTCGGATGTTGTGAACAATTTGGACATCAGGAAGGAAGTAGGTTTTGAACAGAAAATAAAAAAAATAGTGTTGCCATCAGCCTTGCCAAACAGAAAACCAGGTGTAGCATACCATGGACACGACAATGAATAAAAAAAATAAAGAAATATGGAAATATGGTGAAACTTAAAAGCGTTCACAGCCATATATATATTTTGTAGCATGCGGCATTCCAATAAGTAGTTTTCAGTGGATGTTAAAAAACTCGCTCATAGTGCTAAAAGAGTAGATGAAAGAAAAGAAAAAAATGTAGAATATCTTATGTTTATTGGTAGTCAATTCAGCAAGTGGTTTGCTGTCTCAATGGAATGCATTACAATTATTTTTATATCGTCTTTTAATATCGATCTATACAACGTAAAATAAAATGCAGGAAATATTGGAAATCTTTATATGACTCTATTTTTATTTTGTATCAAATATACTTGATATCTTTTATAAATGAATATCATATTTAGGTAGGCCTCTTATCGTCCTCAACAGCTGCAAATTATTTTGAAAACTAGTTTTTTGATTGCAATTTTAAAAATAATTGTTGTGAAATTTTAGTTTTTTGATTACAATTTTAAATATTGATATAAATGACAAAGCAATCTATATTGCGCTCGAATAACTTTATATAAGTGATAACGCACAGACATATATTATAAAGCACCAACTTAAGGGAAACGATTTATTGTTTGTAAGAAGAAAGTTCTATATTTTTTTATGTCCTGAAATAAAAAAAAAAAATATTGTTAGATATATAATGTCTTGATTCAAAGCAGTTTCTTTTAACTGTAAGAAACTCTAACAATTTTTGCCTCTAATCTTTTGCAAATTTTTAGCGCAACAATTTCTCAAATTTGTTTGAAGAAAATCAAAATGGAAACATGTTTTAAATATATTCGCAGTAGCAGTTCTTTAAATTTGACAAAAACATTAGTTATATTAACTTATTGAAAAATGCATTCAAATAACTCTTTACAAATAACTTTAAATTTGTTATGAATATTTTAAGTCTACCTCGCAGCTCTGCTACCACTGAACATAGCCTTCCACATTTGTAACGTACTAAAACAGTAGAAATATTTTATAAGACTTTCTTTGAAAATGGCAGAAAATGTAAAGTTTGCCAAAATGCCCCAAAATTAATACTTTTGAAAATATAATTTTCACAAAATTAAAAAGCGATTAAATTTCCTTTATATAGAAGACTGATTCCTTTATATAGAGACTAATGTTTAATATACATTATGTAACTATAATGATATCTTGGCAATGGAAGATAGCTCCCTGCTTAATTATAACACACCGAAATAAGGCATTATTTTAAATATGCGCTTTTGTCCAAGGAAGTAATGTGTGGTGCTTACATCCAGTTTTACTTCTAAGTCAGAGACATACTAATTAAATCCAGTATTACCAATAAGTCAGTGTATTAATAGTTGCCACTTGCATTACCTATAAGTCAGAGTTCAACTACTTATCACCTGCATTACCCATAGGGACTAATTACCTCCAGTATTACCTATGAGTTAGAGTGTAACTATCATAATTACCTAAACTAAAAGGAAAAAACTTGACAGAAACTTTTCTTGACTCTTTACTGACAAAAAATTTATCAACTCAACCTAGGAATTCGGCGATACAAACTTTATTTTTCATATTGGCGAATTCCTAGGTTGAGTTGATAAATTTTTTATCAGTATAGAGTCAACAAAAGTTTCTGCCAAGTTTTTTTTTATTAAAAATTAATCAACTCATCCTAGGGACTCGTCGATACGAACAATATTTTTCATATTGACGAATTCCTAGGTTGAGTTGACACATTTTTTGTCCGTATAGAGTCAAAGTTTCTGTGAAGATTTTTTTCTTTGAGAAACTTTTGTTGACTCTATACTGATAAAAAATTTATCAACTCAACTCAACTAGGAATTCGTCGATACGAACAATATTTTCCATAAAAAATTTATCAAGTCAACCTAGGAATTCGTAGATACGAACAATATTTTTCATATTGTCGAATTCCTAGGTTGAGTTGATAAATTTTTTGTCAGTATAGAGTCAACAAAAGATTCTATCAAGGTTTTTTCTTCGGGCTTACTGTTTAACTTTTAAAGCTCAGTATGCTCTAAAAACAAAAACAAAATTCTTATAAGAAGTTACACAGCGTTATACACAGAAGTTATACAGCAAACAGGCAGCGGATTTTTTTGTTTTTTTGCTAGGTAGTACGCTGTTGAAGGAAAAACTTTGTTCACTGCAGCCAAGTTCAGAACCATCTGTGAAGTGTTAAAATATCAAAATCTCGCTGGCAATTATATGCCCGTGCACTTAATTGCCGTGGAAATTTGACATTCAACAATAAAAAAATAAACAGTAAGTAGTCTTGCCTTTTATGGGATATAAGTTTACAGCAATAATAATATGAATCTTTCAACCAGAACAGCTAGTGCTTTTTCTCCACACAAAAATTTTGACTCTACACCAGGGGTGCGCAAAACTATACATTGACATTTTTGTGACTGTATTGCAAAGCTCTTGTTTTAAGAGTTTGCACTGAATAAAAAGCACGAGTTTGTTCATTCGTACGATCACAGCATAACGCGAGAATGATAGCTTGTCGTGTTCTATAATGTTGCGAAAAACACATTGGAGCAGAAGAGATGCATGACTTGGTTTCTTTATTGCTCCAATGTGTTCTTTGGCTCGACTCAGCAATAAGCGTTCACTATTTTAGCAACCTTAGGCATCTAGGAAACCTTAGGAAATTGTCGTGTTCAATAAGGCAACGCAGAGGCGAGTGGCCGCAACCTCACAGACAGAATCTGGTTTGACATGTACACCTGCCGCAAGGCTTAAGTAATCGGGTCTCCAGACCTAGGGTAATAGTTCATGAAACAGACAACCAGAACTTATGTGTTGTACTACAACACGAACCCGTTTATGCTTTAACCAGTAAAACATACGGGGCATCCGGTGTAGCAACACGAACATGGAAGCCGTTTCACAAACACAAAGCATTACCCAGCTGATAAGGAGCATTATGCTATAAATTACATACTGCCCGTAATAGCAGTACCAGTTTAGATTTCAGATATGCCAGCCCGGTCGTACCACTGCGCGACCCCGCCGGTCAATCTAGACCTGTGTAGCATTCACACAACCGAAGTCAGAGGGCTCCGAAGGGCCAGCCCACGACAGTCCTCTGGGCAACTCGATCCCGTCAATGAGGATCCACAACATCCCCACAAAGAGACCAAAAATGCTCTAGTGCAGTTATGAAGAAGTGCATTTTTTTGCGTGACCGTGCTCAATGAGCACTGAAAGGGCCATTTTAACAGCTCACAGCTGCCGGCTCAGTTGCGCACTATTACGCATGTCTGGTACCTACAGAGGAGGACCTTTTGTTGCCACTCTTACTCTGGCAGTCCGTATGATCTAAGGATCTCAACATCCAGACAGAGTATTGGCCTAGTTCTCAGGGACTGCCGTGCTCAGTATGAAAACCCTTGTTTAAACACCATTTCTACACTTATCTCAGTGACCGCAGTGCCAGTTTGAGAGTCCAAGCCAAACGTCGACGAGCAAACCCCTAAGGAAATCCCAAACGTCGATATGCAAAGCACGCATGCCAAAACACTCAACATCCAAATTGTTATCGGCCATTTTCTACCCCATTTAGTAGATACAATATGTTCGTTCTGGCTCAGGTGGAGCGGTGGAGCAAGCTGATGACGTCACTCTGGCCCAGCGCCATCTTGTGGGGGCTTTTTGCTAAAATGTGTAAAGGTGCATGTCTTTGCTAAAAGCTATTATGGTGTATGTCTTTGCTAAAAGCTATTATGGTGTATGTCTTTGCTAAAAGCTATTATGGTGTATGTCTTTGCTTTATTTATACTTTTAAATTGGCAAGTTTGGTGTATGTCTTTGCTGTAAGCTTTTAAAAATTGGCAAGTTTGGTGTATGTCTTTGCTAAAAAGCTATTATGGTGTATGTCTTTGCTAAAAGCTATTATGGTGTATGTCTTTGCTTTATTTATACTTTTAAATTGGCAAGTTTGGTGTATGTCTTTGCTTTATTTATACTTTTAAATTGGCAAGTTTGATGTATGTCTTTGCTTTAAACTTTTTAAAATTAACAAGTTTGGGATATTTCTTTGCTTTAAGCGTTGGTCATAATTTTATACGCTACATTATCGGTAGTGGTAGTCAAGCGAGTTCTTATCAGTGCTTGCATGTTTTGTTTTTTTCTTAACCCTCGCATTAGTTATAGCAATGACTCAAAAAATAAATATATATTTATAAGACTTCTAACGTAGACTGCGTGGTGGCATACTTATCAGAGTTCGCATGAGTAAACGAAATACATAGCAACCAAGAAGAGTCAAGAAGTTTCTAGAAGCTTCGAGATGCAGAAACGTCGAGAACATTTTAGAAGTTGACAACATCACAAAAAAAAAAAATTTTTTTTTTTTTAAGTCAAAGGTGTTAAGTCTCAAGCTTCATGGTGTGAGAGAGAGAGAGAGAGAGAGAGAGAGAGAGAGAGAGAGAGACAGAAAGGGAGAGAGGGAGAAAGGGAGAGAGAGAAGTTGATAGTAAGAGAGAGAAAGGGAGATAGCAAATAGCGCGATCCTATACAAATAATACTTCAGAATCAACCTAACCTTAGCCAATGCCAAGAAGAGACAGGAAGTTTCTAGAAGCTTCGAGATGCAGAAACGTCGAGAACATTTTAGAAGTCGACTTATGTTATTGTATGCCGATGACGTCACCCATACCCATCCTGGTACGGATTTTAATTTTATTTAATTTCAATTTCAATACTAATTTCAAGGTTAAAGTGATAAGAGCCAAGCTTCATAGTAAGCGCACTCATAACCCGCAAGTTTAAGATAAGGCAGCAATGTACAAGTTCAAACATGTTTTTTTTTGTGTTACTTCTAAAATAAATAAACAATTTTTGCGGTCAAGTGCAAGGGCAAAAAAAGAAGATAAGAATTAAAAGTTGATATGTCAAAAACTAAGCTAAGCTAACCTAAGCTAATATAAGCTAAGGCTGCGTTTATAGTGAACGCCCATAATCGGCTGCTTTTTTATAATGATTCTTGTTGTTGTTGTTCTTACTGTTGCTATTGTTGTTCTTACTGATGTTGTTGTTGTTGTTGTTGTTCTTGTTCTTGTTGTTGTTCTTACTGTTGTTGTTGTTGTTGTTGTTGTTCTTACTCTTGTTGTTGTTGTGGTTGTTGTTGTTGATGAGGCTGTTTTACTAATAAAAATAGGCAATCTAAAGTTACTAAATAAATAGCTAAACTTCTTTATTAAAATATTATTTATATTAATTACACTACATTTTGAGCCCAATTTGGTCACATCTGTTGATAACCAAGATAAGCTATGGAAGCTACGTCCAATTACGGACCATCTCAAGTCAAATATGTTGAAGAACTATCACCCAACACAACATTTATCTTACGATGACAATGGACGACACGGTTGCAAGCAGTTTTTTTAAAGGTAAACCAATCGGCCAAACGGTTACATGTTAAATTTTGACATATATCAAGGCAAGAACCCACGTTGTACCAATCCATATGATGAACGATTCGGAAAATGTACAGCACCACTTATAACTATGATCGATGACTTTCAGATGATTTGAAAGGCCTTATTGAATATTTCATTCATATTGAATTATTGTTTGATTGATTATCGATATTGTGATTGATTGATTGATTATCGATCAGTTTAAGCCGGTAGCTGTTGAACAGTACAGACCATTTTAGCTGGTAGCTGTTGAACAGTACAGACCATTTTAGCTGGTAGATGTAGAACAGTACAGATCAGTTTTAGCCGGTAGCTGTAGAACAGTACAGGCCAGTTTTAGCAGTTGCTGTTGATCAGTACAGACCAGTTTAGCAGATAACTGCTAAAACTGATCTGTACTATTCAACAGCTACCGACTAAAACTGGTCTGTACTATTCAGCAGCTAACTGCTAAAACTGGTCTGTACTGTTCAACAGCTACCTGCTAAAACTGATCTGTACTGTTCTACAGCTACCAGCTAAAATGGTCTGTACTGTTCAACAGCTACCGGCTTAAACTGATCGATAATCAATCAATCAATCACAATATCGATAATCAATCAAACAATAATTCAATATGAATGAAATATTCAATAAGGCCTTTCAAATCATCTGAAAGTCATCGATCATAGTTATAAGTGGTGCTGCACATTTTCCGAATCGTTCATCATATGGATTGGTACAACGTGGGTTCTTGCCTTGATATATGTCAAAATTTAACATGTAACCGTTTGGCCGATTGGTTTACCTTTAAAAAAACTGCTTCCAACCGTGTCGTCCATTGTCATCGTAAGATAAATGTTGTGTTGGGTGATAGTTCTTCAACATATTTGACTTGAGATGGTCCGTAATTGGACGTAGCTTCCATAGCTTATCTTGGTTATCAACAGATGTGACCAAATTGGGCTCAAAATGTAGTGTAATTAATATAAATAATATTTTAATAAAGAAGTTTAGCTATTTATTTAGTAACTTTAGATTGCCTATTTTTATTAGTAAAACAGCCTCATCAACAACAACAACCACAACAACAACAAGAGTAAGAACAACAACAACAACAACAACAACAGTAAGAACAACAACAAGAACAAGAACAACAACAACAACAACAACATCAGTAAGAACAACAATAGCAACATTAAGAACAACAACAACAAGAATCATTATAAAAAAGCAGCCGATTATGGGCGTTCACTATAAACGCAGCCTTAGCTTATATTAGCTTAGGTTAGCTTAGCTTAGTTTTTGACATATCAACTTTTAATTCTTATCTTCTTTTTTTTGCCCTTGCACTTGACCGCAAAAATTGTTTATTTATTTTAGAAGTAACACAAAAAAAACATGTTTGAACTTGTACATTGCTGCCTTATCTTAAACTTGCGGGTTATGAGTGCGCTTACTATGAAGCTTGGCTCTTATCACTTTAACCTTGAAATTAGTATTGAAATTGAAATTAAATAAAATTAAAATCCGTACCAGGATGGGTATGGGTGACGTCATCGGCATACAATAACATAAGTCGACTTCTAAAATGTTCTCGACGTTTCTGCATCTCGAAGCTTCTAGAAACATCCTGTCTCTTCTTGGCATTGGCTAAGGTTAGGTTGATTCTGAAGTATTATTTGTATAGGATCGCGCTATTTGCTATCTCCCTTTCTCTCTCTTACTATCAACTTCTCTCTCTCCCTTTCTCCCTCTCTCCCTTTCTGTCTCTCTCTCTCTCTCTCTCTCTCTCTCTCTCTCTCTCTCTCACACCATGAAGCTTGAGACTTAACACCTTTGACATAAAAAAAAAAAAAATTTTTTTTTTTTGTGATGTTGTCAACTTCTAAAATGTTCTCGACGTTTCTGCATCTCGAAGCTTCTAGAAACTTCTTGACTCTTCTTGGTTGCTATGTATTTCGTTTACTCATGCGAACTCTGATAAGTATGCCACCACGCAGTCTACGTTAGAAGTCTTATAAATATATATTTATTTTTTGAGTCATTGCTATAACTAATGCGAGGGTTAAGAAAAAAACAAAACATGCAAGCACTGATAAGAACTCGCTTGACTACCACTACCGATAATGTAGCGTATAAAATTATGACCAACGCTTAAAGCAAAGAAATATCCCAAACTTGTTAATTTTAAAAAGTTTAAAGCAAAGACATACATCAAACTTGCCAATTTAAAAGTATAAATAAAGCAAAGACATACACCAAACTTGCCAATTTAAAAGTATAAATAAAGCAAAGACATACACCATAATAGCTTTTAGCAAAGACATACACCATAATAGCTTTTTAGCAAAGACATACACCAAACTTGCCAATTTTTAAAAGCTTACAGCAAAGACATACACCAAACTTGCCAATTTAAAAGTATAAATAAAGCAAAGACATACACCATAATAGCTTTTAGCAAAGACATACACCATAATAGCTTTTAGCAAAGACATACACCATAATAGCTTTTAGCAAAGACATGCACCTTTACACATTTTAGCAAAAAGCCCCCACAAGATGGCGCTGGGCCAGAGTGACGTCATCAGCTTGCTCCACCGCTCCACCTGAGCCAGAACGAACATATTGTATCTACTCCATTTGACGGGTAAGACTGTCCCCGTACTAACAAGTTTTAAGGTCAATTGCTATACCTTCACAGGCTTGTTTCATATCAATATACCGAATATGTCCTGCTACCAAGATGGGCGCCACTCCGAGCTCTTGGTTGGCCCTATCAGTTTTTACGCTTGCAGGACGTATCTTACAAACAACCATACTCCTTTATCCTGGCTTTAGACAGGCAGGCGCAACTAAGTTGCTAACCTGGCGGAGTTCCGCAACCTTACAGCAGGAAGTTCACACAGCGACTGATCGTATTATTTACTCAGTGTAATAAGTTCTCAACTCGACTAAAAAGCTTTTTTAACTGAAAGCTATCGTATGCATGTGAAAACTATCCTCTAATGGGCGGCCTCTTGCGTACTCCTGCTCTACACCAAAATTTCGCGTGCAGAATTATATGCCCAAAAATTTTCGTTTCTACAGCATACTAAGCTCTAGTCAGAGGAGACGTGATTATTACTAGTATTAACTTTAAGTCAGAGGGTAACTAATTACCTTCAGTATTATAAAAGATCAGAATGTAAATCATTATATCCAATATTACATATAAAATAAAATACTCATTATTTTATTTAAATTTAAATTAATTATTCATTAATAAATTATTTGCATACATAATATAAAATCAAGAATGTTTTCAAAAAATAAAAAAAAAAATAATTTTTGTATTGTTAATTTAAAAATATTCGAATAAATTATACAAAGAAAAAACTTCAAACTTATTTAACATCTAAATTTGAAATTATAAAAATAGTCTGTTTTTAATAAAGCCGTTTTTTTTTTGCTAGTGCATTTATTTTTATAGAAACTCTTTTAAAGTTAGCCCTTTCTTAATTGTACTTCAAATTCCCCTTTAGTATAGCGCTCATTAACAAGTGCACCTGTGATTAAATACAAGGTGTGCCATATCTTATGTTGGTATGCAAATATTGAATTACTTTGACAGTTATCAGCTGACTGACTTCAACAGACAGTTTTTGAAAAACCAATTCAGTACAATTTTAAAAATAAATCGCTTATACTGAAACAAAGTCCTTCCGGACTTTTTTGTGTGGTTTTGTGAAAAGCGAAGTGTACGCCAGCAACCCTTGGGCCGTTGACGTACTCAAAGTAAACATTCGTGACGAAATCATCTATGCGGCCACTAGATTGATGTTGTATTAAAAAACTAGCCCAAATAAATTATAAAGAACCAACTTAAACAAAAATATTTCTCATATATGGAAATGTTTTTCAAGTTGTTCGGTATTCAGATACCAGTTCAGTATTCATATATACTAGTATCGCCTGTGACCGAAGTTCGGCCATATCAAAAACAGGTTTTCTTTTGTTTTATTTGCTGAACGCTCCAATCCATAGCCTGAACAGAAGTATTGAACAAAATAAACAATTATAAATGTCTTTGCATGTGTTATATAAAGCAAGCTGCAGTTTAACGGTGCAGTTTAGCGGTGGCAAATTTATTTTGTTGAGGAAGAGATGAAGAGAAAGCACCAACAACAATAACGATGCACAGCTCTTTTGAAGTGTCTGCGACTCTCTCGCATTCTACTCTTGATTGTGTATGTTAGCGACGATATTTTATACAGCTGTACCGCTATGTTGTTGGTTTTTCACTGTCGCATTAGGAAAAAAGAGTTTTTACATTTCTTTAATTTTACCTATCTTAATGACAGAATATTCGAATAAAAATTATATTGTGCACATCTACTCGAAAATACCTTTCCATCGATATAAGTTTTATGTGAATATGTTGAAGTTAACACAGGTAAAAAGGAATCACAAACTTTTTTGTTTGCGTATTATACGTAATATATAAATATAATATTAGTTTCGGAGTAATTATTTAAAACAAGATTTGGCAGAAAAAATTAATTACAGCTTAGTTTATTTATTTTCAAATCGTAAGCGTAGACGTAAGGTTTCGAGTTTATCGTGGCTATTTGGCTAGATTTACGTTTGTTTTTACGAGGTATTTCCTTCAACATTTTTTATTTAAAAACTGTGAGTGAAGCTGTAATGGCATGTGATTACAGGTTCACTACTTTCTGAGCTAGTTATGGATAATATTCTGTGCTACATATTCTCTTCATACGTAGATCAAAGTGGAAACATTTTCATACATTTTTGGCATTTTCGTGGATACTTTTCTTACATTATCGTCGCGACAACACTGGTTAATTTTCACTGCAAAGCATGAAATCGCATCTTGTGAATTTATAATTTAACTGTAATTAAATGCTAATGAAAAACAACAAACTTATTATGCTTAACTAATATTGTGCTATAACTTTAAAACACAGCCTTAAGATACTTTTTAAGCTAGTAGTTTTAGTATTAGTTGTAGTTAATTAACAGTTAAGATTAGAACAACAAAAAGTGTGCACTTAAATCAAATAACAACAACAACCTTACAATAATAAGCAAACTTAAGTGGGTGTCGTTTCTTAGCGATACATCGAAGTTAGCTTGGTACTTGTTGTTAAACGTTCTCGCATTGCTCTTGTTTTCAAATTCTGAACAAAAACTTATGCAGAAGCGCTGATGTAGGAAACAACAAAACTACAACAACATTACAACAACGACAGCATTTGTATTGACATTGCCAATTTATGGTAATTTAGAGTGTGAGTATGCGTATCTGTTCCTGTTGTAGCTGTCAGTGAACAAAGTCAAGCCAGTTATTTACTGCTACTTTTGACGATAGGACACATGACTTGCTCGCTGCTCTAGCAAGAGCTTCTTTAAGGCCTGCGTTTTTCCTACCCAAGGTAGAACAGAACAGAAATATTTTTTTGCAAAGACTGTTTCTGCTCAAATGTCGGGGTAACTTTTTCGTTAAAAGCTAAAATCAAAATATCAAAAAAGATGGTATCAATATTTTCTTATGTTACAAAAAAATATAAAATAAAATAATATAAAAAAAAAATTGAATTAAAAAAGAATTATTTCAATTTCTTTGGCTTACCCCTTCGCCACTTGTTTTAGCCATGCTGAAGAAGTGCTTCTGGCTTCATTAGAGCAGCGAGAGCCGAAGGCATAATAAATTTTCCCATTTCATATAAAAAATAAAGTAGTGAATACTTACTTGCTTAGGTGGCCATAACAACTCGCGTTCGGGTTTCGGCCAACCTCATCAGCTCTCGCCAGGCGCCTCTGCTTTTCGCGCGCCTTCTCAAATCGGATACACCGATATCGGAGGCATGGTCTCCCTCGAGGCTGGTTTAGTTTTCATAGGGCAGTAGTAATGTGGCGAGACTCAAACCCTGCCCACATTCCATGTTTAAGGTCCACGGAGCGACCCGCCGCTCAAACTAGCCGTCAAACTAACGGATGCCAGTTTGTCATTGCCCAGGGAACGCCACTAGAAGGTTTGAGTCGACTTGGGACAATATCGACATGTATAATGCTGGCCAGTCAGACACTTTGCCATGTAAAGGTTCGCCCCCTGTTCCACTGAAAGTAGTGAATAGTTTTAGTAATAATCGATAGCAGGCAAGTTTAAAAACAAAAAGAGCCCAGTATGACTGGACGCAGCTAGCCAAAAATATTTAACCTTATTATGGATATAGATAAAATTTACATATATTTTGGGAACAAATGTACTATTTCAAAATAGCTTGGTCTGAGAGAACTATTTCCGCCGAAGGTGTCCGTCACACTTATATGAAGAGAAGGGCATGCAATAGAGTATTGCACCTTTCGGGGAAATTTTATTTATTTCCTTAAGTCTTGTTTGCCTTCACATATATTTTCCAAAAATTAAAGACTTTTGAAATATGTTTTATTTTTCCATTTTTTTTTTTTTTTTTATTTGATTCACACAATCACAATGCAACTCATATAGTTAAATTAATTTTTTCAACTCTTAAAAATAGCATAATTTTGAAGTGAATTAATGGACATTAAGGGATCATCCCCCCTTTATCTGCTCTCCCTGTACCTATGCTACTGATTACACTAGATAAATTGAAGGGGCTGTTCGCGAGAAAATCGAAAATTTCAATTTTTTTAAGCATATTGCTTTGATTATACGATAATATTTCTGGAAAGATATGTCAATTATGACACCACTTCAACTATAACAGCATTTCTCCACTACTTTGATCAGAGCCTTGCACGAAAGTTCGTTCATAGAAAATAAATAAAAATATTTTGTGCGTTCGTTCGTTCGTAGAGAAACAAAATAAATATGTTGTTTGTTCATTCGTTCGTAGACAATCGATGTTCGTTCGTTCGTAGAAAATTGATGTGCGTTCGTTCGTTCGTAAAAATTGAATTGAAAATTTTTCTTTTTTCAATTGAAGCGTTCTCGCGAATAACAATGTAAACAGCAAATTAATCAAAAATGCTTTTATTGCATACTACGGTTAAAAATATAAAATTAAATAGTTTTTGGGCATTCCAAAGTCGGTAGTGAGTGGAAAAACGTTGCATGTGCTCGTTATCATGGCCAATGCAGAATAAGATAGCGGGTTGCAAAAGTGCAATAAAGGTAAAAAACGCAAGATACATTTTAAAAATTGAAAAGACATAAACAATAAGAGGCTAAAAAATAGTGGAGAAGCATATACTGGAAGAAAAGAAAAAGTTGAATCCAATAAAATTGCTTCAGAAACGGTAATGTGGAAAAACGTTGTAAGAGCCATCAGCTTTACAGTTGTTATGCTTACTGGAAAAAAGTGCTGTCATCCATCGTGCTTTGGATATAAAACGTTTTTCCATTATAAAAGTATCCCTTTCTTCTTAAAGGATATATTTTTTTTTTATATGGAGGAAAATTTCTTTAAAACTCTTACACCAAAAAATTTAAAATCGAAATCAAATGGCTTTAAGTGCGCCATTAAAAACTTTTTTTCAATTCCTGAAAACTTGTAAATTTGTCGCTTACAACGTTTTTCGCGTGAAATTGTTAAGAAAGACTTACATTTTTTTATAAAATAAGATGTGATATGAGCGAAATGTTTGCCCGCTATCTCTTTTTCTCTTTTGTAGTGAAACAAAATAAATATGTTGTTCGTTCGTTCGTTCGTAGAAAATAGATGTTCGTTTGTAGAAAATAGTTGTTCGATCGTTTTTTAGCAGAAAATAGTTTTTCGTTCTTAGAAAATTGTTGTTTGTTTGTAGAAAATAGAAATTAAAATTTGTTCGTTCGTTCCCAGAATTTTTTTTACAAACGAACAAAAGAACAAATGAAAATATTACGTTCTCACTCTGATTATGATATCATTTAAAAAATACAATAATATATATTTATGATAATTTCAGACTAAAAATAAACGACTTAAAGTTGGAGAAATACTTCTTTTTCGACTATTTTATGGATTTTTTTCTTCAGTACCTCTATTGATGGTTTATAATTTAAAATATCATTTTTCTTCTTCTTTTTATTCCACCAAGATACTTTTTATTCTTAAAAAAAAATAAAAAATACATTTTATTTAAAGAAGGATCCTTTCAATTTTCAGTAATATCTTTGAGATCAAAACAGACGATAACTGGTAAACAGTGATGCGCCGCGTAGACTACATAGTGTTGACTACTACAAGTGTCGACAATTTTGAATTTGCAGAAAACTTTTGCATATCTTTTATGCTTTAAGAATTAAAGATGTTATAATAAAACACGAACCTTTTTTATATACAGGGTGTCCTGCAATTGAGCGCAACCATTTACGGAGCTGAAAGGTTATGTCGAGCTGAGCAAAAAATCGTATGGAAGGGGGGCGGTCTATTTTCACATTCTTAGGAGCTACAGGGTTAATTAATTTTTCACGACATTGATTCACGTTATTGTTTCTAGCAGAAAAAGTAACAGAAAAAGTTTTGACAATTTTGAATTGATCCATTTTCTAACAAAAATTTGACATCATGACTGACAAAATCATCCAATTCTCAATAAAAATCAATGCATAGTTTTTTAATAAAATTTTTTGAGCAGAGGAACAAAACAAGTCATACTTAAATTTTAGTTCGAAAACTGGTATTTGCACAGAACCATATCATATACCAAGGGCTCGGATTTTGATGCCCTAAAAACATTTAAAAATTACCTCAAAAAAATACTTAATTTCCTAAACAATCATCAAAGATGCTCTAAAAAGCCCATAAAAATGCCCTAAATATTAAAATTAATGAAATATTTCCCTAAATTTGTGCTGAAATGCTGAAACTTTTCTATATTCAAGTAAATTTACATCACTATTTGTTTTTCTTAAAAAATATCACGTTTTGATTTTAATAATCTTATTTGTATTATTTTTTTACCATACTTTCTGAACCCAAAGGGAGCGGTTTGAACCCCTAATACCACCCTTGGCTATGGGCCTGACACAGATGATAAAATCTTTATTTTTATGTAAGGCAATTTTCTAGTCAAACAATGCAATAAAAACTACAAATATATTTACAATAGTATCCATCTCTTTAGAATATGTTTGTTAATATTTCAATAATGCACAAAAAAAAAAAAAAATGAATGGACACAAAAGAAAATTAAAAATTTAAAAAATTACAGTCTGGTAGAGTGGGGGTTGCTAAAAAAACGGGTGTCTCCATCTTGACACGATTTAACCCTTCTAGTCATCAAAAAAAAAAAAATTCTTAATTAGTAAGAATGTAACACTATCCCTGATAAGGGAAAGAAAACTATTTTTTTCGCGAAATGGCGACTGTTTGAAGAAAATGAAAGTAATTTTGAATTTTGAATTTTTTAACTATATTAAAAAACAAAATGTTTACATAATTCTAGTCCGGGTCATATATATATATATAAAAAAGGCCCACATCAAATCTTAAGGTAATCGGTTCATTAGAACTTGAGTTATCATGTCAAACGTGTTGTAAAAAGTAGTTTCGAGAAAAACGCGTTTAAAGATTTGAGTTCCAGTGGTACTACATTAGATGCCGCACCACAAAAATGGCTTCAACTCGTTAAAAAAAAAATCGAAATTTTCAAAAATCCTTTCAAGAGCACACACTCATTTTTAACTGGCGAACTTGGTTAGGAGAGTCAATCACATTGTATTAACCTGATTCACGTTACTTTCACCTGACGAATATGGTTTGCAGAATCATATGTAAAAAATAGCGGAAAAAACAAAGTAGGTTTATAGGAAAAAAATAATTCACCAGCGGTCAAATTCTGCTCTAGTGATGCTGAATGTGTAATCACTATGCACTCAAGAGATAACCGCATTCGGTCAATAAATTTGTTATTTACTTTCTTCTTAGAAGTTTTAACTTAGAAGTTAAAATCAAGCAAGAAGGCTTAAAAATGTAACCACAAAAACTGATTCAAATTTGGTTAAGATATCCACATTTGCAGTTGAATTTTACTATAAAAACAGGCTAAATTCAACTGAATGGTATATGGTAATCCTAACCTGCAAAACGGGAAAAACATTATGCATAGCAATTGGTTAAATTTACCTGACTTCATTCGGTTCAACCACAAAAACTGGTTACAATTAGGTTAAGCTAACCACATTTGCCAGTTTCAGTAAACAACAAAAACTGGTTAAATTGACCTGAATGGCATGTGGTAATCATAACCTGACGATTCATGTTGGCAAATTTTAGCGTGAAATTTAGTTAAAATTTGGTTAAATTAACCAGATTTTTTTTTTAGGTGTATTCTTGAATGTCTAAACTTCGAATTTTTAAAAATTCTTCGCTTATAGAATACTGCCTTAAAATTTGACCGAATTCATTTCAAGACAGTTCTACATTTCTAGAACAAAACAAACAAAAATAGGTATAGAATTGTGAATCTAATTATATCTTTAAAAATTTTGTATATTTAGTTAAATAATCTTTAGTCTCATTAAAAAAAAAAATACAATTGGTGAAACAAGAAACATTTAAAATATTAACATGGCAGCATTTCGAACTTCTTATTAAACTTTTAAATTACTTTCTAAACTTTTTGCAAAATAATTTCAGAGAAAATCCCAGCTGTAGAAAAAGCTTGCAACAAACCTTTAGCAAAACTTATAATGTGTCACATTAAAATGAAAAAACTTGCAGCGACATTCAAATACATTTTAACGACAGTTTTTCCTTCTGCATCTTCTTCCCGAAAGTGAATAAAATTTAATTGTGTGATTTTTTGTAGCAAAAAAAAAAAAAAAAAAACAAACAAATTCTAATGCAAATTTCAAGCACAATGTAAAAATGCATAAAAATGCATTTCTTTGCACGGTCAATATGCTAGCTGCTGGCGACGGATGACACAAACGACAAAGCAGCAAGTAGATTAAAGCATTTCAATATAGCAGCCAACATGGCTACACGTTTCCGGTATTAGTAGCTTCCCTAGCTACTGTGCTGCTGCTGCAGTCAAACTTTAAGTCGAATTGTTTTTATTTGCTCTACAAACTCAAAGAATTTTTGTGCACTCCTCTATTTAGTAGTTAGAGTCCTTGAACGAATGCATGTGACAAGAATGCGTTTGTGTTAGTTGTTAGAATGTGTGTGTGTGTGTATGTGTGTAAAGTGTTTATATGTTTGTGTGTGTGTTTGTGCTTGTGTTCGTTTGCAGTAACTTGAGCGAGCTGCAAATGTCGACGCGTTTTCATCTCAAGTTCCGTTCTATTTTCCGTTTTCAACGCTGACTTCATTTATAATTTCAATTTCAATATCAAATTGCAATTCAAATAAGAGTGTGCATGTGTCAATGAATGCTGGGGTGTGTGTGTGCGTGTGTCTTTTTATGACATACCATCAGTCCTGCATGCATGTCCTGCATTCCAGCTGCATTCTGTGTCCTATAATATGCGCAGATCATATACAACTTTTCGTTATTTTTGTTAAAGTTAAGAAATTCCCTTTTTTTTCTGTTTTTTTTTACACATCTAGTTAACAATTTAACACTCTGCAACAACATCAAATTGATTATTACATGCTTGTCATCATCAGAGTTGCATATTTTAAATTGAGTGCTGATGCTAAAAATTTTGCTCATTCTTTTCTTTATCATCCACATTCACATCCATGTCCTTCCTTCATCTAGCAAGCTAGTCTTTTGTAGCAATGGTTCAGTTAAAAGCAAAGTTGTCATTAAATGTGATATCCTTAAAGTTTTTTGTGCTAGTTATGCCATCAACATGGAGTGTGTTTCTATTTAAATTAACTTTAGTTACTGTGCATTGTGATACTCACTGTCTTCGCTTCAAATTCCATAACATGTTCACCTATTTAGATGATGATGTGGTTGCGATTGTGGTGTTGATGCACATTGTTGTGTTAACCAACAATGCTAAGCTTCCACTACCATTTTATTACTGTCAAAGTTTGTCACAGTTTAAATACTTTTTTTTTTATAGACATGTTGGATGGACTGACGTGTCAGGCACAAAAAGTTGTCACGTGAACTCATTCTTTGTTGTGGCTGTTGTGTGAAATATTTTCATATTGGCCCCAACGAAAAAAATTAAATAAAACCCAATGAAAAACGCCCCAACAAAAATTAAATAAGTCCCAAAATGGCAAAATGAAGTTATGCCCAAATGAAATGGAAAAATACCCAAATAGAAATATGAAATAAACCCCAAAATTTCATAATGAAATAATCCCCAATAAAAAAATGAATTAGACCCCAATGAAATTTCACCCAATAGAATGAAATAAGCCCAAAAAAAAACAATTTTAGCTCAAAATGAAATAATCCCCAAGCAAAATGAAATAACACCCAAAGGTCGCTGTCATTTCCCAGTTGTACACATAGTTTTGGTTAATTTTGGGAGTTGGACAAGTTAAAATCATTAGTAAAGTATGAAGGAACAGGAAATAAATCAGCGTGTGGGAAAATAACGGTTAGAAGCCCGTAGGCGACTTTAAAATGGAAGGCATATAATTATTTTTAATGCTGTTCCAGAATTTATAATAAATTCTAATTAAAATAATGTAAATATTATAATTATATTGGTTTCATATGCGCCTCTTACAGAATTGATATTTTGAAAAAGGCGCAGCTACACAGAAAATATAAATACAAGAACAATCAAAAATTCAAAAAATCTGAATAAAAAGCTTTAACTAATTGAAATTAGAACTAACAATGAGTCGAACGCGACCCATTAACAGAAGCCTTAATTTTACAAGCCTTAATTTTAATTTTACAAAATCGGCTTTAACAAAAAAGAAAACAGTTACAAAAAGCATTTAATGTTGTTAACAACTCTCTAAAAACTTAAATTACAGAAAGTGAAATAATCCCCAAATAAAATTAAATAACCCCCAAATTCGAAAAATTCAATACTCCCCAAATGAATGAAATAACACAAAAAAAAAATAAAATTAAATAAACCCCAAACAAAATTTTATTTGGGGGATATTTCATTGGGAAATATCCCAAAGGGAAAATATTAAATTTCCTCCAAAATTTATAAAATTCTCCCCAAACAATTGGGTGTTATTTTGTATGTATATGAATTTTTTGGGCATTATTTCGTTTTGGGTTTATTTCATACCATCTGAAGAAAAGTTTAAAGAAAAAAGAATTCAAATTTTCCTTAGATTTTGTAATTCTTATTTAAAGAGATGTTATAAAAGCTTGAAAAATTACACCAAATTGTTCTTAAAAGGTGGAATTTAAAAAAAAAAATAAAATGTATTAATTAGTGTTAGGAGCAGGCCCTCTGTCAGACCCTTTCTTTGGTGAGTGGAGGGAGGGGAGTGGTAAAAGTGGATTTCATTACAAATATTAAAATTTCATAAAATAATTGAAGACAATTATGTGGGATTTTTTATTTTTTTTTTTTTTTTGCTATTTTGCGTGAAAATTTTTTACAAAATAATGTTATTTTTGTGGAATACTTAGTATTTCATTTCTTGTCGAATGTTTAAAATGAAAAAGTTTTCCTTAGCCTATTTTAAAACAAAAATTGTGAAAATTAATTTTACTTCAGTAAAATACGAAAAATTTCAGTATGAAATGCTTGTCACATTTTTCTTTTCATTGCTCCAAAAATTTCTAAATTTCAACTCATGCTCTCTGAATACCGAATGGTGTTCTTTTACCGTGTCGGAAAGTAAGCGAACACCTCTCTAAAGCGATCTATCTTTTCTTATTGCCTCAAGTATTGAAAGAACACACTAATACATTAGGAGATGAACACGGCAGCTGCAAATCGATCGACGGGAAAAAATGTATACACATATCGACGTCCGTATCATTCCTTCATAGCCAAAAGAAGGTACTCGGATACTTGACGTGCTCGAAGATGTGACGAAGGGATCAAGCTTCTTGAGAACATAAGCCGTTCGGAGTCGGCATAAAGCTTGTAGGCCCAGTTCTCGATCATTTCTGTTCAAACATTTCACAAACACACACAACACAACTGATCATAAGAAGCTCGGTCAAAGTCCTTTCAAAGGCTGAAGTGGCCATTTTGCGTTTTTTTTTTGTTTTCGTAGCTTTTCCTTAAACTGGATTTTAAAGTGATAACCCTGATATTTTCAAATGTACTTTAAGGATCAGTTTCTTTTTTCACATGTTTTCATGTTTCTTATCGCATTGGCTGGTAGTTTAACCAGCTTAACCCGTTTAAAAGAATTTAAAAAAATGTTGCCATTTGACTCCAAAATCAACATTTATGAGCATGATGAATGCAAGCCTATAAGTCATGTTTGCTGCTGATTTGTTATTTATCAATCTAGTACACTAAGGGAAACAACGAATATTAAAAGTATCCGCACTCGTGCAATATTGTATTTTATACATTTACTTGTATAAATCAAATATTTTCCTTAAAAACGTATTTTCGTATTTAAATTTGCGTAAGAAAAATTTAATTTGATCTTTGCTAAACTTGCTGTTATTAGATATTAAGAACCAAATCTTCCGGTTGAGTTGTGACACACTGGTTGACGTGCTTGCCTTGTAAACGAGATACCCAGGTTCAAGTTCTGGCTGGGGCATAGTTTTTGGTTTCGTTTTGTTTTGAAAAATTTGCTGTTATTAGTTATTCTGTTATTATAAACCAAATTTTACTCCTAAATTTTGGTGGCCGTGACATAAAGGTTGAAGTGCTTGTAAGCCTTCACATTTTTGTTTTGTTTTGTTTTAAAAATTTTAATTATTTACGTATTTGATTTATGCAAATGCGTCAATGATTTTAAAACGACCTAGTTTTTCAATGAATTAAAAACGTTTTTGGATGTTAAAAATAAATGAATTTTTCCCTCAGTGTATATATCAAAGATGTTTAAGTAAAACTTCAGTATTAACAATGTATTGAATTATATTAAATAAATAAATAAATAAATAAATAAACAAAATTTAGAACTAGAAGCAAATTTAAGCTTCAGTTTCTCAAAATCCTCTCTATTTTGTTTTGCTGAATTTGCGACA
This sequence comes from Coremacera marginata, assembly GCA_914767935.1. NCBI lineage: Eukaryota > Metazoa > Arthropoda > Insecta > Diptera > Sciomyzidae > Coremacera > Coremacera marginata. The sequence goes on along the minus strand of OU612043.1, from coordinate 169,333,166 downwards.
TTTTTCTTCCTTTTAGTGGACAATTTTGGAGTCTCCATTAACACCAACTTAATTTGCCTCATTATAATTCAATAGAAAACTGATGATGTTGAAACAGGCTTTATCCGGTGAAGAGTTTTGAGCCCTTGTACGGTTTTGGTATACAATTTAAAAAAAAAATCTTAGATATACATTAACGTTAAGCCATCAATATTTTTAAAAATATAACTTTACTTCTTTCGATATAACTCTTATAATTTAAAGAGATACAATGAGGAAATTTCTAAAAATTCTAAATTTTTGAAAATTTTTTTGGATTTTTAGCACGCAATCCAATCACGTTCTTAAAGCATTTCGGAATAACATCTATAAAATTTTATTGCTGTATTTATATTTTCTGTACCTGAGAAATCTTCGCTTTTCATTTGCATACTCAGACTGGATATAATCCGCATATTAGATACAAAAATCCAAAAGATTGAGAGCAATTATTTTCGTTTATTCGTTTAAAATACTAAATTTCAGTCCTTGCTCCACTTCATCATTGTGCACCAAGTATGTTGTAATTTGTTTTTTAATGAAATTTATTTCTGAAAAGTCTAAAGAAGACAAGTTAAACACGGATGATTAATATTACTTGCTTCAGGTGAACAAAATATGAAAAAAGCTATATTATGTCTTTCTAAATACAGTCCCCGACAGTTTATTTATGAGCATTTAAATTCAAATAAGATATGTAAGCAACTTTACTTTTACTGTATGTTGTGGTGGTCTTAGAGGGTGGTGAACAGGACAATCGTAAAAACTCGAGTAGAACAATTTTATATATAACTCTATTCATGTTAATCTTAGCTTTCGGTTTTAACAATAAAAAGAATTGTATGAATTCATTGTAATAAAGTATTATATTAATTGTTATAATATTGTCATTGTAATATTTTTAATAAGTGCCTTAAAGAATTTAATTCATTTTAATTTATTAAATGTAACATTAGTACAAAAGGTAAGATTAACGTTATCGAAACTAATTAATTTGGAATCTGTGAAAAATAATTTTTGTAATCAAATGAAAAAATTTAAAAAATTATTATAATAAATTAAATTTGTTTATTCCTACCAGAAAACCTGCTAAAAGTCATTGACAACATAATTTTTTTCAAACTCAAGCCATGCCCGTAGCCAATTGGGCCGACATTCAAACCCTTCCCATAGGTTAAAAAATCTATAATGACATTAAAAGAAGACTATTTAACAAAAATTTACATTTCCATTAAAAACAAAATGAGAAAATTATTACAAAAACAGGCTTCAAAGTTTTAAGCGTTTATTTCAAAACAAGCTATATAAGTTACGATCACTACTATTATCTTATATTTATTTTTTCAACGTTAAAAAATATCTGCTAAAATCTCGTCAAAAGGATTGAAATGAGCATAAAAATGGATTCGTATTACAAAAAAAGAAAAGATAAAAACTCTTAATTCTACCCACAAATGTACGATTTATATTAATTAATATTTCACTATAAGTCAGAGAGCTTGAAACACTTTTATTCCATTGGCTTATTGCGTTTTTTGATTTAGGTATAAATTAGAAGATGTTTGTGTTTGACAAAAGTTACAAAAAACATTCATTGTTTTATGATATCTTGGCAAGGGTTCAATTTTCTTTTTTAAAAGTTGTGAAAAATCTTTGAAGGTCTTAAATGCAAGTTTTTTTTTTAATTAATTATAAAAGTTAAGAAAAGTTAAAGTAGTATCAAATTTCTACAATATATTGGCCAAAATGCCCACATGTCTATTCTCTGGTATTTAAAAAATTGCAAGAAGTAATTAAAACGATTTTTACGTAATTTTTTTGCACTCGGAGAAATTTTTGTCATAAAAGTATGTAGTTTTCTATTAACTTTTTATCCTAGAATGCTTATCGCAATTTGCTAAAAAAATAAAAATTTTAATTCTAAAAAAATTTTAATATTAAATCTAATTATAAACTTCTATATTATCCACTATAAATCGAATTTTAGGGCACTTTTCAAAACTTGTTTTATTTGTGCTTATTTTGGGAAAGAAAGAAATATGAGAACGTTGAAATCGATTTCTGGATTTTTAATCGTACATTTTTAATTACTACAAATAATATTCGATTTCGATATCATCCGGCATTATTATTTGATTGGCTGATTCAGATATCAGTTGATATATAATCAGAATGTGTTCAGATTATTTCGAATAAATAAAGAATCAGACCATCCGGGTAGTAAATGGATGGATGGATGGATGGATGAAATGAAAAAAGAAACGGAAAATGTTCTCAATCAATAAAAAAATTAGCTTTATTTGACGCTACTCTATAATTATAGGTCACTAACATGCCATCAAATTGCTCGGCAGGACAATTTTGTTAATTTTTATATTTCTGTCATACATATTTGTAAAAACAAAAAAATCAAAGCAAATACTTTCCCATAGAAAAGATGCGAGAAACACCAACTATAAAGTAGTTTGAACGTACATTCTTTGTACCATGTGATTTTTATGAAACATATAAGTACACCGAGAAAAAAAGCTTATGTTAAATTGAAAAAAAAACCTAGTATAATTTATCAGATGGCTTTGGCAGCATTCAGCCACCCAAGTACTTTATCAAAACGCCTAAGTTTTACATGTTGACTTGCCAATTTTTATTAGGTGATAAATTAACCAAGTATTTGTTAATTTTTTATACACTACTTAAAAAAAAAATTGAATTTAAATTATATATAACTTTTTTTCGGGTTTTGGGTTTTTTATTTTCCTTTTTTTTTTTGAAGCTGCCGCCGCCTCTCGTTCTGTGATTTGCTTGACTGAAATCGGCAACAACACAAATTTTTCTTGTATCAACACCGTTTTTTTTTTTTTTTTCTTAAAAATTAATGACTTCTCTCGGCTTTTCTTGCTGATTGAAGTCTATTATAAAAAGAACATTAAATTAAATTAAATTTATTATCAAATAAAAAAATTTTACCTTCGCATGCCGTTGAGGTTCGAACCCACATCAACCGATACCACTGTCTATGAAGACACTACGATACGCATTGAGCCAAACTCCTTCGTTAGGCGGAGTGATTTATTCAATATTAATTACAACTGAAGCTATGCTGCAGCTATCAACAGAATACTGCGACATACTGCATCTGTTAATACAGCATCTGTTAACATCTGTGAATTAAATAGTTTTTTTTTTGGCAGAGTATCGAAGTATGTACTTTTAAAGCAATGTATTAAGCAATAAATTGCTTAGGGGAATTAACGTAGCTGCAATTATGTCAGCAAACAGAAGCAAGGTTGCTTAGATCAGTTGGTAGAGCGATGGACTGGCACCAAAAGTTCCAGGTTCGATTCCACACGGCGGGCAAAGACTTTTTTTTCTTTTCTTTTTGTTGATAAAAGGTAATAGAATTTACTGATATGAATCTAAGCGTGTGTTTTTTAATTTACTTTATGTTATTTTTGAATTTAAAAGTCGTTTTATTAAAAAAAAAATTATCAAATCTATCCTTCTCTCGTGTGTCTAATGACGCAGCTGTGTTATTTTTTTTTTTTTTATAAAATAGTTCAAAACTATGCTTAAGCCATCAATCCGAGTTGTTTTTAATTTTGTATTTTTGGTTTTTGGGCTTAAGTGAATCAAATATTTGTTTAGCAAGGTATCGAAGTATGTGCTTTCAAAGCGATGTACCTAAGCCGACTTAGGGGATTTACCTATTGCTTTTTTTCTCGGTGTATAGAAAAAGAAAATTAACTGAAGTGACTTTTGAAGTGATTTTTTCGTTGTTAAACTTAATTAAACATATATGAGGAATTCGATGATACAAGACCGGCTTTCAGCACTTACTATTCTTTCAATTCAAAAAAATCAAGAGAATTGGTCCAATTCACGATTCATTGATTCAATGAATCTGTCAGTTCATTTGTTTAAAGAAAAACGTTCTTTGATTTGAATAACTTTTTCTTACTTCCAAAGAGCACATTCTTGAATCGAATGTACGAGTTCATTGATTTCAATGTATTTACATTAGTTAAATGAATGTGTTCTTGTAAAGTAAGAACTATTTCTTACTATTTCTCAACTCTTTGGCTGTGAGAAAAAGTTCATAAAATTAAGGAACAGAGATTCATAGAACCAAAGACTCATAGATTCAACCAATTTATTAGAACAAAACAACTTTTTCTTTGATTTTATGCACGTTTTTTGTTCAGTGTAATTAAAGATTTAAGTCTTAGGAAAAGCTGCAAACATAATTTTAAAATTCCTACGTGTATCTTTAAAGACATTTGTGTACCTTAGCTTATCATTATTAATAATTGGTCGTATTTATGTTTGTTACCTTTTCTTCTAATATTAACTTTTTAAACTCAAAATTTATTAACTTATAATTTGCGTAGTTCTCATCAATTGTCAGAAAAACCTACTTTCAGTTCACATGCTTTGCACAAAGTACAAGAGCCTCGCAAACATCTGCCACCCGGAGCCTTGCAATGATTAAGGCCGCCGCTGACTGTAGGTACGAAAATAAATTCCTACGAGTAATTGCTCTTTGAACCAAAAACCACACTTACGGATTCTACAATGATGTTCAGTTAACATTATATTAAAATAAACTATTTTTTTTAATGCAACATAGGTGGAATAATCTTATAAATGCCAAATATTTTTAAGTATGTTTTTTCCTGATAAGAATATTTAGGTATTTGTCAGTTCATTTTCTATACAAGTTCCTTTGTAGCAATCAATTTTAGCAATTTTGTTGTAAGCCACTTCGATGAGAAATTTTTTCTAGATACGATTTTATCTTACGTAAAAGTAGAAAATATAAACCATAATCGTAGAGTTAGTTCTTTAACCCTTTCAATATGTTAAATATATATTTAACACATTTTTCCCATATCGCCCTAAGTCTGACATGCACCGATGCATATCGGCACGGGTTCACGTAGTCCTAGGCACACCAAATTCTTTAACATTTATTTTAACATCGTATGAAGAAATTAAGAGGGTAAGCCATAAAATGAAAATAACTTCACTTTTTAGGGGACACTCTAACGTACAATGTGTATAAACGCTATCTAAGAGAGACCGCAGTTGTCAGGATTTCAAAACAAAAGAAGGCGGTTAGAGTTGCCACCTCGATTTTTTTGTAATATATCGAATTTTCAAATCCTGGCAACGGCTTTGATTTCGGATCTGATGTCAGAATTTAAGAACTGAAGATGGCGGAAGGGTTACTACCTAAATTTTTATCACATGGCTGACTTATAAACATTTTCTAAGGGGGTTGCTGATTTCGAGTTTGATGTCATAATTTAAGAACTCAAAAAGGTGGACAGGACTGCCACCTAAATTTTTTGTGTTTTTACGAATTCGGTGCTGGGCCGGTAAATATGGTATATACCGTATACGCTGAATACGGTAAAAATGGGTCGCTGAGTTCGAGTCTGTTGTCAAAATTATATAATGATACACACAGATAATACCTACGGCACATTGCCTAAAATGAATTCGGTAACTATTTTTGTATGAAGCCTAAGAAATTTGTGTAAATTCATAAGATTTTTGTTAACTTAGGCATGCCAGAATTGTATAATAAGCCAAAGATACTTAGGCAAAAGCAATTTGAGGTTTCTACAATCTTTTCTCTCATTGCTACTCTTCCTGTAATACGCGGTCGTTATTTGCTTTTCTTATCATTTGTACTAACGTGCATGTATTTCGAAGTACTTTATTCGTAACATTGACGAAACAAATAGAACATAAAACAGCTTAGTGGATCACAGCGAGAATCACGCAAGACTACTGATTAGTTGACATTATTAAATAAAAATTGAGTTCATTAAAAACAATAAAACAAAAAAGTGAAAAAAGTGTCAACATAAATGAAAAGATGAAAAAAATAAACAAATCATAAGAGAACAACGCTTACCTAAGGTTATGATACCCAAGTTCTTGGTATTTAGGCATACCAAGGTTGCCTAAATTTCCTATGTTGTATTATACAAATACTTAGCTAACCCATTCTGGCCGAAGGTCTTAGGCAAAATATACCCAAAAATTTTATTTTTTTGCACTTTTTTCTCTGTGTGCAGGTCAATTGTATTTTTAAGGGTCAGTTTTGCAGTACGAGCTTAAATTCAAGTCATGTTAAACCGAGTTTAACTCACCAAAATTGAATGTTTAAATTCAATCTAGGCAAAAAAGAAATACATCACGTGATAGTTTAAGTCAACTTAAGTTCTACGAATGCTAAAATATCTACTTAAACCGAGTTTAAACGTCCAATTTTGGCGAGTTAAGCTCGGTTTAATTTGACTAAAGTTTAAACTCGAACTGAAAAACTGGTCCTAAGAGTATTAAACATCATCTAACAATTTAAAGGGGTCGCCTATTTCGAATATGATGTCTAAATTTTAAGGTTCAAGATGGTGGATATGGCTGCCACCTAGATTTTTTTGTATTTTTTCGAATTGTTGTAATTTTGAAGTTCTGACAACGGCCTCGGATTCAACGACCCATTTAAACCTAGCTTTCGACATAGGACTGAATTCATAAAAATACAAAAAATTTAGGTGGTGACCCTATACGTTATCTTTTGATTTAAAATTCTGACATCAGAACCCCCTTAAACTGTTAGATAGTTTGATAGATAGTAGAAAGAAGATGTTTAAAACTCGTAAATGCTATGGTATACAGAGAAAAAGTTTCACTTCTTGATTGTATACACGCTATACTGTTTCTGTTTTTTTAATTTGTGAGAGTATTTTTCAGGTAATTTCCAATTAATACCCTATATAATTTTATAAAAAATGTTTTTGGGAACATCGAAATATGTGTTTTTATTTTGTATATCTTTGCATTTCACTTAGTTTTTCAAAGAGATGGGACCAATTCGTATCTCAATGCAACGATTTTCGTGACTGAAAAGTTTAAGCTCAGAACCTGTAATGGCGTCAAAATATGCAATTTACTACATTAAAATTAATAACCAAATTCCATTTAAAAATTGCTCTTTTTGAACCTAAAATCATATTAAATTGCTTTTAGCTAAGTTAAAGTTTAGCCTTATTAATGTCAGTCGATATTTATATGCATATATTTATATACATTTTTAATGCTGTCAAGATATTAATTTTGATAACAGAATATACAGAATTTTTTTTTGTTTTTCGAATTGATAATTTTTAAGTGTTTCGCATTATTTATAGAATGGAGCGAATCTTTTTGTCTGAGCCAGCCACATTCTTAAGCAAAGCATTTCTTATTTTTTTCAATTCAAAACTCTCTACAGCATTAAAACACTTTTATTTAGCTTGGCTGAACTTTATTGATTTTTTTTTTTCGTTTATTTTTTTTATATTTTGTTTTTAACGCTTTTTCACTTTACGTTTTAGCAACGATTTATTTATCTGTACGCAGAGCTGCACTTGCAAGGTTTCTCATTAGTAGTCTGTCTCCTGAGAATGGCAAAAAAAGGAATGTAATAGCAGATTGAATTTCAGTCTACGGTGTAAAAGCAAAATCCAACTAAGCTAAATACAACAAAATTACATGGATAAAAAAAATATATACACATCTAATGAAATACCTAAGTGTACCTTAAGAGCATTTAACAAGGACATAATAAAATATCAATGCAATAATCGTGAAATTATCGATGTCAATTTATTTTAAAGCTGACACAGACGGCATTGACAAAATTAGAAATTAGAAATCAATCAAAATAAAACCAAGAGAAGTGAAAAAGGTTTTATGTAAATGGTTAAAGTTTAGTTAGCAAAAAGTTGAAGTGGCTCAATTCCAAAACATTCAAAATATCGTTTGTAGAATTATATAAACTCAGAAATGTTCCCAAGCTATGATTTTAAACTTCTGAAGGACCAAATCCACTAAATGTGTTCTCTTATAATTCAAATAATAATTCGATAAATAAGCCTTTTAAAGATCTTAAAATCATGACTTAGTATCTGAAAATTTGCTTAGAATAAGGCCAGCAATACATGCAAATTTTTTGGGCGGTCGAAATTTTGGAACATCGATAAATAACTTCAGAAACATCTTGAAAATATTCTGTTCAGATCTTAAAGCGAAATTCGAAACCGTTTGGAAGTTATAGCCGTTATATACAAAGTTATATACACTTACTTTCGTATACATCTTCTTTCTCTCTAGCTGTTTACTGAATCTATTGCTAAGTATGTATATATTTAGGTTTGTGCATGGCAGAATTGTAATGTAGCTATATGGCGTTGGAATTGTAAATTAAGTTATGGAGTTGACAAGTTACAAAAAAATCTACAATTTTTCTTCTTCAGAACTTTGAACATGTTTTTCTCAAAACTACCTTTTTATAAATGGCGTGCATTATAACTCACAAAAATTTGAACCAATCAATTCGAAATTTTGCATACATATACTTGACAATATTGCTGCAAATATGCCAGAGCGTGATTTTTGAAAAAATAAAAAATTTTATGAGAAAAATGTTTAGTTGTGTTTTAAAAAATGTGTTTTAAAAAAAAGTTTTTTTCGAAAACCTGGTTCTGGCATATTCAAGAGAATGTAACGTAAATATTAAAAAAAAATGTTTGCTTTGTTTCATATGAATAACGTTGACGCTAGGATGCATGTCTGTCTTTACCCTTTACACTATAACTAATATGTATATATACACTCTCTTCAGTCGTAAAAACTTTTTTGTATTCCTAAATTATGCCTTATTATTCTCTTAAACTTTTAAGTAATTCGCTTCAATAATTTACTCTTGAGAAATTCTTATTTTTTAACATTGATTTCATGTATTGCTGGACTTAATGTTCTGCTATATGTGACTTATACCTTTTATGAATATGTCAACACATTGCGGTGTAGGAGCAGTGATGCTACAAGGGGAACAATTGTACTTTCTGGGGACAATTGTATTTTCGTTTTTTCTTACAATTTTAGTTATTGCTAAGCTGTTAATTAAAACGCATCGTTGTCGCAACAAAAATATCTATAAATAGGAGATTTGCGGATTTGTTAAAAAAGTATGTAAAATAAGTATAACCATCCAGGGTTAAAAAAGTAAATTTTTGATTTGGAAATGTTTCATTTTCTATAAATTTTTGGGTTTTTCATTAAATGCGAATTTTTTTCATGTGTGCTATTAAGTGTGATGTGCCTTCAACTAAAAAGTTCTGCCAAGTTACAATCGCTCATATCTAGTCTGCTCGTCTCTAGATACAAGTATCTAGCTTTTCGTCAATTTTAATTTTTTAATTTTTCATAAGTTTTTGTGTTGCTGATTAATTTGAGTACGCAAGAAAAAGTGAGTATTATAATGTATGTAAAGAGGGTAAATTTCAATGATTCTGTTTTACTCCAACTAAGGATTATTAACCCAAAAGCTGCCCTTAGCTGTGAAATATCCTTAATTCTGCCATTAGCTAAGCTTTTCCGAAACGTTGTAATCGAATCGGACTGGGAAACACTTAACAGAGTGGATAATGCTGCCTGAAATCGCCACTTAAATAAAGGGCGATGAGTTGATGCATCTCATAAACAGTTTCGGTGAAATAAGGAATTCACTTGATCAACAAATGTTTCCAAGAGTCCATTATATTCTTACGGCTATGGCATTTCTTCCACATGGAAGTGTAGCAGCAGAGAAATTCTATATAATTAGAATTCTATATAAATAGAGAAATTCTAAATACCGAAATTTTATATAAATTTGTAATAAAAGTGAAACTGTTCCGATATTTGCTAAGTCGTCAATTATGGTTTGCTGGGATGTTGTATATTGTATATTGTATGTCAAGAATTTTTTAATAAAAGTTGTTTTAAAAATAATTAATTTTATTACTACCATTTTTATTTTATTATTAATATTATATTTAAATTAAAAAAAGTCAGTTTTCAAAATTTAAGCTGTAATAAACTTCAAAAAATTACGTTTTTGACTAAAAAGATACGTTTTACTCAGTTAAAAAGGTACACTTTGAAAATCTCTTATATAGCATCCCTGTTGAGGAGCACATAGCTTCCGCTCTAACAATAAAAAATATATTAATTCACTTGTAATGCTTTGTCTACACAGATAGTTTAGTTTGAGTTAATTCAAAGCTGTTCACACAGAGATGCTTAAGCACAATTGCGCTAAGTTGAGTTTGACATTTCTCAGAACAAAATCGTTCAATACTCTGAACGTACCCTGCGATCAAAAGAGTTGCATCTGAACGTACCTTTTCATCAGAACATAATCATACTTTTAGGCGTTCTCAAATTGAGTTTCGATAAATTCAGAAAGCTGAAAATTGTACTGGAAACTCGAGAGCTTACAGAAAACTCAAACTAAACTCTTTGCGTAGACATAGAATAATATTACAAACAAAAAAAAAAGACTTGGCTGAAACAATTGTACTACGTATACACTTAAATTATTAAAAAAAAAAAAAAAATTTTTGGATGATTTTTATTTTTATTATTTGTGTATAACTTGTGTTTAACGAAAAAACAATATAAAAAAAAATATGCAAATATTTCTAAGTTTTTAAGTTCTATCGACATACTATACAGTTTTTTGTACATCCGTATTATTTATTATTGTACCGCATTTTTATGTATAACGAAACGGGCGTTGAACGTCGCAAAAGAAAAGAACAACAATAGTTTTTGGTATGAAAAATTGTATTGCTTACAACGTTCACCGTTTGTTTTGTTTTACATAAATATGCAGTAAATAAATATATTACTATTCGTTGTATTTCCACTCCATTGTAACCATAATCTTACAACTTTCTCTAATGTGAAATGCATTTCAATATTCTTAATTTGAAATAGTCATACTGTTCCACTGTGCACTGTGCACAAAAATAAATAACTAGAAATCGTACCAAAGTAACTTTTTTCTTTTTCAAAATTCTATTCTGCTACATATTGTCTTTCCAACAAGATAAATATGGCCAAAATCGGCTAATGTTTGACTTAATTGGACCACTTTCGTTGGTAGCAGAAATATATATGGGTATCAGTGTTTTATGATGAAACAAAAACGTTAAAACTGTTGCCATTTATCGATTTCTCAACCGATGTCTAGGTTACTAGATTCAATGGGAAGTTCTTTTCTAGTGCAATCTAGTTCCATGAAAAAACAATTGTCCTCCATGGCACATTATTTAAATAAAATTAATATTTTGTGGAGAAATTTACAAAAACCAGAAAAACTGGCTTCACTCCACGCTCCACTTTTGGACACTTTTTCTGATTTATTTTTGTACAGTCTTATTCTACTTTAAATTCTAATAAATATAAGTGGATTTTGTTTTCCATTTCCGATAAGGCAGACGACTGCAAAACGTCATTAAATGTCGACGCAGCAAAATTCGGAGACATACTTTTTAAAAATCAATTAAAAAAAAAAATTGTGTTAGTTTGTGTAAAAATCAGTAAGAGGTCTTGTAAGATAGAAGCGTTGAACTCGCAAAAGGTTCATCTTTGAGAATTTCTACAAATGGTTCTTGTAATTAAAACTTTTTTGTTTTTCGTCACACAATATATGTTAATAAAAACAACACAAGTATTTGAAAAATATTCGTACAACGATGTGTTTCAACAAACAATGTTGCGTTCGTGATTTTTGGACAAACCAAACCAACGATCATTACAACAATATAAGCAGCTACTGTACATTTTATGCGTAATTTTTCTTATACGAAAATGTAAGCTCTTCTTTTTAGATTTTGTTGTCTTGTGACTTTATTAAAGAAGTGATAAAATTCAAAATCAGTTGATTGTTTCATCCGGCATGTAACTGATATTTGGGCTTATTTTGATATCTCTGTACGATGATTATTACAGGCTGTAGGTAAACCCTAAAAAGTGATCTAAAAACGTTGCATATGCGTAAAACAATTTGCGAAAAAGATCTCCCTACAAACCGCACTTTAAGTTTCAATTCCATTTCAAAAAAGCATATGCAGATTAACTAAGTAACATTTGCAAAACATATATGTGGCAGCACTGTTCGCATAAACTGTTCGCTTATAAAATGCAAAAATGAAGAGCTATTAAATGAAACGACATAAGCAGCCAATGCTTAAAACATAAAATATGATGACGCCTTGGTTTTAGGTCAGTGAAGGGACATTCTGCCGGGCATTCATGCGTTTCTTATGACAGTATAGATAGCTTTTTGCTTGCCAGTGTTAGAGTGCCCAATGTTGTTTTAGGCCCACCACCACCCACGGAATGCAATGAAAATTTTAAAATGTATGGCACTTAAAAATAATGAATGCAAAACAGAAAGCCATCGACCCTGGCACACATCAAACGCAGACATGTCAAAACTTGAACTCAATAAAAATGTTATCCCGAGTTTGACCCGTTAGTTATGCTGGCCAACAGTAACCATCATTAAAAATTCCAAATAAGACACACACAAGCACACACTTTCGCAGCACTCAAGCATCACAGACATAGTTGCATAGAGAAAGAAAAAAAAAAGAGTGATATTGTTGAATAGAGAGGGGGCGAAGAGTGATAGTAAGCAATTGAATAGGCAAAAACTAGTCTTTGCCAAGTGGGGGAGAACGATTTTAAATTGCTTACTCGGAATACTTCATGTTGCCAATCATCAATCAATCAAATTCAAATGCAAAAATCGTTTGTGACATTAATTTATTCAAAAGAACTTTTCATTGACATACACAATCAAATCATACTTGGACATTCATGCAATACCATGGAATTGGCTGCAACCAACGATGATTAGCATCTACGAGATACACTTGAAAATTTGTGCAATGCTTTGGCACTGTGATTTGTAATTAATTTGTATTTCTTGATTATAAAGCTTTTTTTGCAATAATTTCGCAACTCGATTATTGGCACGCCTTCACAAATGGCCCCTTTTTGAGCCCGAAATGGAACAATGGAGAAATTTTATCAAAATTTTAAACATTTTTAATTTTTTTAATTTATTTTTAAAAAAATAAAAAAAATACGCCCAAATTAAAAAAAAAACTTATTTTTGTTTAAGGCCTATCTTTTATACAGGTTTTTAAACCAGTATTCTAGTGTAGAATTTAAAAAATCTCCATTTTTTTTTTTTTATTTTTAAAGTTTAACATTCAAGAATATGAATGTTACAAAACATTCAAATTGTAATGAGACATGATATCTCAAGTTCAAATGAACCAAATAACTGATAATTTTGTGTGGGCATTTTTTATATATCGCTTTATGACCCCGACTAAAATTATGTAAAAATTGTGTTTTATATTTTTAAAAAAAGTACAAACTTTCTTCAAATAGTCGCCATTTTGCGAAACTAAAATATATTTTTCTTTCCCTAGTTCAGGATATTCTTACATTCTTACTTATTAAGAATATTTTTTTTTCCATGTGACTAGAAGTCGTATTAAACTGGAGCTGGATTAAGTTGAAATCGTATCAAGCTGGAGGCATCCTTTTTTTAGGACCCCTTCCAGCTTTTAATTTTTTAAATTTTTAATATTGGTTTTTTTACAACAAAACAACATTTTTTTAAAATAGACAAGAAAACTGCCTAAAGTTCAAATTTAGTATATTTCATTTCAAATGTAACTGTTTTAGAAATCATATTTAACTTTCTCAACTTCAAATTCAACTTTTTACTCTACAAATTATTCCTTTCACAAGACAAAACTAGACAAAAATAAATATATAACTATAAACAAAAATAGAAAAAATTTAAATTTTGAGTGTGAAAGGTTTAATTTAAAGTTAAATAAGTTGTATTTGATTTGTTAGAAGTTGAACTCAACATGTTAAAGGTTGAAATTGAACTTAAAACGCGAAAATCATGAAATACTATTCTTATCATTATTCCATCATTTGATAATGGAATATTTCTCAAAATTTCATACACAGAGAAAAGAAAACTAGCTGCACGGAGAATGTAGAAATCTAATCATACACGGCCCGTGTAGAAAAAGTATTTTGCTTAGCAAATTTCTACATGCGACATGTACAAATATGAAAGCTAAACGTATTTGAAGAAACTCATACCTGACCCTAATATCTCGCACATTGAAATCTCCAACCAACACGAAATTTCAAGTTTTCTAAAAGCAATTTTAAAAAATCATAATCAACATACCCGTATAGAAAAGTTACATGAAATATGTAGCTTTCATCTGGGGGAAAAAAATAGAGTACAATGAATATTTACATCTCGCATAATACAATCATAAGGCTACACGAGATATTTAAGTTGTCTGTATGAAATTTTAATAAATCATAAACAACATGCCCGTGTTGAAATTTTGCACGAAGTACGAACCCAGCCGGCCATTTAGAAAGCGAACCGCAATTGTATAAACTTAATATAAACTGTAGGTTTTATGCTTTTCTTAATATCACTATAAACAAGCTTGCTCAAAAGTTAGATCTCAATAATATCTCAATCGTATTTAAGAAATACTTGATATAGATAACTGAATCTAAAGTATGCTTAATAAACACTTATATATAACAATACAATCAGTCCAATTATGAAACATTTTCTCCAGGGAGTTTCCGTTTTAAAGATAGCTGATAATGACATTTAATTTTTTTTATTTTAGACTTATGAATATTGACGGTTGATGAACAAATTTTGCATTAAAAATTTGTAAGAAGCTTTTAAGCTTTGTCTTAAAAACGGAAACTCCCTTTTACAACTCCCGGGAGAAAATGCTTCATAATTGGGCTGAATATGAAATATTGTTGAGAAATAGAATTTATTTTATGAAACAGGAAATGTGATCATGTTTTTTTTGTCAAATAAAATCAATTATATTGCAATACCCTTAGGCTGGGGTTAAATTTTGCGGTTTTACCGCGACGGCGGTTCCACACTCGCCCCAGCCTTAGGCTTAATCGACTCGCGGCGACACAAATGCGTTAATTGCCCCCCTCATTTGAATGCATGCAAATTTCAATATTAAAAGCGCGAGTGCGGCACCGCCATCGTGGTGAAACTTCGTAATTTGGCCCCAGCCTTAATATTATTTTTTAATCTTATTCTACAATTGCTAGGAAAAGCTTATAAAACTATTGAGGATGGTTATCTTTTCTACAGATGTGTTAATATAATATTATTTTTTAAGCTTATTCTATAATTGCACGAAAAAAGCTTATAAAAATCTTGCATGAGTAATATTATCACGAGGGTTCCGTTTCGATTTTTCTACAATTGCAGAGATAGTATTTTTCAATAGTTTCTCAAGATTTTTTTAAGCTTAAGGCTTATGTTATTAAGCTTGTTATAATATTATTCTAAAGCATTTTGACCGTTTGGGTATTTTCTCATAAGCAGCGATCATAAATTTTCGTTTGTATGCATATTTTTCCTCTTTATTATTCTTTTAAATTTTTCATATTCATTTATATTTCAACTCAAAACTATAATTCACATATGATTTCTCATCAATTCTTCGTTTAAGACTCTGTTCTGTCTCCCTTTTTTGTTCCAAGACCAAAAATTGGTAATAAAGGATGTTCTTTTTTAGAGGTATAGAAATTTACGTTGGCAACACTGTTTTAACTGGCTGCCATTTTGCCAGTTGTCAAGTGATTTGTGTTTAGTTTGGTTTGGCATTTCAACATGAATAGACTGACGCCTGAACAAAGCTTCCAAATTGTGCAAATTTATTTTGAAAATAATGATTGTGTTCGATATACGTATCGCGCACTACGTCCATTTTTCAACTATGGACCAATTCAACTTACTATGGACCGTTTTCACGCGACACTTACTCTAAATGAAAATACGCATCCACAGAGACGTCGTACAGTGCGTAGAGAAGAAGCAATTGCTGCTATAGAGCGTAACGTATAGGAAGACCCGAATCAGTATATCCGCCATCCGCCATTGGAATTGGATATGTGTCCATCCACTTTACGGAAGATTTTACGGAAAGATCTTGGTTTGCATTCTTACAAAATCCAACTCGTGCAAGAATTGAAGCCACACGATCACATTTATATTTCATATTTGGTTTATATTTCATATATTTCAGATTGGCGATGAAGCTCACTTTTGGTTAAATGGCTACGTCAATAAACAAAACTGTCATATTTGGAGTAAAGATTATCCTCAAGTCTATGTTGAGACACCGTTATATCCAGAAAAACTGACTGTTTGGTGTGCTTTATGGGCTGGTGGAATCATTGCTCCGTACTTCTTTACGTTACAATCAATGGTGACCACTATAGAGCCATGATTACTGACTTTTTTGTTCCTCAATTGAACAACCATGATGTGCAGGAGCTGTGATTTCAAAAAGACGGCGCTACATGTCACACAGCTCGTGCCACAATTGATTTACTGAAGGAAACGTTTGGTAACCGCATAATTTCACGTTCCGGACCCGTGAATTTTCCTCGATTGCGATTTAACGCCGCTAGACTATTTTATGTAGGGATATGTGAAGTCGCTAGTCTATGCCAATAAGCCCAAAACGATTGACCACTTAAAGTACAACATTTGCCGCGAAATTGCCGATATATGGACACAAATGTTGGAAAAAGTAATTGAAAAGTGGACCTCCAGATTTGATAACGTCCAAGCCAGCTGTGGCAGTCATAAGCCATAAATCATATTTAAATTATAATGCCAAAAGATTTTCTTTTGAATAAAGTCAATTTCAAAATTCATCCTTGTTTTATTCCATTTCAAAGTTCTATATCTCTAAAAAAAACATACTTTATAAGGCGCACGCCATGGTTCATGGATCCATGTATGAATATTAAGAATATACTCTTACTTTTACAGGACAATGAACTTTACTTGTTTTTTTTATTATATATTTGGTTTTTTATTTCGGTATAGATCTACAAAGTACTTGTAGAAAAGCTACACAAAAACGAAGATGTAGAACCCCTAATTCTTCATCCGCATCTAAGAAACCTGCATGCAACAATTGCACTGTCAACAGAACGCTGATACACAACTTGAAAATTTAGCAGAAAGAAAAAACATACAAATTCCAACAGATTGCAATTCCATTCCATTGGTGCTACAATTTTTGTGTTACGTAAAAGCACCACTTTGGTGTTACTTATACGTGCCACTTAGGTGTTCCACTTAAGTGTAAAGTAAAGTTCCACTTTTTCGACGCGTTGGCGTAGTACTAACACATTCAAATGACTACTTTTTTTGTCTAATTCTCTTACTCCAAAGTTTACGTTTTATATGATAAAATTACTTCGCCTGCGCTACGCTTATGTGCTGTTTTTCTCAGAGGGTGTTTTCTTTTTGATAATTTTTATAAAAACCAAAAATAAAACAGTTTTGTTATTAAGAAAAAATGTATTTCCAAAAATAATTTTTCTAGACGTGGCTGCCGTGACGTAGTGGGTAGAGTGTGTGACTCTTACGCCAAAGAACCCAGGTTCGAATCCTCCATCTGACACAGAAAATTTTTTTCAATTGAATTAATTTTTCTGTTCGGCCGTCACCTCTCTGCGGACAATGGCAAACCTCAGAGTGTAAAAGCTGCCATGAAAAGCTTCTTGAGAACGTAAGCTGTTCGGAGTCGGCGTAAAACATGTAGGTCCAGTTCTCGATCATTTGTGTTCAAACATTTCACATCACACACAACACAAATGAGCATAAGAAGCTCTGTCAAAGTCCTTTCAAGGGCTGAGATGGCCATTTCGTTTTTTTTTTTTTTGATATTTTATTATGAGCTTCAAAATCCATTCCTTCTTTTTCCATACTTAACTACTTTCCTTTTGCATGAACTCTTGCTTTTGTTATGCACCTATTAAATTTAGTGGTTGATAATTCTGCTTTTCACTTTTTTATGTTTTTATGATCTTATACATTGTTTTTAAAAAATATATATTTTTTTCAATGCATTTTGACTTCAACGTTTTACTTAAATATGGATTGCTTTTGAGCATTAAAAATAAACCGAAATTTTTGTTTAATAAATTTATTTTTAATATCTTATTGTTATTGGTTGCCACACGCATTTTTTTAACCAATGCCTCCCCTCCCTCCCTCCGCCACTGTCCTCCGAAAAAATCCTGGATACGTCCCTGGCCAGAAGTCACATGGTACTAAGTCAGGCGATTACACACAGTGTAGCGAGGCCTCCAAAAATAGCTCATGGAAAAAAGCTCGTAAATTTGGAAATAAAAGTATGCAAATTTATAGAATGAGTCTTAAATATATGAATCCAACAGGATTTTGCGGTATCTTTCTATTTGTGGAAGTTATGCTCTTTAAATGCTGCCTCAAAAATTTAACGAAATTTCAGTTCTTACAGTTTAGTACTGAATATATTCTAATATCGTTGCACCTTTAGTACAATTTATACGAAAAACTTTAATCTATATATATAAAAATGAATGTATGTATGTGGGTATGTGGGTATGTGGGTATGTGGATATGTGTGTAAATCACGTATAGACTCCAAAACCACCGAACCAAACTTTATGCAATTTTTAGGGATACTGAAGCAACATTCGGGAAGTGTTCCTGTGAAGTTTGGTGTTGATTGGACAAGGGGGCGTGGTACCTCCCATACAACCCAAATTGGCTCTATCGCCCACAAACCGAAAAAAATGCTTTATATCAAACGGTTTTAATCATATAAAACTAAAATTTAGTAATTTCGTTCAGATGGTTACTTCCGGTGACTGTGCAAAAAATGGGCGTGGTCACACTATATCTACGCCCACTTTTAAGAAATCATTGTAATTCCTGAGATGTTCAAGTTTTGATAGTGAATCTTGGTATGCAGGTGCTATGGATCCAAATGGAAGTCAGTATGTAAATGTAAATGTTGTCACGCCCACTTTTACCGCCCACAAATCAGTAAAAATGCTTTATATCAGACGTCTTTTGCCGTAGAAGACTAAGATTTGGTAATTTAGTTCGTATGGTCACTGTCCGCCAATGTACAAAAAATGGGCATGGCCGCACTATATCTACGCCCACTTAATCGAAATCTTGCTTATTCCTGAGCTGTACACGTTTTGATAGTCAATCTTGGAATGCAGGTGCTATGGGTCCAAGTGGCAGTCACTATGTAAATATAAACGTTGTCACGCCCACTTCTACCGCCCACAAATCAGTAAAAATGCTTTATATCAGACGGCTTTTGCCGTAGAAGACTAAGATTTGGTAATTCAGTTCGTATGGTTACTGTCGGCCAATCCACAAAAAATTGGCATGGCCGCACTATATCTACGCCCACTTGATCGAAATCATGCTTATTCCTGAGTAGTGCACGTTTTGATAGTGAATCTTGGAATGCAGGTGCTATGGGTCCAAGTGGCAGTTACTATGTATATATAAACGTTGTCACGCCCACTTTTACCGCCCACAAATCAGTAAAAATACTTTATATCAGACGGCCTTTGCGGTAGAAGACTAAGATTTGGTAATTTAGTTCGTATGGTTACTGTCGGCCAATGCACAAAAAGTGGGCATGGCCGCACTATATCAACGCCCACTTTATCGAAATCTTGCTTATTCCTGAGTTGTACACGTTTTGATAGTCAATCTTGGTATGCAGCTGCTATGGGGCCAAGTGGCAGTCACTATGTAAATATAAACGTTGTCACGCCCACTTTTACTGCCCACAAATCAGTAAAAATGCTTTATATCAGACGGCTTTTGCCGTAGAAGACTAAGATTTGGTAATTTAGTTTTAATCATTACTTGATAGTGAATCTAAGTGTGCAGGTACTATGGATCCCAGTGGCAGTCACTATTTATATATAAATGTTGTCACGTCCACTTTCAACGCCCACAAATCAGTAAAAAAGTAGAAGACTAGGATTTGGTAATTTAGTTTATTTGATTACTGTCGGCCAATGCACAAAAAATGGGCATGGCCGCACTATATCTACACCCACTTTCTCGAAATCATGCTTATTCCTGAGTTGTACACGGTATGATTGGAAATCTTAGTACGCAGGTGCTATGGATCTAAGTGACAGTCACTATGTATATACAAATGTTGTTACGTCCACTTTAACCGCCCACAAATCAGTAAAAATGCTTTGTAGAAGACTAAGAATTGGTAATTTTGTACATAAGGTCACTATCGGCAACTGTTAAAAATGGGCGTGGTCGCACCATATCTACGCCCACTTTTTCGAAATCATGCTTATTCCTGCGTTGTACGCGTTTTGATAGTAACACTTCATACGCAGGTGCTCTAAGTGGCGGTCAATATATATATATAAAATTTGCCACGCCAACTTGTACCACCCGCAAATAAAAAAAAGTAACGCGAAGTGGCCAATTTCAGCCCTTGAAAGGACTTTGGCCGAGCTTCTTATGATGAATTGAAATGATCGAGAACTGGACCTACAAGTTTTATGCCGATTCCGAACGGCTTATGTTCTCAAGAAGCTTTTCATGGCAGTTTTTACTCTCTGAGGCTTGCCATTGTCAGCAGAGAGGTGACGGCCGAACTGAAAAATTAATTCAATTGAAAAAACTTTCTGTGTCAGGTGGAATTCGAACCAGGGTTCTATCCCATATGGACCACACACTCTACCCACTACGCCACGGCCGCCACTTTTTTTACCCACAAATCAATAGAACTTCTATAAATCAGACAATTCTCATCGTTAAATACTAAAATTTGGTAATTAAGTTCATACGCTTACCAAAAATGTGCATGGTAGCACTATATCTGTGCCCACTCTTCAGCAATCATTTTATTTAATTTATTTATTTATGTATGTTTTATAGTTAATTACAATTTAACAATTATAACTAAGTAAGCACTAGCTGCCAGGGCTATCGGTTAGAAATAATTTAAATTCCTGAGATGTGAACGTTTTGATAGTCAATGATTTGATAGGTATGCAGATGCTATAAGTCCAAGTGGCGGTCACTTTTTATATAAATTTTGTCACGCCCACAAATCCGTGAAAGTATATAAATCCAAATTTACAGTAAAAGTCGCACTTTATCTACGCCGACTTTTCAGAAATCATTGTAATTTCTGAGCTGTACATGTTTTGATAGTGAAACTTGATATGTAGGTGCAATAAGACCAAGTGGCGGTCATTATACATATAAATGTTGCCATGCCTAAATGTTTGTTTGTATACGTATACTAGAGCTCCTCACAAAAAAAAAGGTGTTTTTGGGTCGGTTGCTCAAAATAACGCTTTTTGTTATGATGATCCCCCAAATATTTCGACAGAAGCTGGAATAGTTTGAAAAAAAAAAAACAAAATCGAAATGGCCATTTCAAACCTTGAAAGGACATTGACCGGTCTTCTTATGTTCTTAATAACAAACGGTCAGACTTAATAGTTATTTTGTCTTGCCATGTTACTTTTGGTCAAATAAATTATCTATTCATGATAAAATATAGTGTAAAGTGAAGAATTAAATTGAATGAAATTACAAAAAAATGTACACATTTTTTAACATTTTACAATTTATTTGACTAAAAGTAGTATGGAAAAAAATTAATTTGAATTTTAGTGAAAATAATATGAAAAAAGTTAAACCAATCCATAAAAATCCGCATTATCTTTGGTCCAACGGAAAAAATTTAAGATTTTTGATGCAAAAGAACTTTTTCATTACTCTTATTTCTGACCGTTTGTTTTTTTTTAACTACCATACCAGGCAATATTTTTAGTCGAAATTTTTTGGGGCTCATCGTAACATAAGCCATGGATTATTTTGAAGACCCGGACTAAGCAACTTTTTTTTCTAAGGAGCGTGAGGCGACTTAATGTATATACGTATGTGGGTATATGTGTATATCACTTAAGGACTCCGAAACCGCTAAGCCAATTTTTATACCAAAGCCTTGAGAGGGTTCCTATGAAGTCTGGTGCCGACCGCAAAAGGCTCCTTAAATACACCAAAAATTTTCGATATCGAACAGTTTTGGTTTTTTTTTGTAGGTCGCACAGTCTCGGAATTCAGTATTCGACCTCAATTTACACATGCCGTTCCACTGGTAACATTTTATGGGCGTTGGTCGAGGGGCGTGGTACTTTTCGGCACCCCAAATAGTCGGTATAGTTTTCGAAATAAGTCACACATCAATAAAACTCGGTACGAACTTACTATAAAAGTATGGCTTCACTAAAGCTACACCCTCTTTTAGGGGATAAGCGCTGAGCGCAGCGAAGCGCGCCGGGTATAAGCTAGTAGAGATATATTTCTAAACTTGTACTAAAAAAAAGAGAGATAAATAAAGTAATAAAAAAATTTTCCTATACAAGAATAAAACTCTAAGGAATCAGATAAAATCAAAAGTTTTATATATCTACTATTAAACAAAATCCGATTTTTTGTTTTTTTTTTTATTTTAAGTATGTATTATAACAACTCTTTTTGAACAAATTTCTAAACTTTCTTGAAATAGAAACTGAGACACAACTTGAAGATAAAAATATGGAAAATAGTATACTATCACAAATTGATTTCACTAAACTCGTTTCATCTGATTAACTGTATAAATAAAAATTTAAGTAAGTGAAGTAATTTTTTATATTTTCAAATATAGATTAAATATGTTATCAAAATGTAATAAATTGTATTTTATAAATAAAGTTAACTCTTAACTTTTTGTTTATTTTAATTAATGGCAATAGTTTTAAAAGGCTTTTTAGCATTAACTTATTTTATGTCAAAGGTAAGATTTCTTAATTTGGGTGTTACAGGTAACTTTTAAAATAGGTGTGGCAGGTGGTTCATATTTCGCCGAATTGAAGCCGTACTTTTGATTTTTTTCGGTATTATATACCTACCATACACAAATATATACAGGAATTGCTTAAGAGAAGTGAAGATAATAAATTCCAATTTTTTTTTTTTTATAAGTGCGGTGGTGGTGTCCTTTCAACGATTTCAAAAATTTTTTACGAAGTAATTTTTGCTGCTAACACAAACATCTGTACTAAATTGTATTGTTATTACTTGCTTTTTAAGGATTGTACAGAAAATTTTCATTTCAGGATATATGGGCGGTGGGCGTATTCTTTGCCTGATTTTAAAATAATCTCACACATTGGTTTCAATTGATGTCACAAACGTCTATTATGAATTTTATTGTAATTAATTTATTATTGCGGATTTTATACTGATTTTTCGTTTAAGGACATATGACAGGATGGCATGTCCTTCATCCGATTTTAACAAAAATTGAAATTTTTTTTTTATTTTAAGCAAAAAAACTCATCTGTGCCAAATTTCAATTCTCTACGACAACGGTTTCTATTTTTGGCCACCTATTGTATGAACTCGCGACACTGTGTTACGGTGCTTGCGGAACGATATGGGTCGAGTTTTTGGCGAAATGATCACGAATTACGAGAGCATTATCGTAATGCAAAAACCAGAATTGCCTCTTCACAAATCCGGTCTTTTTTCACGCACACCATTACGCAAACGACGCATAACACCCAAGTAGTATTCTTTGTTGACAGTTTGGCTGGTTGTAATTAATTCGTCATACACTACACCACGAAAATCAAAGAAAACTTTCAACATGACCTTGATTTTTGACTTGCTTTGACGTGTTTTGTTCGGTTTCGGCTCATCTTTGGCACGGTATTCAACAGATTGATCGGCTGTTTCCGGGTCGTAAGCATACACCCAAGTCTCATCTCCAGTTATGATGCGTTTCATTTTGTCTTGATAATCTGAAAGCATTGTATCACACATCAACGTTTTTCCCATGAAATTGAGTGTTTTTTGAACCAATCGAGATTCACTTTTCTGAGGCTCAAACGGTCACACAAAATAGTTTTTCAATAGACGATTTTTGAGCATCAATTCTTTGATTTTGTTGACGTGTAGCTCATCAGTTGATGTTAATGGTCGTCCTGGCCGTACCCCTCATAAGATCTTATTTTCGAAAGAGCTTGCTCACTGAAAACCTTTTGCTATATTTTCAACGTTTTGGGAGCAGAAATTTCATTCCGCACACAAAATTTGTTGAATAGTTTCAGACATTATGAAAAATCGAAAAAATTCACTTTTAGCTATTTACAAAAGCACGCGTAACTCAAACACTAATGAATATTTTGACGGGTCATTTGGCATAGATGTCAATAACAGTAGTGCCACCTTGAAAATAAAAACATTCGATCCTATCGGAATCCTCAAAAATTTTAATTCCAATTTCCCGGTATTTGTTGCCCAAGAATATGTTATACTTTTCTACACCTACCACGTCTCCTTAAAGGCGATACAAAGGAGTGACAAAGTTAAAATACCCCCTATGCAGTACGAGTGGGAGTATAAAGATATCAAAATAACAGCATCAATTTTCTAGATTGCATTAAAAATTGGAGTTTTGGCCACATGAACGGTCCCAGAGCGAACCAGTTCAAAACTGGCTAAAACAGCTGGATAAACGCTTGCTTGTCTAAATTGCTGTTTTTCATGTTTTGCATTTACTAGATATTTATTCTTTTTTTGTCTTGCTTGTTGTGTTTTGGCCCATTTAAGATAATTTTAAACTTAGCCCAAATGCCAAATCTCATAAATTTACAAACAGATGCATATTAATTTGCAATATTATCTATAAACTTGAATATGTTTATGCATTTTGCACGATATATACAAAGATTGGGCGCATAGCGTGAGTATGGTGTGTTTTATGCCAGTGTTCTATTGTGGCGCCTAAATAGGTTCACAATTTAGTTAAATGCATATTTATTAGCATATCAAATGTGTAATTTTATTTGCTTTTTTGTTGTAGGTATAGTAATAATTATTCATTAAAATCATCCCAGCTGCTGTAGATAGCACAGGCGAAAATTTCTATTGCATAATTATAGAAGCATTATTATTATAATTTTCAATTTATTGTCTTATTTGTGGAATTGTAGGCACTCACAAGGGACTTGTCATTACTGTTAACAATTTAAGCTAATCGTGCATGAAAAATAGCAATAACTGTATGAATTGTATTTAATTGAGAGCCTAAGAGAATGCAGGAAATTGCATCTTACAGCTGGCAAACCAATAATAATATAATTATATTGCAACAATGGATATCTTGCCTATCGCCTATAATGAGCAGAAAATGGTATTTTTTTTCTATTTTGTTTCCTTCTGGATTACAATATTCAATACACACAGCATAAAATGTATGTCAAATTACCAAATAATCATCAATTATCGTACAACAAAGCTTGTGGGGTCATTTTCTAAGTTTCTTTGGAATTTAATCATAAGAAATTTAATAAAACTTTGTATTTTTTTTTTTGGTAAATTTTATTTTAATTTTTCATACCAATCAAAACTTGCCTAAATGCATTTTCGGTAAATTTACAACGACTTTTTTTGCAAACAACTTAGGCAATAACTACTTAGGCTGTGTTTTTTGTCTTTTAGCCAAGTACATATTAAGAAAGTTTTTGTTAAAATGAATACATTTTATATTAAATAAGTTTTTATTGAAGTTTCTTAGGTTTCATAAAAATGTTCGAACTAAACTGGTTTAGAGAAAATAACTAATGTTTTTTTATTCAGGGTACCATTGGCGCAGCCAGGATTTTGCTCAAGGTGGTGTAAGACTATTTTTTCATGTGACTGAGAAATAAATAAAAAATTTGCCAGCCGTAAGTTAGTGCTAAGAAATAAATTAAGCTTAAATAAATATAACTTATTTCTATGCTTTTTAACTATAAGAAAAATGTTTTGAATTTTTTAATTTAATACTAAAATTTTTATTTTTCAAATGTTCAGGTGGACCCCCTCTGTCCTACCCTCGCTACGCCCATGCAAGATACTATTGAGATTGTCTTGTTGGTTAATGTTAAAACAACAAACGTATGTATGTTGTTTTTTTATCAATCTTAACGTGTGTTTGGCGATACTTGACAAAAATCAATACTGCAAAGTTTGAGGCCAGTTAGGAATTTCCGAGCAAATTTCAAAAACTAAAACCATACCATAACTTACCAACTCAGTTAACCACTGAGCAAACCATTTATTTTAGTGTCTGTCAGCCGCAGTCTTGCCAACATTTCTCACCCATTACAAATAAATCGTCGCTTGTCAAATCAAAATCTTTTTTGTCTGCAACAATTAAATTTCAAAATGTTTTTTGAACAATCATTGTTTGCTATTTTAAAATTAGTTACATAAACCGCTATACAGCACCATCATAAAAGCTCATTGATTTTCTTAAAGCTTTCCCTACTCAAACAGCTTTGCTAACTTGACATCCTTTGTCTATCAAAAGCAATATTAAGCTTTTTAAAAATTTCGCATTTAGTCTTGTACCTGTAAATCCGCTGAAAGCGTCATGACCTTCAACTTTTAACAGTTATCTTTTCAAAATACGTTCTTTGACTCTGCTCTTTTCTGTTTTTATGATTTATCTATTATATACTGCGTTT
Organism: Coremacera marginata; assembly: GCA_914767935.1. NCBI lineage: Eukaryota > Metazoa > Arthropoda > Insecta > Diptera > Sciomyzidae > Coremacera > Coremacera marginata. The sequence continues at coordinate 169,306,793 of OU612043.1, read as the reverse complement.
ACCTCTTCTCCTAAATGCTGGTTAACCGTTGGTGTGATATAGTTATAGGCTGACTGGCTAGCATCTTTTAAATGTCAATTTTGGCCCCTTTTATGAAAGAAATTGTGGTTTTTAGACAGTTTAGTCTAGAATTTGTTATTTTTCGGATTTCTTTACATAGTGGTGGCCGTGGCGCAGTGGGTAGAGTATGTGGCCCATATGCAAAAGAACCCTAGTTCGAATCCCACCTGACACAGAAAGTTTTTTCAATTGAATTAATTTTTCTGTTCGGCCTTCACCTCTCTGCAGACAATGGCAAACCTCAGAGAGTAAAACCTGCCATGAAAGGCAGTATGTTCTTGAGAATATAAACCGTTCGGAGTTGGCATAAGACATGTAGGTCCAGTTCTCGATCATTCGTGTTCAAACATTTTCACGGTACACACAACACAATTGATTATAAGAAGTTCGGTCGAAGTCCTTTCAAGGCCTGAAATGGCCATTTTCGTATTTTTTTTTTTTTCGTACGTAGTTATATGTACGTGCAAGACAACAAATTTACACATCTCAAAAAAAAAACAAACATTTAGACCAGAAAAATAACAAACAAATAGTTTTTTGATATTTCCGTATTTTTATCAATAAATTTCGAAATTAAAAACAGTATTAACTCTTTTGTTTTCCATCTTTAAAATTTATGGTGTTACACAGAAACAAAAATTTAAAGTATGGCGGCACTTTAAAGAATGCTTAGTTAAATTATACAAGTTACTTGTATAAATCTATAAGTATTTCATTAATTTATCATTCACATAAAATTAAATGAATTAACAGGTGAATTAACAGATTTTAACAGGAATTAACAAGCCAGTGAATAGGTAAGCATAATTTTATCGTTAATTTTCCTTAAGTATTTTTCATGCTGCATCAGAATTCTAACCTCAAATTTGAACTTGTTTCAATTTCAAACAAATGATCAGACTATGAACAGAAACCATTGTTCAAGAGTTCAAAATCTGAAATTAATAATGCGATTGCCTACCATCTTTAGAAGCATCTCGCACACACTTCAAAAATTTTATATTTTTGGGCTTTGTTATCACAGAAACTTAAGAATTGTCCTAAAATTAGGACTGGACCACTAATAATATGAAAACAAATGATCACTAAAAATGCAAAATATTTCAAGAAAATGGCACCTATCTTTACAACAAATTTAAGCCGGTGGTACAATTATCTAAAAACGCTAAATTTTAAAATCTTTGGAAACTAATATAAAAAATTTGTTTAAAGTTTAATATTTTTAGTGGTATCGTAAAATATGTATAACTGAAAAATTTACTGGAGCAAGTTGATTTTATGATTACCAGAACAGTAATAAGTACGTAATAAGTACGTAAAGGTGCGTGGCTTGTATGCGATAGAACCCAGGCTTAAATCCCATTTGGCACAGAATGTTTTTTCAATTGAATTCATATTTCTGTTCGGCCGTCATCTCTCTCTGCAGACAATGGCAAAGCTCAGAGAGTTTAAAAAAGCTTAATTTTTTTGTCTAAACCAAGCTTTTATACGAAATACGTTATTTTTTTAACTATGGGTTCAATTATAATCTTAAAGACTTGGTTTTGAGGGTTAAACAGTTCTACAAAATTATTTCCGAGGCAATTGCTAACATTTCACCTAAAGAAATGAAGCCGCTAAAGCTTTTATAAAAAGCTTTTCTAACAAAAACTGCATTAACATGTAGCTGACCTTGAAACCCGAATTTCTCGAAAATAGGCCGAAGGATTAAAAAAACGGTGAACGCCATTAAACTTGAAGAAATATCTTGAAAATTTGTACATAAGCTTTGCTATTAAATATTAATCTTCACTATAAAAATCCACACAACTTGAAGAAATATCTTGAAAATTTGCACATAAGCTTTGCTATTAAATATTAATCTTCACTATAAAATCTGGCAAAATCTAACCTTTCATACAAAGTGACTTGATCAAAACAGAAAAATCATCGTGAATATCAATAAATATATTGACTTGATACTTCTTAATATACAAAACTGAATGTCATCGTGGGTGTATGTACCCAAATTCCAACCACATCGTTTGTCCAACCTCTACCAAATTTTGCACATACTCCTATATTCTTTAGTATATTGAGAAGTTCTTAGTCTAGAAAAGTGGGCTAGATTAGTCAATTGGGCTTGGCATTTAACTTTTAATCGAACTTCTTCTTCACCGTGTGTCTGACATCAACCAAGTTTTGCACATATATTCCTTGAGCAGAGCTAAGTTTATAAAATTTGGCGGGATTAGGCAAAGGGCGTGGCACTTTATTTCTTATATAACTCCCTTTACACCTTTTGTCCAATTTCAACAAAAATTTTGCGTATGGTATCTTTTGTATAATGAGCAGTCAGTAGTTTATAAAAGTGGTCGGGGCTTAGTAGGGGGACGGGGGACGTGGTACTGCAATTTTTCTCTAGGTTTTCTACAACATTTGTCCGATTTCAACTAGACCTGCACATATGTTCTTTAGTGTAATTCGAAGTCATTATTCTAAAAAAATTTATGGGTTTAGGCAGGTGGGGCACATTAATTATAATCGAACTACTTTTGAACCGTTTGTTCAGTTTTAATCAAATTTTGCAAATATTTTCTTTGGTATTTGAGTATTACATGGTCTTGGAAATTGAGATAAATTAGATAGGAATTAGATAGGATGAACAATCTTTAAACGAACTTCTTCTTCAGCGTTTGTCCAACTTCAACCAAATTTTCAACATTTATTGCTTAGAATAATGAGCAGTCAATAGTCTAGAAAAGTATAGAAAAGTCCCAATAGAAACTAGAAGGGAGATATGGCACTTTAGTTTTAATCGAACTCGTTCTGCAACATTTTTCCAGCTTCAATCAAATTTATCAATTATATTTTTTTGATGTTATGAGCAGTCTTCGGCTTAGAAAAGTGGGTGGGACTATACAAGGAAGTGTAGCACTTACATTTTAATTAATCTGCTTCTACAGCGTTTCTTCGACTTTCACCAAATTTTTACATATATTCTTTGGAATAATGAGTAGTCCGCAGCAGAGAAAAGTGGGCGAGATTAGACAGGGGAAAGTGCACCTTTCATTTTAATACTTTATCTCAGTAAATATCGGCATCATGTCATTAATATTTGGCATAGTCAGGGTTAGGATCTGTTCCAAGCAACATGCCAAACGTGACTAGACGAGTGGTGTAGAAATCTGTTTTAAAAACTATATCTCAGGCTTAAAGTTCAGAATTCCACTATAATCCTACAGCTGAAATTGGATTCATAAACTTTTCTGGTCATATTTAAAACTATTCGTTATTTTTTGTAAAAAAACAACTGCAACAGTATGCAGATGTGACCATTTAAAAACAGTAACATATATGCCACACTGGGGTAGCTCGTTACCCAACTACTAAACAACGCTCTCAAAACTAAAGATTGAGTTTCCGTCTTACCAAAATATATTAACTTTGTCTGATATATGATTTTAAGTTGCCATGATAAATATTAAAAATTTAAAAAAAAAATTAAAATAATGGTAACTTTTTGAATTTTTCAAACCAACCAACATGGTTTAATTTGACTAGACTTTCAACTTATACTGAAAAATTGGACCTTAATGACTAATATTCAAAATGTTTGAAATCTTTGTTTTTAATAAAATTTTTAATTTTTTAATTATGTTTTAGTGAAGCTCTCGCAATATTTTCGATTGTGTGTATACATTTGTGGGCTAACATTTGTGCTTTTCTTTAAATACTCGTATATGCAAATTAACTTTGAGTTATGACAAGCAGATTTTTTGGCAGTTTTCATTAGGCATGTAGTTAGTTTTGACAGCTAATGATTTATGATGCAAGTTTAGAAAAATTTTATAATTTTATATATGTGAGCAATTGAAAATGCTGTCAGTTTAAGGCTAACGTATAAAAGTGTGTGAGTGTAGCTGTGTGTGCATAGCAAGCTATTATTTATCTAAATTTCATGATTAGTGCAGTACAACTAAAAGGCTGTTCATAAATTACGTAACATGTTTTTGGCCTCACACTTTTATTTTTTTAAATTTTTTACAAGTTTACTTTTTGGGGGAACACTTTTTTTACTTTTTGGGGAAACACTGAAGCTCGCTTGCTTTGCGCGCAGCTGCCTTATCTGCTTTCTCACGCAAAACCACAACGCTTTCCGGAGAAGTAAGCACACTGGTTTGCATTTGTTTGCGACCGCGAATCAAACGCTTCTTCGGCAAAGTTCCTCGAACAGGCCCGATTTCATTCAAGAGTGACAAACGGCCACAATCACGAACTAATTTCAACAAAATGCTATCTTCAAAGGAAGGAAGGTCATCAAAATTTGATTCAACTTTCATCAAATATCGGATTAGACTGGTTGGAGGAAGGCCATATATATGTCTTGGCAGTCGATTTAATGAACTGCTTGTCCTTTAAACAGTGTTTAATGGCATCGACCAGCGCCGTCAAATTGATTCCTGTTTAATCAGCCGATTTTTCCGGTGTCGGCATGGCTAAAAATATACAAACATTCATAAAAACACTGTTAAAATTTGTTACGTTAACATAACGATATTTGAGAGTTTTCTAGTCAAACACATACTTTAAACGCAAAAAACAAGGGTGTCCACAACCGGGTACGTGAGGATGACCACAACTGGAAATGGTGGCCATTTTTAGTTTGTTCAGAAAATTAACACAACACAAACATTTATCTCGAACATGATATCACATCACAAAGTACACTAAATATACTGCATCACAAAGTGTAACACTCTTCTCTTTCCGATTTTTTGCTTCGATTTATCGCACTTGGGAAATGAAAAATATTAGAAACGCTTCAAAGTTTTTACGATTTTTTTTTTTTTTTGTTTGCCTTCAACCACATGCATGTTTACGCTTTGGTCTTTGCTCAGATTATATTTTCTGTCAAACTACAAGTTTGACATTAATCAGTTTCGCCGCATCTGTCAAATGTCAAAAAATAGGTTGTGGTATCCACAACCAGAGCATGTCCACAACCGGAGACATTACCATCATTTTTATAGATTTCGATGTGCTCTTTCCGAATTTAAACTCTGTCACCTCGTATTTTTGCCGCTCGCGCCGCCATATTGGCAAAATGGTACCTAAAAGCAGTTTTTTGCCAATATTTTCTATCCGACTCATTTCACGATAAAAACATTTATGTACCAAATGAAACTAGAGAAATTCACTACAATTAATTTGCTTCAAAATCATTAGTTTTGGCGTACGAGCATTTTTCGGCCGTCATCTCTCTGCAGACAATGTCAAACCTCAGAGAGTAAAAACTGCCATGAAAAGCTTCTTGAGAACATAAGTCGTTCGGAGTCGGCATAAAGTTTGTGGGTCACGTTCTCGATCATTTGTGTTGAAACATTTCACAACACGCACAACACAACTGATCATAAGAAGCTCGGTATTTCAGCCCTTGAAAGGGCTTTGGCCATTTCGTTTTTTTTTATTCTAACTTCGCACGAACAATAGCTGTACTGTAATAGAGAACTTTCAAAGTACGAGGACCCTTAAAATTAGAACCATTTGGTCGAATTATTACAAGGAGCGAATATGCTTTAGGAATAATGTAATTGAGGTGACTGATAAAGAAAAATCTGTGGTCAAAAATGACGCCAAAGTCTTTAATTTCATTAACAAAATTCAGTGTATAGTTATCTAAATAGTATAAAGTTGTCAAGGTTTTTTTAGTGAATATGAAAACGGTGAGTAAAAAGAAATAGTTAAGGATACAAAATTATTTTAAAATTTATTAATTTCTTAAAGTTTGGTTTTTTTTTAATTTTGGTCTTTTTTAAAATGGTGTAAAATTTTTAAAGTTTTGGTTTTTTAAGTTATGTGTTTATATAACTCCAATAATTTTTCAATTGCTAAAGGTTATATTTTATCGAGCTTTTGGTTTGGTTTTTCTAAATAGCTCTCATATTGCGAACAATTTTAGATTTTCAAATTTTTACAAAATAAACAAGGTTTTTTATTGAATATTTTAAAAAGTACTTAACATAGTTTTATAAAACTCACCCACCACGAGTGTGAGTTTTCAAATTTTTAAAGAAAAATCACGCTAATCCGACAAGTAATTTACGAGTAATAGACGTACGCACATTAATAACACCCACAGACGAAATTGACAACGATTCAAGTCGGTGGGAGTAAAGATAAAAGTAAAGAGAACCTTTTAGAAATCGGTTAAAAATTGTCGTCAAAAAGGAAATAAATATAAAAATAAATTTTTTACTTACAATTAGTACGGAAATGCTGTATGGAGTATGAAAATAAGACGTTTAATTAAAAAAAAAAAAAAAAAAAAACCAAATGGCCATTTCAGCCACTGAAAGGACTTTGACCGAGCTTCTTATGATCAATTGTGTTGTGTGTGTTGTGAAATGTTTAATAACAAAGAGATCGAGAACTAGACCTACCAGCTTTATGCTGACTCCGAACGGTTTATGTTCTCAAGAAGCTTTTCATTGCAGTTTTTAATCTCTGAGGTTTGCCATTGTCTGCAGAGAGGTGACGGCCGAACAGAAAAATTAATTCAATTGAAAAGACTTTCTGTGTCAGATGGGGGACTCGAACCTGATTTCTTTGGCGTATGTGCCACACAATCTACCCACTACGTCACGGCCGCCACGTTCAATTTATTTAATTATAAATAAATATCGAAAAATTAACATTATTTCTTTAAAAAAATTTTCAGAAACCAGAGCTTTGAAAGCCGTTTTGTAGTTAAGCGATTCCGTTTTCCCGTAGCAGTTGCCATCAAACTTTGTTTCTTATAAGAGCCACCGCTTGTACACTGTCCTTCTTTATTTTATTTGTTGCCTTCTTTAAAGATGCGCCAAGTGTGCTACTTGTTAAATTTCTTGTGAAAATGATGTAATTGCATCATGGTTTCCATGCGACTATATTTTATTTTTCGATTATTTTCCCGGTTAATCGAAATACGATACAATAAAATCTTTAACCGAAATAGAATAACCAATTAATATAACTTTTTCGGTTCATCGTCCCATCGCTATAAAACATCATTAAATTCTACAAAAATAATCCAATTACTAAAATTGTACACATACATATACTTTCAGTTTTAATATGGGCCTTGAGTTTTTACTTAGAAATATTAAATTAAAACCCTCCCTATCTTGCCTATAAAGTGACGTTATCAAAATAGAAAAACCTTTATATATATCACAGAATTCATGTATTGACTTGATACTTATACATAAGCTGTGATTAACACAAGGACGAAAAACCGCTCTCAAATCTAGATATGTAGATTTTTAACTTATCAAAATGAATGAACTTTGATATATGCCTTAAAGTTATGATGGTCCATTAATCCTTACCTCAAATATTTACTAAAACAAATAAAAAGCCTAAGATATTTACAAAAATTGAATTGGCAAAAAAACCGAAAACGAATTGCTCTATGTGGCAGCTTAGAGATAAATTAAACTAAAAGTATGACACAAATATTTATGCATATTATACATAATCATTTTAAGGACGGCTAAAGACTTTGAACATACTTAACCCTCCGTTACTAACATTGGTCTCTCAGGCCGAAGTGATGAAAATGTTAATTTCTTCATATAAAACACACTTTTTATTCACACCTCCATCACCAAGAGCACTGATCAACGGAGAGGTATACAAAGAGCGAAAGCTTAAAAAGTCCAACTCTGGCTTACAGAAAGCTTTAAGTATGTGTTCGGTCTGTGAGACCGCATGTTAGTAACGGAAGTTTAAACACGTCTACGGGGGTATTTTAACTTCGACTCTGCCAGAAATCCATTCCTTACTTGATTTTTTATTACTTTCTCCAAGCGGATAACACGTTTTCGAGGTAATCTGCGAAAATTGTATTTCATATTTCTTAAAAAAAAAAAAAAAAATATATATTCGCTTTGATTTGCTCTCTAAATCTGCCTGCTTTTCAACGTGAGATTGAAAAACTCAAATATATTTGCACTCATTTATCAACAAGAAGACGACGTAGAAGACAGCAGCATGCTAGACAGCCGTCTTACAGGTATTACACCAATTACCAGAAGCATTTCTACTCCAAGGTGATCAATTTAATCAGTACTTGTCGGCGCAATAAATTGTCAGAAAGTTTTTCAAAGCAGCTCACTTTACTTCATTCCTCCTACGCAACAACAAATCGCTTGCTTTGAGATTGGATCTTAAAACTTCATAGAAAAATTTATGTTGCAAAGCACAAGCGGCATAAAGCTTAATTAAGCAAAAAGAAGTATAGAAAAAAAAAAACCTTAAATAAATAGATATACCGTACAGCAGCTCAGATAACTCAAGTTGCTCAAAGTTGAGTCAGTGAGTATAGAATAAGTTGAATAAGAAAGCAACTTAATTAAAGAATTTTATGTAAAATTGTTCATGTGCTCAGTTTCTCGGATATTACCATATATTTGTGTTGTTTGTTTCCTGTGTTTATGCGGATGAGTGTGTGTTTGCGTTTGTGTTTGTGTTTGTGTGTGTATATATTTGTGTTTGTATTTCGTTGGAGCATGAAACATGATTTTGCGAAATTTATTTCGAACTAAAAAAAACCAAAAAAAAAAAAAAAACAAGCAAGCTGTATTCCAAATTGATACACGTATTTGCATGGGTGTGTGTGTATGTGTGTGCCTAGTTCTTCTTAACTTACTTTATTGAGGTGAAAAGTTCTCATGAAAAATAAATATTTATTCGTTCGACTCAGGCTCACGTATTCAAATCAACATTTATTTTAATATTAATTTATTAACACTTTTATTCCAAAAACCTATCTATGGTTATATCCAAATGGAATTTTCAAGAAAGTTGGATACAAAGAAAATTTAAAGCTCTTAAATTAAACATGTTATTAAAAGGAATTTTCTTGAAAATTTGTATTTAAGGTATCATTACAGTTTCGGATAGAGAAACAGTAAGCAATTTTCTAAAGTTGATAACTTGGGCCCTTTATTAGATATTAACACACATTTATTAACAAAAATTTGTACATCCTTGTTTATTGAAAAAAAATATAAAAAAAAAAAATTTTCATAATTTGTATGAGTTATAGATGGCGCCAAAGTCAAAAATTCGGTGTCCATATGGCGGACAGTTAATCTCAGGATTGGCTGGGCCGATTTTGACAAACCTTGTTTTATTTTCTTTACTAACATATTCTCTATAGCAATCTATCAGAAAATCTTAAAAAAATTAGCAAAAAAGAATTAGCAAAGGTAAGGGTCCAAAAATGTGTTTTTTTTTTTTTAAAATATCAATCAAATATCATGGGAGCAGAACGACTGGAATAGCCACAAGGAAAAGTGAAATAATAAAATACTATTTTGAAAAATTTTTAAATTTTTGCAAATTGTTTTTATAACAACAATTATCATTAAAAAATTTAGAAATTTTCATTAAAACATTTTCAAATAAAAAAAAATGTCATGAAAGTATTTGCTGCCGACAAAATAGGCCATTTTTGGGGTGGTTACGTCTAACAAAAATGTCTGTCAAGAGTTAATATAAAAAAAGCTTGTGTGTCTGACTAGATGATTTTAAAAACGTGCTCCGTCTGACACATTCAAAAACCTTTAAGACATTATTCAATGCAATTTGTCAGACAATGGTCTTTATACATTCCTTCTATGAAAAAATTCATGGCAATCAGAGCCAGACTGCCTGAACAGTAATGGTTACGAAATTGAGTTTGAAAATAAAATAAAAACTTCTTCATTCAAAATAAAATAAAACAAATAGTTCAGTATTCAAATTGAATAAAAACTTGTAAGGAATGGAGCTTCGGCAGGGTACCGAAGCTAAAATACCCCCCCGCGGCCGTACTGAAGTATATCCAAAGTCTTTCGACGTGTATAAAATTTGTATGTATAATCTGCAAAAATATTTGTGCCAAACGCTTAATTTAATTTTACCCTTAGCTGCCACATAGAGTAATTTGTAAACAAAGTAAAATGCCACACCCACTTTTCTAGTATAAAGACTCCACATCTTACTGAAGAATATATGCATGGGTTGAATAAACGACGTGGGCGGAACTTGGGTACATAAAGACGCGATGCCATTCAGTTTTATATATTTAAGGAAAATTTTCAATTTTGATGACGCCACTTTGTATTGAAGGTAGGCGTGGTTTTCATCCGATTTTGCCAAATATCATAGCGATAGTCTATATTATATATAAAAGCCTATGTGCAAAATTCCAAGACATTTCTGCAATTTGAGCAGATTTTTAAGGGATTTTATGGTTAATGTAAAGCTTCTTTGTATAGGAGCTAGACGTGGTTTTTATCCGGTTTTTCCAAATTTTATTGTCAGGATTTATATTGAAGACCAAAGCTTATATGCTAAATTTCAAGGCATTTCATTAAGTTTTGTGGATTTTGAAGAGATTTTACTGTAAAAATAAAGTGACCTTGTATGGGAGGTAGGCGTGGTTTTCATCCGATTTTTCCAAAATTCATAGTGAGAATTTATATACGTGTCAAATTTCAAGGCATTTCTTTAATATATGTGTATTTTGAAGAGATTTTACGGTTAAAATAAAGTCACTTTGTATGGGAGGTAGGCGTGGTTTTCATCCGATTTGGTTCATTCTCGAACTTGATCTTCCTTTTTTAAAAAGAAGCTTATATTTTGAATTTCATTGCGATAGCATTAAAATTACGGCTGTAATCGTGTCGACAGACGGACAGACGAACAGACAGACGAACACACGGAAATCGACTCAGGAGGTGATGCTGATCAAAAGTATATATATACTTTTCTATACCTGCCACGCGTCCTTATTGGCTTTACAAACGGAATGACAAAGTTAATATACCCCTTACGCAGTACGCGTTGGGGTATAAAAATAAACATAACAAAAAACAAATACTGTTAAATATAAGAACAGCTAAGAATTTAAACTGAATACATAAAATTAAACGTAACAACAAAAACCGAAAAATAATATCGAACATTGGTGACGAAGTGTGACATGGGGGGAGGTCGGTTGTGCGTTACATTACAACAACATTGTGGAATGCAGTTTAAATATTTTAAATTATATTAAACTTTTAATTTTATTGTTAATATTGCTTTAATTTTTTATGTATAAAATAAAGCACCTAATAAAACGAACGTATAATAAAACAGAAAAAGATAAATGTACAGATAAGCTATGCTTAAGTCGGTCAAAGGTACATAAGGCATTTGCTACTTTCAACAAGTGTAGCAGCTTCAAAAAACAAAGATCAAGAGTAGGAAAGAGCAACAAACGGAGCTTAAGTCCGTTTTTTTGCTGAGCTGAAGTGAGAATTCTTATTCTAAAGCAGGCATTGAAAACAGCTGTTATCACTTCATGTTCAAAGCGAACATCACAATTGTCGAACATCGAATTATCGCCACTGGTTTATGTTCTTGCTAACGTCAGAAAAGCTTTCATTTGTGTTTAGCTCTGCTCACATGGTCAAATTTTTCTTCAAAATGTTGGTCAAACACAATAGAACAACGTGAGTTTTCCTTTTTATTTCCATAAATATTAAGGCTTTTAATAAATATAACGTGTTTTATGTTTTTTTCATAACAAACTGCAAAATTATAAAATAAAACCGAAAAGATCTAAACGACTTTGTATCAAATTTTGTGTGAAAAATGGTTTCAACTGCGCCGATACGCGTAATATGTCGGTGAAATGTTGCGGTGAATCTGCTCTATCGTATCAGAAGGCAAACAAGTGGTTTAACCAATTTGTGAGTGGCCAAGACGAAGCAGAAGACGACCCTCGTACCGGGCGGCCATCGTGTTCATGCAAAAAAAAAACCGAGTTGCAATCGCGAAAGACATGCTGGAAATGGTCGAAAACGACGAATCATTCATCGAATCCATCATTACTGGTGATGAGACATGAGTATACGCGTATGACACGCAAACCAGGCATCAGGCGAGTGAATGGCGGTCGCCAGACAAACCGAGACCGAAGAATCCAAGTCGTTTTCAGTCAAAAAAGAAGACGATGCTCACTGTTTTCATGGACTACAATGGTGTAGTTCACCATGAATTTTTGCCAGATGGTTAAACGGTCAATAAACAGTATTATTTGGGCGTTATGAGACGTTTACGTGAAGCAATTCGCCAAAAAAGACCGCAGTTGTGGCAAAACAAATCATGGATTTTGCACCACGATAATGCACCATCGCACAATGCTCATCTTATTCGTGACTTTTTGGTCAAAAACAACACGTTAACCATCCAGCAGCCGGCAAAATCACCTGACCTGGCTCCGTTTGATTTTTTTCTGTTCGATCGAGTCAAAAAACCGCTTCGAGGAACGCGTTTCACCAGCAAAGAAGAGGTCATGGAAAAATCGGTGAACGCTCTGAAGGTCATACCAAAAACCATGTTCCAGAAAGGTTTCCGTGACTGGTTCAAGCGCTGGCATAAGTGCGTTGCAGCCGACGGGGACTACTTTAAAGGCGACAATATTGATTTGGATGAATAAACTTGTACTTTAATTTTTTTCAATAAATGAAACTTTTTTTTTGAACAAGGTGGTATATATGTTCTAATTTTTTTGTCACACTCCCGCATTATATATGCTTGCATTTTTTTTGCACACACTTTGTCACATATTGGTACGCATTTTTATACCTCAACGCGTACCGTGTAAGGGGTATATTAACTTTGTCATTCCGCTTGTAACGCCAAGAGGGAGGCGTGGCAGGTACAGAAAAATGAATACATTTTTGATCGGCATCACCTCCTGAGTCGATTTCCGTGTATCCGTCTGTCTGTCCGTCTGTCCGTCTGTCGACACGATTACAGCCGCAATTTTAAAGCTATCGCGATGAAATTCAAAATATAAGTTTATTTTTAAAAAGGGAAGATCAAGTTCGAAAATGGGCCAAATCGGATGAAAACCACGCCTACCTCCCATACAAAGTGACTTCATATTAACCGTAAAAAGTCTTTAAATTCCACAAAAATTAAAGAAATGCCTTGAAAATTTTGCATGTAAGGTTTGATCTTCATTATAAATCATAAAAATGAAATTTTAAAAAAAATCTGATGAAAACCACGCCTAACTCCCATACAATGTGACTTTATTTTAACGGTAACATCTCTTCAAAATTCACTAACATTGATTTAATGCCTTGAAATTTAGCATATAAGCTTTGGTTTTCAATATAAATCCTGACAATGAAATTTGGAAAGATTGGATAGAAACCACGCCTACAAAGTAGCTTTATATTAACCGTAAAATCCCTTAAAAATCTGCTTAAATTGCAGAAATGTCTTGGAATTTTGAGCATAGGCTTTTATATATAATATAGACGACTATCACTATGATATTTGGCCAAATCGGATGAAAACCACGCCTACCTCCCGTACAAAGTGGCTTTATTGAAAACCTTAAATCGCTTTAAAATCTGCACAAATTACAGAAATGTCTTGAAATTTTGCATGCAAACTTTGATATTTAACATAAGCCACTCTTTTATATTTGGCAAAATCGGATGAAAACCACGCCTTCCTTCAATACAAAGTGACGCCATCAAAATTAAAAAACTTTCGTAAATATATAAAACTGAATGACATCGTGTCTGTACCCTATAGGAACAAACTAACTTGTTTTTAAAAACAACTAATTAAAAAACTAATTTAAAATAAACCAGTATATGAACTACTTTAAATTATATTAAGGCGGCAACTACTCTGATTTTGACCTGTTTTAATTGCAAATTTTTATTAGATTACAAGTTTATATATATTTAACCATGTTATTTCATCAAATATTATTAACTTTAGGCCATCAGTAATAGTTTTCATTTGGTTATTTAAAAGCAATTAAAAAATAATTTAAATGTAACTAATTTAACAAGTAGTTGAAAATATATGCAAACGAAAGTCAATTGACTTATTTAGCGGACATCACCATACAAAATAAGTTAGTTCGTTCTATGGAAAAAAGTCAGAATTTCAACTAGTTGTGGTTGACAAAAAACTACTTTATCAACTACTTTTAAATTAGTTGATTTTCCTACAGGGTATGCACCCAAGTTCCGCAGACGTCGGTTATCTAACCCATACATATATTATTCGGTAAAATGAGGAGTCTTTATACTAGAAAAGTGGGTTCGGCATTTTACTTTGTTTACAAATTACTCTATGTGGTACCTAAGAAAAATTAAATTTAGCGTATGAAACAAATATTTTTGCAGAGTATACATGAAAACTTTACAGACGTCTACAAACTTCGAATTCACGTTAATTTGGCCGCGGGGAGGTAAATTAGCTTCGGTACCCTGCCGAAGCTCCATTCCTTACTAGTTTTTGTTGCACTTTTAACATATGTTAATTTTTACCTCTAAGTTATGTTAGTTAAATTTATATAATTATAAGAATATTTAAATGTTATGTTATTAAATAAGGATCGAGGAAAATACTGTTGCTCGACTATAAAAAGTCGAATAATTTTAAAATAAAATCACTTACTAATTCAAGCAACAAAAAGAAGCTATTAGAGTTTTATTTTAAGCTCTTGCTTTCTTAAGCTAAATAAACTTTTAAACCTGTGGCGTTTTTACGCTGGCAATAATTTAGGCAGGTCCTAAAAAAAACAACATGTTAAAGTAAAAGTATGAAACTCTAAATATGCGGAACACGCTGCATTAAAAAAAGGAGAACAGCGTCACACGTAAACCCTACAGTACATCAACCGTTTTGAAGCATTCTCGAATGGTACAACAAAGAAATGCTCAAATGCACTCAACTTCAATTTAAGTTTATTTAACTGTACTCCAACTTTTTACTCTCGAATATTGATTCTGATTTGTCTAGGGTTTGATGATGCAAAGGCATCGCTTACCATGAGCTAACTCACACCTATTAAAGCATAAACATCAATCAAATACAATTTCAAGCACCTTGACCTGACCTAGAAAAACATTTCTTTACGAGATTGAAAATGAAAAATAAACACATTTTCAAATTTGCAAATATATGTGTCTTACACTTATCAACAAAAAATTCTGCATTCATGTGTCTTAGCTTTTCTCCAAGATGTGTTTTTTTTTTTATTTTTATAAATAATGCCATCACTTACTGTGATGCTCCAGATGTCATCAATAACTGCCAAATTAGATGAAAATTTGGAACAGCAAAGAGCATTTAGGGAAATTATATGCATAAATTTGACAGTTACGTGACAGCAGTTGAGATGTGGAGCGAAAGAAGACGAGACTGAGAACGAGACAGTTTCAGTCAAACATGAAATCATGTCAGACGGAGTTTGGTTTCAATTTTTTTTCTTATAAGGTAGCAAAAACCAAAGTTCACTCAAAGAACACACACTTTTTTTAAGAGTACATAGTCATACATGTGTGACACACAAAATAAAAGAGTAAAAAAAAATTCAAATTTGACAGCTGAATTGAAAGATTGTAATGCTGACATGACTAACATTTGACAATTTTAATTAAGCGTTATACAGCAGATTATTTTGTTAAACTAAAGACATTAGAAACAATAACAACAGCAACAATAAGAAAACCCTTTAAAGATTTTTCTTAATACTTTTCTTTACAATACTAGTAGCTCTGCTACGGCTTAATTATGTGGGTCACCCCAGAGTTTCGCATAAATTGCCGAAACAACGTACCAGTGTTGCTCGTTGCAAGCCTGTGCTGTGACCAGTAATCGATCATATCTTTTTCCCCCTTCCCCCCCCCCCTTCCCCCCCTAACTTGGCATATTTGGGTTTTCTCTGACACTCTAATTTTAGAATATTTATAAGGCTTCGAAAAAACCAATTAAATGCGCTGTCAAAATGGTTTAACATATTCTTAAAATTTTATAATACACTAAAATTTATTACCAAAGCAGAAAAGCATGCAAGAGCAGTTTGAAAAAAAATGTGGCAGCACCACATGAAGACAAAAGCATGAATAAAAACGAAAATAAAAATACTCGAATGCAGATTAAAATTAATAAATCGACAAAAAAGATTTGATACAATAACATTTTAAAAGGTTGTTCATTTTTATGCTTAACTTATATGTGTGCATGTGTGGGCTTAATGAGTTTGCACGTGTATTTGCACGGCTGCGAAATCTTTTTTTTTTTTTTTTTGATATTGAAAGAATAAAAAAGATACTTATGTTAAACATTTAACCAACAACAAAAGGTAGCTCTACACAGTCACGAGCACCTTAGAATTTTAATGAATATTTTTAATAGCATATTGAAATAAAATGTAGCATATGCGCATGGCGCACATTCTGATTTATTTAGAGAGAGAAAAAAACAGCATTTAGAATTGGTAAAAGGGAACGTTAAGAACTCAAATTGGCAGGAAAAAGGAGGCAGTTTTTTTAAAATGGAGTTGAATGTAGCACGTATATTTTTGGAAAATTAAATTCCTGATAAATTATAATATGCTTTGAAATGGTTTTTCCAAAATTTAAGCGTATTAAAAATAATATTTTAAATTAAGTGGGTACAGAACTTACGAGTGCAAGTATACCTTTGGAACTAAATAAGGAATAAGACGGATGTCAT
The DNA here is from genome assembly GCA_914767935.1 of Coremacera marginata. Lineage (NCBI taxonomy): Eukaryota > Metazoa > Arthropoda > Insecta > Diptera > Sciomyzidae > Coremacera > Coremacera marginata. Next base: position 169,290,179 of record OU612043.1, on the reverse strand, counting down.
ACATTGGTAGTACACTAAAAGCCTTTTAAAAAAAAAGTTTTTTAAAGAGTAAAGTCAAGAAATTTCGGAAGTTCAAAAATGGTTCAAGTGGCCGTCGCAAAAATAGCGAAATTGGTTTGTTTCCATAACTGGGTTGTGTGTACTCTATTTATTTAGTTTTATACATCGACGAACAAATTTTTATAAAATTTTTTAAGTCCTTAAATTGCAACGTAGTACCTCACATCACTTTAAAAAAAAACCCTTTAATAAATTTCGCAGAATTGATGCTCCTTAAAAATTATTTAACATTTGCCAAAAAGTGTTAACTTTTGTTCATAAGGAAAAATATTCTATTGGTTTAAGTTTGGAGTACAAATAATACAATTACAATTAATACAAAAAATCAATAAAAAACTTTTGTTAGACGTATATTTATAAAAATGTATCAAATCAACCAATGTTTTTGTCAATTTGTTAAAAATTGTTTATATTGTTCAATTGTTCATAAAAACCTTGGCTGATTTGATGAATTTTTATCAATGTACGTCCAACAAAAGTTTTTTGTTGATATTTTATTGTGAGTGTGGTCGGAAAAAACAAAATTTATTTTACTTTTTTAGCATAATTTTAAGCCTAGTTTTTCGTTGTCTAATTTTAATGTTTTACAATCAGTTTAATAAACCTCCTTGGAGGCTATCCAAACACGGCGTCGTAACCAATCTAATGCATTTACCCAAAAACTTCACGAATTCTGCCACTTTTAAAAGCTATTTCAAAGAAACAATAGCCTCCTACAAAACTGTAGGCTTTACTTCACCAAAGGATCAGAAACCTACACAGGTGTCGCCTATGCAGTCATCGATAACAATCTAAATACAATCAATCTTTACAGCGGCATACGAAGCAATATTCTATGCCCTTAATTTATGTTAGTCCTTGAAGAGTAATTACATAATATGTTCGAACTCTCTTTCCACAATAAAAGCTGTCGAAAATACGCTCAATCTAAATGAAATTGTTGTAAAAATTCGAGGCATACCTTAAATACATCCGAGAAAATCTGTGGTATCTGCGTCACGTTGGTATAATAGAAACAGCATCGCAGATGAAGGTGCTAAATATGCAACTCAAACTCGAATTACGCTCCAACAAACTTACAACAAAGCTAAGCAGAAATGGACAAACTACACACACCCCTACAAAAGAACTAACAAAGACGGATAAGCACCTAATCTAATGAGCACATAGCACCGACGCTAAAATACTCACCCTCCAGCCGTATTGAAGTATATTCAAAGTCTTTAGCCGTCTATAAAATATTTCTGTATAATCTACAAAAATATTTGTGTCATACGCTCAATTTTATTTTACCCTTAGCTGCCACATATAGTACTTTGTAGACTGCTTATAATGCTAAGAAATATATGTGCAAAATTTGGTTGGTATGTGCAAATTCATACCAACGATGTAAAATAATTTCGTTTAAAATTAAAGTGCCATGACCTCCAATAAATTCCGCCCACATTTCTAGACTACTGTCTGCTCATTATTCCAAAGAACATGGAAAATTTATAAGAAGTCGAACAAACGGTATAGAAAAAAGAGTTCGATTTAAATTTAAGTGGCACGCCCCTGTCTAATTTTGCCCAAGTGTTTTTTCTAATTACTGCTAGTTATTCCAAAGAATATATTTGCAAAATTTGGTTCAAGTCAAAAAAAAAAAAGGTGTCCTGTCTAATTCCGCCCACTTTTATAAACAGCGGACTGTGGCTTATGGTAAAGAATATATTTCCAAAATTTGGTTAAAATCGGACAAATGGTGAAGAAGGAGTTCGATTTCAATTAAATTGGCACGCCCCTTTTCCAATCCCTCCCACTTTTGTAGGCTTAAAACTTCTCATTATACTAAAGAATATGTGTGCGAAATTTGGTGGGAAATCGAAGAAACGGTGTAGATGGATATAGAATAAAAATAAAGAGACACGCCCCCCGTCTAGTACCGTCCACTTTAATAAACTAACGATTGATCCTTATGCCAAAAAATATGTGTGCAAAGATTGTTAAAAGGAAGACATACTGTGTAGAGGGAGTTAAATAAAAATTAAATGGACACGCCCCTTATCCCACCCACTTTTTTAGGCTTAAAACTTCTCATTATACTAAAGATTATATGTACGAAATTTGGTTGAAGTCAGACAAACTGTGTAGTTGGAGCTAGTTTAAAAATAAAGTGAACGCCCCCTGTCTTGCCACGCCGCCCAATTTTATAAAATTAAGACTGCTCAAATTACAAAGAATTATGTGTGCTAAATTCGGTTGTAATCAGAAACCCGGTGTAGAAAAAGTTCGATTAAAAGTAAAATGCCACACCAACTTTTCTAATCTAAAGACGCCACATTATACCGATGAGTATATGCATGGGTTGGATAAGCAGTGTGGGCGAAATATGGGTACATACAGACACGATTTCATTCGTTTTTATATACTTACGAAAGTTTCTCTATTTTGATGACGTCCCTTTGTATGGGGGGTAGGTGGATAAAATTTTTGTGGATTTTTAAATGATTTTACGGTTAAAATTAAGTAGTTGGTTAAGATTGAACATATTGATCGTTGTGCATTGATGATTGCAGGCCCGTAGCCAGAATTTACCCAAGGGGGGGGGGGGGGGTTTCATAAAAAAAAATATATCGATATTTTCTGATATCGATGAATAAAAGGAATAGTATAAAACTTACTTTTATTTATTTTTATATGTTTGTATTAAGTCTTCTCTTTTTTGTTGCCAATTCTGACAATACATCATCCTCTTTGACTTTGCTATCCCTATGTATTCTTAAGGATGCACAACCATTTAAGCAGTACTCGCCCATAGAACATCAAGAAATACATTTCAAATATCAATTGCACTCCTTCACCTATCACCACACTTTCTTTATATTTGCGCCAGCATCCGCTGCTGAATTCTGGTTTAATTTATTCCTATGGTAGTGTTACCAGAGCAAGGTAAAATTCTTGCATATTGTTTAATTAAAAATTTTGACCGTTCCGCGTTTTCGGATGTAATCAAAATCTAGTTGAACGATGGCAAAAGCCAGTTGTGCATTGTAAAAAGTACTTCAATGTTGTAAATTGTTGCATAAAGGTATATAAACAGTAATTTTGTAAAAATTTACCACGACATTAGAAATGTGATCTACCATGCAAATTCCTTTGAAACGATATTTCCGTAAGCGTCTTATACAAGCTGCTATCGGATTAAAATTCTGTATAAAGCAATGTTTACCTATAAGCCACTTGTGAACTACTACAAAAACTATCACGATAAGAAGACTAACATTTTCTTATAAGTAAATTCGTAACCAACTCCTTAACTTTAACAGATCACTTAAAAAAATTCATAATTTAATTGACTTTTTCGACAACATTCAAAAGGTTTGGACATTTTATTTTTAAAAATTTTTGTTATCCCAATTTTATTTTGTCAGTTTTGTTGAGATCCCGCGTCAGTGCTAAAAAAACCCAAAACTTACAATATGCTCCGTTTTTCAATTTGGAGTAAGCTAACTTATGTCAACGGTTCAACCAAGACTGCTTAAATCGTAGATTACGCGAACCACTGACAGGAAAATTAAAAGTTGGGCTGAGGGGGAGGAAGGGAGATTTTAAATGTTTTGAAAACTTGAAATGAAATAAAATTGGAAATATCGTTTCTTGCACCTTTATGTACTGCCAAAGTCGAAGGCAGTTCCGCTGTATCAAACGAAATTTCTGTTTCTGGAACAACTTCTATAATTATACACACAAAACGCACAAGCTTAGGATTATTTACATTAAAAGTGAAATATTCTTAATAACACTACTTATACGACCGCTTTTAACATTACTGTCAATACTACCACCTCCTGCAACTGCCGGTTCCAAAGGCTGTTCTGGACACTTTTCAGGCTCTAAATATTCTTGAACGCTTTCTACAATGCAAACGAAATACAATATTACATTATTATGATTTAGCTAAAATCGTAACCATGAAATAATTATAATATAGAATGGACACCGCACACATTGACCACTACACCATTCTGGCAGCGCTGCACTCGGTTGGTACATCAGCAAAGTAGTTCTAATGTCGCTTCGACTTCGGCGGTGGCATCTTCTTTTTATAATTACTCGTATTTAAATTTGTAACATTGAATCAAAGTATTAAAGAATATCAAGAAGTCGCCATAATAAGGACGGAAATTGATAAAAGAAAACAATTCCTTTAAAACAAAGATTTACTTTCCTCCTTTCTAGCCTTTTTTAATAGAGGTTTCTGCAGCTAATTAAGTGGAATTGTTTTAGTATTTTGGCACAATAAAGTAATCAATAGAATAACACTAACGCAAGTGGATTAAATTTTAGAAAACCACAATAAAAACAATTGTAAAAATTAAATATTTTCCTCACTTTCATTTAATACTTTCCAACGCAATAGATTGTTAAATCGCAGGTGATGGACAAGGCTCAATTAAATGTATCGAACTTTATTCGATATCTTTAGCGTGACTCTGTTGCTGTTTATACTGTTAATGAAAAGAAACGTAGGCGCATTAAGTATGCGCATATAAAAAATGTCATATTAATGATTATATTTTATTTTTTTATACTTTCTGGACCCTAAGGGGGGGAGAGGGGTTTGAACACCCAAAACCCCTCACTTGTCTACGGGCCTGGATGATTGTAATACGTTTCATACATAATTCACACCCTGTATGCTACATAATTTCCGGGTGGCACCCTGCACGCAGAAAAAAAATACGTTTATCGCCAATTTGCCGCAAATGAACTTCATTTATCGTGCTTGGAAACTTTTCTTAAAAACGTTTCAACAGTTACGAGAAACGTAAAGAGTTGCGGGAAACGGGTTACTTAGTTGCAGGAAATGAACTTCGTTTGCCATAAGCGTGTGCGATATTTCAATTGCTCTAAATGAAGGATTTGCTTGCTGCAACTTAAAACTCGTTTGTACATGGAGAAAAATGTTTGCTTAATTTGTTTGTAGATTAAGCAAAACTTGAGCATAATTCCCAGCTGCTTCTAATTTGCTTGTTTTCAGTAAAAACCAATTAAAATTTGCTATTAAAATTTAAAAATAACTAAGTAAGCATTTTAATAAAATGTTATAATAAAACCAAACAAAAAAACGAAAAAATATTCTGTGTCAGCCGGGGACTAGAAATCAAGCACCCTAACCAGTATGCCACGGCCACCACAAAAATTTTGTGTAAAGTTTTCGTTATTTTCGCGCTTCTGTTGATGATAAATGTTTAACTTTTGCCATAAACGAAAAAAAAAAAAATTACTACATCACAATTAAATGCCACGCAGCAGCATTAGCAGCACTAAACGAATATTAGCCGACAGAAAACACAATTGACGGTGGCGCAACAGGTTAAGCAGAGCGTCCGGGTTCGAGTCCCAACGATGAAAGTAAGAAAGTGTAAATTTTTTCAAATCATATGCAATTTATGTGTTTATAAATAAAAATAAAATAAAATAGTTTCCAACTGAAGGGTTTGAACCCGTCATCTCACGGTACGGAGTTCATTGCTCTATCATCGCGCCAAAGTCAATAACTTTTTGCACACTGTTAAAATTCAATGTAAGTAGCGCAGTGTTATTAGAAAACGAATTGCGTTTCTTTATTTTTTCGTCAGTTACAACTGACTATTCGTTTGCAGCTACTAGACAAATAAAGTATAGTTGGCTAATTTTTCAATTGAGGTGAACGAAAAACTTTTCTGCGTGTGTGCATGCTTCAGCTATAAGCATTTCATCCATATCTGATCATCATCAGTCATGAATTTCCATATTTTCCTAATAACTTGTTATGATCTGTAAGTCATCATAAGACACTGTAAGTCTAATGACTTCATAATTTTTTTTAGAACAAAAAAAAAATCCCAAATAATTCATAACTCACTCACTCCAATCTACCTATTCTAATTTTCAAACCGAAGCAAAAGTTATTTCATCATTTAATTTTAATTGTTTAATAAAATTGTTATATCTATCATTAAATAAAACTAGCAATTTAAGATATATTTTTAAATTTAAACACCTCAAATTAATCAATTCTTAAATATTTTTCATCATTTTTAAATTCATTTAAATGGTAAATAAAAAATTCCATTTGAATTATTTTATCGATGTTGTCGTGACATACATAAATTCAATATATTTATTCAATCAAACGTGGATATTTGTGAATAAGAAATTTTATGCAGGTCGATAAATATTGACAGCATCAGATATTTTTTTTAATTAATGGGATCGATTTTCTGACCCTCACAATCCCTCTCATATTTTGCACACAATACAGAATTTCATGTTTGTTTCAATCGTTTAGAATTTGCAATATTTTGCAGTTTTAATTCCCCTGAAATTTTAGTTTTGACTCAGTGCTTTTTTTTATATTAATTCTATTTGCTGTGAGTATTGCTTTTTTACAATTTTGCATGCGGGTATGCAAAATAGTTAAGTTAGGTCGGGCTTAAAATGAATTCGTATGGAAGTAAAATGCATTAGTTAAATTGAAAAAAAGCATGCATTCAACAAAACTAAAAAAAAAAAAAAAAAAAACAAAAAATAAATTAACTTAACAACATGAACAGCACATAAAATAGTAGTGTTTCGCATGTGTTTTTTTTTTCTTTGTCGCCATAGCTGTGAATTATGCCCCGCCACGGAATTCAATTAATTTTTTAGTGTTGATAACAGATCATTTCAAATTTATGAGTAATTTGAAAATATGACAATGCATGGTGACATATTTTTAGCACAAAACATCGGACACAATAGGAGAGAAATTTTGAAAAATTAATTTACTGACAAGCAATAGTAAGTGAAGCCAGTTTTGATATAATCCTTTGATTGTAAGCATGACTTAGGTGCAGTAGCAAACCACACCAAACCAGTTAACAAAGCATAACGGACTTTAACTGCACCCAATAGATGCGCAATAGATTCTAAAATATTCAATACTAGTAGGACCCGGTTGTCCGCGGCTTCGCCACGGACTTTCCACCAACCATATATTTTTAATAATCTATATAATATTTTTGTTTGTTTGTATGTATGTATGTATGTATGTTCCCAATAGACTCCTAAACAACTCGACGGATTTTTATAAAACCTATATCAAACGATTCCAGGCCAACTCACTTCGGCAAAAAGACTATGCTCTGCGTCTGGTGGAACCAGTGCAGCATTGTGTATTATGAACTCTTGATGTTGAATGAAACCGGTTATATACAACGCTATCGCCAACAAATTTTAAATTTAAACCACGTATTAATCGAGAGACTACGAAAATGGGTCAGAAAAAATGGCAAAGTGACTATGTTACACGACAACGCGCCGTCTCACACAGCAAGACAAGTGAAAGACATCTTAAAATCATTGTCGTGTGGGACATTTCACCACCACCACTTACAACACCAATTTACAAGAGTTGTGATAGAAGGTCTGTTGAAAATAATAGAAGCATAACAATTTTATCAGCCATTCCAAGACTTTTTGAAAAAATTATTTGTGATAAGCTAACAAGTATCATCAACCCACGTCTAATTGAGCAGCAACACGGCTTCCGTAAGGGACGATCTACAACATCCAAGCTCATTATTGGATGTTTTAATAAATATGGAAAAAGGGCACCAAATAGATGCTGTTTATACGGATTTCAGTAAAGCCTTCGATCGAGTTGATCATAACATGCTAACATGTAAATTAGAAAAATACGGTGTTACGGGATCTATACCAAGTTGGCTAAAATCATATCTCGACGGCAAATTCCAGTATGCTAAATTGCAATAAATTCTGTCGAAAAAAATTGCATTCTCCTCATGAGTTCCGCAAGGTAGCCACCTTGGTCCTCTTCTTTTTAACATATTCATATCCGACTTGTCAACAGTCCTGAACTATATCCCACAGCTTATGTATGCAGATGATTTAAAAATGTTCTATGCAATCAAATCAGAGGTATGTAGAAGTAAATTTTTTACACTCAAAACTGTTGTATCTGGAGTAATGGTGTATCCAAAATAAAATGCATCTTAATGTCAATAAATGCAATGTTATACGTTTTTCTCGTAAGAACAACATGGCAATACATACCTACCCAGGCCCGTAGCCAGGATTTACCTTAGGGGGTAATTATTATTTATATAATTAATATTAATAATTAGCTTATAGAAAAATGGTCCAAATTGAGAATTTTTAATTTCTTTTAAAAGTTATTATTCCGAAAATTAGCACAAACAGTAAAAATATCTGTGACAAAATTTTACTAATTCAACAACATTAATGTGAACGGTAAAAATAGGTTAGATTCCGTGCAGTTTATTAAAATCAAAATTAAAATCAGCTATGAAAAATGCAAACGTTTTTTAATAAGTTCAGCTGGTGAAGCTGTATTCACAACTTTTATGGACATTCCATATAAAAGTGAGAAAAAAAAATTTTAGTCTTTAGATTTGGTTTCTTTTTGGCTATCTAACGCTTTTGTTGATCCCCATCTAGTGTACAACTATTTGAACCTGTGTGAACCCTAGTTCGAGTTAACGTTAAGGGCTAAAATATTACTGTTCTCTAAAATGATTTCGACAGTTTAAATAAATTCAAAAGAAAATATTTTAAGATCTTTGAAAATTTAACAGTTTCACTTTCTCATGCTTCAATTCGAATAACTATTTTTTTTTTATTAAAATGTTTTTGATTACAGGAATCGACTCCGATAAAGTCACATTTAAATTTCAGACTATTTTTCAAAAGCCGTAATTCGAATACTGGTTTTTGCACAGCACCAGTATCTTATACCCAATTTATTATATAAGATATCACATGAAAATAAGTTCATGTTAAAATTAAAAAATTACTCTGCTAGACACATTTTTATAAAAAGAAACAGTAACTTTTTTTGAATATTTAAGAATTAAATCGGTTGTGGATTTATATTTAAAATTTTTTCATATTAATAACACTAAAAACAAAATTTTTGAACTTCTAAATTGTTTTTTAATTTTTTAATATAATAAAAATAAACATTTTTAAAATGCTGAAGCTTAAAAAACTGTAATTGTTAATCTTTTTTATAAAAGTTTGGTAACATGATTAAAAAATCATCAAATCACTATAAAATTGGGCTGTATAAAATGCTTTACAAATATTTTTTTATATTTAGATTTAAGGTGATTTTCCGAAACCTGTTATTAAAAAAAGGCTTCGCACAGGGCAAAATTTTTGTGCCCAGTTGGAAATTTTAGATGTCAAAATTTTTAGTCATTCGCTTTACGTGGAATACGTGTGGAATATGTGTTAAATTTCGTGGTTCATATATTTTTTACACTTTTAAAAATGAAAAAAAACCCACTCAAATGAATGCTTTTTCAAAAGTTTTGGGTCTAATAAGCTTACCCAGCAAACCATATTTGACGACTTTGTGGAAATTCCGACGAATACATAACTATTTAGAACTGTCTTAAAGAAATCGTTACAATTTCGTTACTCAAATATCGGAAGAGTTTCACTTTTTATACGAATTTATAAAGAGTTTCGTTATGCGACTGTTTGCAAAACATATTGAAATGCAAACAGAGTAAACTTTCCTTTCTTTCGAACTGGCTGAACGAAATCGTAACTTTTTCGTAACATTTTCGTTAAGACTCGTTACGAAATCGTTACGAAGTCGTTACGAAGTCGTGTCAACCGCTTCATACGATATTATTTACGGTTTCGTAACAAAATCGGATGCCGAAATCGGAAAGATTGTAAAATGTTTGTTACGATTTCGTTAAGAATATTTCGCAATCTTTCCGATTTCGAAATCCGATTTCGTTGCGAAATCGAGAGGAAAATCGTATGAAGGGTTTGACACGACTTCGTTACGAAGTATCGTAATGGTTTCGTAACGAGTCCCAACGAAAATGTTACGAAAAAGTTACGACTTCGTTCAGACAGTTCGAAAGAAAAGAAACTTTACTCTGTTAGCATTTTATTATGTCGTACAAGCTGTCGCATAACAAAATTTTATATAAATTCGTATAAAAAGTGATACTGTTCCGATATTTGCGTAAAGAAATTGTAATGATTTCTTTAAGACAGCTCAAAATAGTGACGAATTAGTCGGAATTTCGACATAGTCGTCAACTATGGTTTGCTGGGTAGATATGGCATAAAAAATATCAAGCTAATTTTCTTCAATTTACAACATTTTATTCGTTCTAGGTATAACTTTCACATATATATTTTACTGGATATCAGGGACTTTTTGAGCATTGAAACTGATTTTTAATATACCAACTCCTTTGAGATGAATTCCAAAATAATGATTATGACTCTTTTAAGCAAAATTAATCTTTCACTTGGCCAAAAAAATTGTTCATTAATTAAGTGAAGTTTTCAAGAAAATTTACATCATTATCACAGTTTATCTAAAAAAAAATTACATTTTGAATTAAATAGTCTCATTTGTGTTAATTCTTTATACTTTCTGGACACTAAGGGGAGGTTTGAACACCTAAAAGCCCCCCTTGTCTACGGGCCTGTACCTACCACCTCAATAGAACCGAGCTTAAAAGAGTCAATCATGTAGTCGATCTTGAAATAGTCTTGGATTGCAAGATGCGTTTTAATTTGCTCTCTGACAAAATTTTGTCCAGAGCCAGCATACAGCTTGGGTCACTACATCCTTATAGTGTGCGTTAGTGCGGCTTGAATACTTGAAAATGCCTGCATAATTTGGAATCCGTCTTTCGATTTCCATAGCGAAAGAATCGAGTCTATTCAAAAGCAATACTTACTATACACGTTGAGAGACATGTACAATCCCAGCCCAAATACAGACTCAGCCTTTTAAACTTGATGCCATTATCATCTAGAAGATTATTATTGGGCTCATGTTTCACTTTCTATGTTATTAATGGTGCTATTGACAGCGAATATATTTCTAGTATGATATGCCCAACGATCCAATAAGATGTACTAGGCACACTTGGCAGTTAACTGAATATCAGCACCAAACTACATACGCAAACAATGAACCCATCAATCGATGCTGTAGAGAATTGAAAAACGTTTCCGTATACTTCTCACCTTCCATGTCAAAATCCTCTTTCAAGCAAACCCTGTCTAAGTTCCTCGTTAACCAAAATTAATTCAGGCTTAAGTTAAATTACATGTGTATAGTAACTCGTATGTATACCACATTTAAGCAGGCCCTCTCTAAATTTTTTGGATATAATTACTATCCAAGTCTCTCTCTCTTCCTAGTCAACCCAGCCTTTGATCTTCTCTCTTTTCTTCTCCTCCTTCTAGTATATAAGTACCTTTTACTCTTACTTATAATTTTCTTTTTGCCTCTCTTTTTTGACGTGTTTGTTAAATCATGTCATTCAGGTGGACGGATTACGCCCACTTTAATTCGTATATTTTCGAACACCAAAACAAGGAAAGGGGAGAAAAATAAAGTAAAAATAAAATAAAAATAAATTAAATTAGGTTAGAATAAGTAAATTGCCTTGTTTGGACAATAAATAAATAAATCACTTAGATGGGATATCCTTCTGCACCCGCCGTACTTCCCAGACTTGGAGTCATCTGACTAGCACCTTTTTATATCAATGGGGCACCCGCTCATGGAGCAGCACTTCAGCGATTTCGAGGAAGTTGAAAAATGGCTCGATAAATGGCTTGCCGCAAAAACAAGCAGTTTTTCAGACATGCTATTCACAAATTACCTGAAAGATGGGCAAAATGGTTAGAAGTCCATGGCCAATAATTTGAATAAAAGAAAAACTAACTTCTCTTGAAAATTACTTATTTTTGTTTTTAATCAAAAAAACTGGAAAGAACTTATGCTAACACCTGGCATATCTTGTTAGATATAAGTATATGTTAAGATATAAGTATAAACAGCTTGTTAAGTATAAACAGCTAAAGCTTACCTAAATAATTAAATAAATGACCTTCACAGAGCGAAGAGGAGTTTATTTGTAAGCCGATATAAGTAGCCTTTCTTATAAATTTTGACTCGATGTAATTTAGGAAAATTGGGGAATACTGAGATTCCAAAAAGATGTTTTTGAAATCGGGTACTATCGGTGAAAATTTGATTTAAATTTACACAGCTTGAAACTACCGGGAACATGTTCGCAGGGAGATTGTACCACTATTTTACTGAATGACTGAAGAACGAATTATCTCAGTAATGCGATGTTCTATTAGACGTGGAGGCAATGGGAAAGGGATGGGCTTGCAGAGCTGCCCAAATGGACGAGCTGGTGGCGTCAGGCCATGTATCTCCTTTGTACACTTCCCATGGTAGTACCTGTACAGAAGACTTAGGCAACCAACGTTGCGACGATGCACGAGGGAGTTAAGAGAAGATTAAATATATCGCACTATGTTGAATCCGGTCCCGAAGCTCAAAATATGATCATGAAGCCCTTGCCCAAATGTGTGAATTGAACTCCATCTTGGGCTATATATAGGAGGTATAGATAATGTGCCCAACGTTTTCAGAGCAAAAAACAGTACAAAACCTGATTTCGAAGAAAAAAAGTAGTACAAAAGAAGTACAATAAATAAAAATAAATTAAAAAAAAAAGAACTACACTTAAAAAAATCAAATATGAATAAGAAAAAATAAATTAATTACGCTGTTAAATGGAACCGTATTTGTGTTTTAGGTATTGCAACATAGGTACATATTAAATTAATTATTTGAAATTGTTTAAATGTAAAAATTTATTCAGTGTCATCGCTTTCCAATTAATAATTTTCTATTCTATTCTATTTTTTTCTATCTTTCGAGTTCATATTTTTCTAAACTAGTAATTTGTCTCAAAGTTGTTAGTTGAGCTTTTAAAAATTGAAAAAAAAATATCGATAAAATTGTACCCTAAGTTTTACTTAATAGTTACAGGAAATTTTAAAATGATGACTTACAATTGTGATTCTTCAACTGTCCATGCTTTATTTATAACTTAAAACATACGCTCAACTGTAGCTGAAGTTCTGGCAAAGCAAAAAGCGTGTACTCAACTAAATGGACAAATTTAGAGCATGGAAGTACTTAAGTTTGCATGTGGTTAGAAATCTCCACCTAGCGGTCTTCCGTAGCTTTATTTTGTCTGCACATAGTTAACTTTTCAAAAACAGTACCTCTATTCTTGATCTTGACCACTCGTTGTGGAACGTAGTACGCAGTACAATGGGGGAAAAAGCAGTACTGTACTGCCAAAAGCAGTACAGTGAGTGAAGTACTTCTTTCACCGTTTTAAGGCCTCTTAACCAAGGCACTTGGCTGCTTCTTTTGACACTTTTAAAATATTATCATTAGGGTGGGGCGATTTGAACATCTTACAAGACCATACGGCTACGGTGAAAATCGAGCTTCCAGATTTTGACTTGCAGTTTTTTCTCAGACTTTATTTTTTTGGAAAATTTGCAAATTTTCTTGGGCTCATATTTCGTAAACTATTTGAAATTTTGACTTATTTTCAAAGTTGTAGCTATTGTCTCGGGCTACAATTTCTCTGAACGTATTACTTAGAAAAAACGTCGTTTTCATGGTCACAAAGTCGAAAATGTAGAAATTCACTTCTTTTTGTCACGTTTTTTTGTATATTTTGGCCTATAACAGCCAAACCATTGAGATTTTCGATCCAATACTGTAGCCAAGACAAAAATTGTAGCCATGACAATAGTTAAGAACTCTCTAGTACATCGCAAAAGCATTGGAACGCTCTTTCAGGCAGTTTTGGCCTTGTGAAAGTGATAAATTACCATTTTCAGTTGTTCATAGCGCAAAATCATAAAAATGTTCTATTTTTTATTTTTTTCCACTTTTTTTATCCAAAAATATAATGTTTTTTTTTTTGTTCTGTTCAATATTTATTTTGAAAATTATGAGAAATTCATTTAAAGTACAAAGTAATTGTATTGGTAGAGACAAGGTATGAATCAAAAAGAAACCAATTATTGCTTTAAACGGTTTCACGTCAAAAATTCCAATTCAGTGTATTTTTCATTCAAAGATTCAAAGATCCAAATATTTTCGAGATTCCATACGAGGCGCTTTCTTTCGGCCTTCAGATACAGATGCCATTATACCTTCACGGTTTTTGTCGATTGAGCGCTTAGCAACACTAGCTAAGATTAACATTGATTAAGATTAAGATTTTGTCTTAGTATTACAATTTTTGTCTTAGTATTGGATCGAAAATCTCAATGGTTTGGCTGTTATAGGCCAAAATATCCAAAAAAACGTGACAAAAGTCTGAGAAAAAACTGGAAGTCAAAATATAGAAGCTCGATTTTCACAGCAGACGTATGGTCTAGTGGACTTTTTTGCTCATTACAATCCCAAGAATCAGAACGTCAAGAGCAAAAAAAAAAATAACAAACGAAATGGCCATTTCACTTCTTGAAAGAACTTTGACCGAGCTTTTATGATCAGTTGTGTTGTGTGTGTTTGTGAAATGTTTGAACACAAATGATCGAGAACTGGACCTACAAGTTTTCATGCCGACTCCGAACGGCTTATGTTCTCAGGAAGCTTTTCATGCTAGTTTTTACTCTTTGAAGTTTGCCATTGTCTGCAGAGAGGTGACAGCCGAACAGAAAAATTATTTCAATTGAAAAAACTTTCTGTGCCAGGTGGGAGTGTCATAAGTGTCATAGTCATAAATTATTGCATTTAATAAATATTTCATTTATGAACATAGCAAACAGAAATGTTTAAATAAATATATTTTTGTTTTTGTCTTCTTTATCGATTTTATTGTAGCACAAAATTTTTCATAAGAAGTTGTTCTTTTCATGTACTTTAAGAGAATTGATTTGTTTAATGGTAATACTCGTACGTTAGTTGTGGCACTTGAAATTTACGGAATTCTTTGTTTTCAACATGTTTGTCTAAATTAATTCTATGGTTAAAAGGTTCAAACTGAGACTTAAACGATTAAGTCTTAAAAAAGCATTCTAGCTACCAAGAACTAATGTGACTGCAAAGTTCCTGAACAAATTATGTTGCTCTATAATTAATCTCCATTATCTTCAAGGATAAAAAATACCTTTTCCAAAAAGCATCTTTTTGGCATCATTCTATTTATAGAATATGAGAATATTTTAAAAAATATTTAAAAAATTGAAATATTTTGAATAAATTTTACTGATAAGTGGAAAAAACTAAAGCATAACTCAAAAATGAAATGGCTATTTGAAAAAAAATAACCAAGACAGCATTAAAATGCAGATTTGACAAAATTTAATAATTTGTTTAGAAATTCAGTTCCTATCGCAGGGAATAAGTTAAACGTTTTGACCTTTTATATGTATCCGGTCATTTATAAATTGAAACATGTTGAGAGTTTGCTTGTTATGGGTTCAAACTATTTAAGGTTGTAATATGTGAACAATACATGAACAATAAATGGGAATACAGACAACAACTCAGTGCATTCCTCCTTGTTTGCGTATTCGTAATGAGCCAAACATATAAGAAAAAAAAAACATTATTTTGTGTTATTATTGTAGTTGCACCAATGCAGTCAGAAAACAAAATAAAATTGGAAGCACTTTCACCAACTTGCCAACAAAATGCATTAGAAATAGCAGCAAATAGTTGTAAAATTAGTACTAAAAGCAGCAGAAACAACGAACCAAGCTAATTAAAAGCGAAACGTTACAAGTAAGAAAAAAAAAAAAATACAACTAGCTATGCACTAAAAGAGCACACGGCAAACAGTGGTGCATTTGGAAATTTTCTGTGACAGCCTTGCGAAAAAATCGTGTCGCAATGATTTCAAGCAAATGTACTTTGCATGTTTTCGACTACTTTTTGAAATGTTTTATAAAACTCATTTTCCATTTTTTTCTTCCCCTTTTGCTATTTCTTTGTATTATTTCTAAATTCAGTGTGCTGACTTTTTTCACTAATTAGAGGAATATATTGGGAGCAGAAACATGACAACTTTTAAAAGGCAAACAGATTTGCATTCCGCTGTTAATTAAATAAACATAACAACATATACGACATAACCAAAACTAAAAAAGACCCACTTTAGGGATTATCAATTAGATGGCTGTAGAGTTGCATTTGGGTCGAAAAAGACTAATTTTAGGGTGCAACATAAAGTTTTCAAACATTGCGGTTTATTGAAACGCATTTTTACAGTTAATGTTTACGAAAAATTCTTGATGCATTGCCAACAGCTGCAAGTGTTGGCTGCCACTTTTAGTATTGCTCTTTGAGTGCCCTCTGGAGGGAGGAGCAAAAAAAAAAGGGAATGTGTTGTAACTTTTATTTCTTTTCATTTAGTTCTTTTGCTAAAAGCGACAATCAATTCTATGTCTGTCTGAGCAGAAAATAAGAGAAGAGAAAAGAAGACAAAGGGAGCAACAGACTAAAATTATTTAAAATCTATTTTCAGTTTGAAAAATTTATTCGTGTTGTCGCTGGAATGTCGTAAGCGTGCCGCGTTGAGGCGTATAGCTCTCTGGTTCAATCATTTGGGCAGGAAGTGTTGCCACATTGTGTTACTTTGCCATGGTAAAGCAAAGACTGGAAATTACCGGGGACACTCTGGCGCATCAGCTTGTAAAGATTTGGCAAATTTAAAAATTTTCTCAGAATGTTATTTTTAGCGTTTTGTCTGGAGTGGCGCAATTTTATTTTTTCTACTTTGAGACGCCGCTGTTTTGTGACTGTGACAATTGCTTAAGGTGTTGAGGAGGAAACTATGTTGAAGTCACGTAAAGCGTAACGAATAATATTGAGTCTCTAAAGATTCATGAAGATAACAAAATACTCAAAGTATTTAATGAAGCTTTAAAGAGCTCAAAGCAAATGATTTAGAAACTTTAAAAAAGTGTTTTGAAAATTAGTTCAATGATTTTTTAAGGGTGCTTCGACTTTCAGGATTAAAAATCGAACGTTTTTATAATATTTTTTTTTTCGTGGAAAATCTTTTATACTTGTTGAAAAACTTTATTCTTAACATTATAATACATTACATAAAGAATATAAAACAGTATGAAGGCGTACTAAGTTAAGGCCAATATGATGACAACCAAATAATTTTGTTTCAAAAACAAAATTTTTTCCTCAATGCTACACGCATAGAAAGAATAGGATTATATATGTTTGGTTTCAAAAACAAAATATTCAGAGGGAACCAGCTAGTTGTGTCCAACATTAATATAATTGCCTTAGCTAAAAGACTAACGTCTACATTAAAATGTTTGTGACAAAATAGAATCGTGTGTTTCTACCCAATAAAAATATATTTGCATCACTGTTAAACTCAAAATGAACAGAACTCTGCAAATTTAAAACAAACAGAACTCCTTTCTTTTATGTGTTTCGCCTAGACATACATATATCTGTTTCTTTTGCACTTGCACGAAAAATATCGGGAACCTTGTTGCTTTATGCGCTTGCTTTTAACAATTGCCAAGTCTTGGCGTCATTTTAAGTATAAAGCAGCCGAGCCAAATGTGTTCAAATTTTAGCTCTTGTGAAAAGTGTTTCTGAAAATGTTTGTTTAAATTAAAAGTGTTTGTGTTTTCAAATTAATAAAATAAAAAACAAAATAAAAGAAAAATAAGGCGGTTCAGCAGTAAAAATAGGTGAGTTTTGAAGCAACTTTGCTGATAAAGCGGATGCTTCGCTGGGAAAGTGGGTGCACCAACCATATTATATTTTCTCCAACCAGAAAATGTGTGCTAATAAAAATTATTGTAATGTCGGATAAACATAATATGGTGACTTCTCAACATAATTAAATCCGAGAAAAACTTATTTACTGTTTTCTAAATATATTTTGTTTGCTTCAAACCAACACTTACTAATAAGTAAATATTTTGTATTCACAGTGAAAAACTTTTGGCATTTCTTTTGCTAAAATATGTTTCCAAGTAAATATAGTGTAATCATCGGTAAATGTATTATGTTGTTCTTAATTATCGTTTTGAAAATAATAGTCAAGCTATTAAATGCTGCAATTAAATTATGTATTCTCCAATTAATATATATTTGTCAGTGAATATTTAATGTTATTCTTGACTAAATTATGTATCTAAGCAAACAAATAGTAATAGACTTTAAGTTTTCTCAGTCCATTTCTAATTACAATATATTTATATGAAAACATATTTTCTTTAAAAACAAATTATATTGTTAAATTCAAACAACAAGTGCTAAGGTACAATAAAATAATGTTAAGATGCAAATATATATAAAGGGTGGTTAAATTTTAAGGGGCGATGTTGAACGTGAACCACACCTAAATGTCCAGTTTTTTCTGCATTTCATTTGACATTTCTCAATTTCAGACTAACTCAATTTGAACCATGGAAGGATACACAATCGAACAACGCGTTAAAGCTATTCAGCCTTATTATGAAAATGGGCGTTCAAATAAAAATGCATATCGTGCACTTCGTGATTTTTTTCGGTCAATTTAATCGTCCAAATGTGCGTACAATCGGAAAAATCGTGCAAAAATTTGAGCAAACCGGGTGTGTAGGAGATGTGAAAACACCAGTGTATGCTCGTACAGTTCGTACTGCAGAAAATATTTTTTTTTTTGTTCAAAATGAGCCCGGTCAGGCAGATACTGTGAATGGTGTTCGCTATCGTGAGATGATAACGAACTTTTTATGGCCCGAATTGGAAGATATGAATGTGGACGATATGTGGTTTCAACAGGACGGTGCCACTTGCCACACAGCTAACGAAACAATGGTTCTTTTGTGCGACAAATTCAATGGCCGTGTTATCTCACGTGGTGGCGATGTCAATTGGCCGCCAAGATCATGTGATTTGACACTGTTTGACACTTCTTTCTTTGGGGTTACTTGGAAGAAAAGGTGTACGTCAATAAGCCAGTAACAATTCAAGAGCTAAAGGATGAGATAATTCGGCACATTAACGGCATAGAGCCTCACTTATGCCTCAGCGTCATCGAAAATTTGGACCATCGGATGGAGGTGTGCCGCCGAGGTCGCGGCGGGCATTTGTCCGATATTTTGTTCCATACATAATTAAACCATCCAATATTATCAGAATAAAAAGAAATGACAATAATTTCTGAAATAATTTGTGTTTTATTCAAAATCAACATCGGCCCTTAAAATTTAACCACCCTTTATAAAGAAAAATTGCATTAATTAATCATATTATATGAGGAACCAATTATGATTACTTGTTTCCAAGTAACATGCTGAAACAAAACAGAAACAAAACAGAAACTTCTTCCTAATTATGTTTGGGAAGGCCTATTATTTTTCAGTGTGTAGCATTCTTTTTTTAAAACATTGAGTTAGAGATGGGAGCGTGATGGATCTTGACTCACGATCACTCACACTCAAGATGTGTTTTCTTCTAATCACCCACGCTCACGATTTAAATTATTTTTCGACTCACGAATAGCATTTTACGATTAGACACGCTGTTGCACTACGCGGTCTTAATTACTTTGATATTAATTAAATTTGCGCTTTTATGATTTCCCCTCATGACAAATCAAACTTCCGGTACCTTTTTTTGCAAGTATGCCATTATTTCCCTGCACTTGCTGCACTGCGCTAAATTCTCAGCTGCTCCTTTAAAGTATATGACATGGAAATTTCTCCAAACATCACCTTGCGATTTAGTGGGTACCAGAGATCTGCACCGAATCGTTTTTTTACGACTCTAAATCACTTGTCAAAAAACCGAGTGCGAGTGCGTGCGGTTGCGCACAACAACAACCACTTCCACGCGAAGCATTCTCATAACAGCGATGAGCGGCGAGTGCCGCTGCTTTCACTCATCGCTCATTAGAAAGACTGCTGAATTCTAAGCATATGTTTCTAAGCACCCTCAATGAATGATTTGCGTGCACTTCAGTATTGGCGTGCGTTTTCCTTGTTTTACTTTTGTTTTGTGTTTTACGTGTTGATTAAGATAAATAGCCAGCTTTTAAGTTGGGGATGGCTGGTTCAAAGAATTAAATTGTAGCAAACTTACTTTATGCTTGTATATTGTCTATTATTTGTTCCTTGTTGTTATTGTATTGTTTTTTAACAATTTTTTAAATCACTTTCCTACTTGCAATGATGAATTGCTGAGAATCTCTATGTTTAGGGAGTCCATAAGGAAAGCGGCAATCCAAAATAAACAGGATTGCCGCTTTTAATGATTTATATCTTATAAAATGTATAAATAATAAAAATGAAATAATTAATTTTAATTACAATATTTCGTAATTCCTTAATTATAATAATTTTAATAATTTTTAAGTTATGTGTTTATATAACTCCAATATTGACCTTGACATTGACCTTGAGCTCGATAAAATATAACCTTTAATAATTGAAAAATTATTGGAGTTATATAAACACATAACTTAAAACTTATGAAAGAAGGTCGTAATTAATTTACAAATAAATTCTATGGCAGAGCCCGGCCGTTGAAAATATGATTATTTGTGTGTGTTTACACACAATAAATTAAAAATCTAAGTTTTCAAAAGAAACAAATCTTCATGTCGTCATAGTTTAATATCAGCTAACTGCTGAATCCAAGATCGACTGTGAAATAGAAGAGCAACAACAACTAGCACAACAAAATCTTTGAGTATTTAGAAAAGCTTTGATCTATTTTCGAATAATATAACATACTTTCCCTGAAGGTATGCTTCACAAATTAGAAGAACTTTAAGCTGCTTTCATATCATTTGTGTTCTCGTACCGCAATTCAGGGTAATTTACTAATTGCATTCGTGAAACAAGTAGAAAAATAAGAGCTTAGTGGATCACAGCAAGAATCACAATAAAAGGCTACTGATGAGTTGGTGTAGCGGCCAACGAAACAGCTGTCTAGTCTGCTAGGTGATTGATACTCTATATAGGGTATTGTTGTTGTTGGTTGTTAGTTGTTATTCCTTCAGTTGTTTTCTTCGGAAAGCAACATTGACCTTGAGCTCGATAAAATATAACCTTTAATAATTGAAAAATTATTGGAGTTATATAAACACATAACTTAAATCTTATGAAAGAAGGTCGTAATTAATTTACAAATAATTTTAATAATTCTTAAAAAGTTTTTCCAAAAATTTTTAATATTTTTTTCAATAATATTTTCAATATTTTTCACTAATTTCTATCAATAATATTTAAATTTTTTTTTTTATTAAGCAATTTTTTAATACTTAATAATAATTTTAAGATTTATTTTCATACATTTGCCGAGTCCGCTAGTATATGTATATAATAATAAATTTATATATTATATGTATAATAAAATATGTCAGCGGTAACACTGCACGCATTTCCCTTAATGACTCTAGAATCATTAGAATCATTGAGCGGCATTCTTATGAGCGAATGCACTCGCATTCGGTTTTTGATGGATAATATATAGTCATTCGTTCGAATCATAGACTCGTTGCAGTACACTGATGGGTACTCAAAATATGTATCGTGTATCTACGGGATTTCTTTCTCAGATCATTCTCGATTTCTTATTTTGTACAGCAGACATGTCTTATAAACAGCAGGACTATGACAAGAGCAGCACTTTGGCAAGCTTAACAAACAGACAGGAGCAGCAGCAGGATAGAGGCTTTCGCACGACTAGCCCCTGGTAAAAATAGCAGGAACCAAACTCTTGCTGAAACAGAAGCCAGCAAGAGAAACACACAGCCAGGAATAGCAGCAGGACCGACACTTTTACAGGATTAGCACCTGACAAGAGCAGCAGCAGGAACAACACTTTTTTGCTAATAGTATCCAAACCAATGCTTGAATAAATACGATTCAAGTACCGAATGAAAGGTTTGTAACGAACCCTCCAGTTCGTTTGCGCTGGGGTAGGCTCAGCGAGGAAACCAAGGGTTCAGTACAAACAATTTATTACTCGGTAATTTAAGTTTGTTCAATTTACAAGAATTCTTTACTGGGCATTTCTTTCATCTATTTAATACTATTAATAGGATTAGATTTTAAATGTAATTATTCAAAATATTGTATTTTATATATGATAAAATAAAACATTATTCAACAAATTAATAATTTCCGTAATTATTATTTTTTAGTAATATTCTTTAACATAAAATTAACTAATTATATTATTATTTAGACTTCGTGTATTTAGTTATATGAAGTGGAACAACCTGAGCTAGAAGGGTGAAAAACAGGCGCTGTTTTTCTGTTTCGTTGTTCTGTTGTTTTGTTTACATGCATGTGTATGCATGTATGCGTGTATGTGTATATTTATTTGTATGTAAATGTTATTTGTACAAAGTGTATACTGTTTTTAAATCATAATAATATATAGAATTTCAGCATTTTATGTCTAATTAGTTCAGTTCTCTTTATTTATTTTTATTTTGATTGTTTTTTTTTCTTAAATTCAGTTTATTCATTTTATTTCGTTATTTAATATAAATATATATATGTATATATATTAGACCGGTTCAAAATTATATGGCAAAATTAAACATCTTATTTTTTTAGGTGCGCGTCAACTTTCTAAAAGTTCAACCCTAAATGAACACAGAAATACCTTCAGACCAAAAAAATTTGACCTCCTGACCTTTGCAGAAATCGCGTAAAGGTAATTTTGAAAATATACAGGACCTGAACCACCTTATAAAATATGCTGCCCAAACCAAAACCAATATTAAATTTATTTTAATGGCATATTTTAAGGAATATTTTGGACTTATTTTAGTTTTTTTTTTATTTTTGAAAAACCGTTCTAATTATTTTTTGTGAATTTTTGATCCAAAAATTTTTTACAAAAAATTTTGTTTTCATTTTTTATCATCAAATTGTTTTCTTATTTTGTTCCACCGATATTTTTTTTATATTTTTGTATTTTTGGGCAAAGATTTAGCTTTACTTCAGTATATCACATTTTTTGGCGATCAGAAGTATTTAAGAAATGTAAAAACTTTATATATAATTGTTTTTCAAATTTTTATTTTTTAAAAATATTGATTTTTTTAATATCTGTTAAAGTTTTCCTGTGATTATCTACCACTTGCAGCAAATATTGTTTTTGCTCCTCATTTGCTGTGATTGAATTGTTGAATTCGGTCATCAAAGCCACAGCTCTCTCTGCAGAGTCGTTAACTACTTTTAGCTGTGTGACTATTTTTACCTACTTACTTACTTAGGTGGCCGTGACAACCCGTGTCCGGATTTCGACCGACCTCATCAGCTCTCGCCAGGCGCCTCTGCTTTGCGCGCGCCTTCTCCAATCGGATACACCAAGTGCGGTTAGGGCTTCCTCAGCCTGGTCCATCCATCGGAGGCATGGTCTCCCTCGTCGTCGTTGACCAGCGACCCTCGCTTCGAGCACCTTTTTCGCTGGAGCTTCGTCGTCCATACGATGGACATGACCCAGCCAGCGTAGTCGCTGCACAGTTATACGCCGAACTACGTCAATGTCTCCGTAGAGCTCATACAGCTCGTGGTTCATTCGGATGCGATAGTCATCGCCGACTCGAACAGGACCGAAGATTTTGCGAAGGACTTTTCTCTCGAACACCCCCAGAGCGGCTGCGTCAGTTTGCAAAACTACCCATGCCTCAGCGCCATAAAGCAGCACAGGTAGAACGAGCGTCTTGTAGAGTGTTAGTTTTGTCGATCGAGAGAGGGCTCTGGAACTTAGTTGCTTACTGAGCCCGTAGTAGCACCTATTAGCAATTATTGTTCTTCGCTTTATCTCCAGGCTGATTTCGTTGTTAGTATTAATGGCGGTGCCAAGGTATACAAACTCCTTGACTACTTCAAAGTTATAGCTGCCGGATGAAACGTGGGAGTCTAAACGCCGAGCTCCCTTGTTTGTAGACAGCATATACTTTGTTTTACCCTCATTTATCGTCAAACCCACTTTGGCTGATTCCTTTTCGATAGCGGCGAAAGCAGCGGTAACATCTCTCTTGGTTCTGCCAACAATATCAATATCATCAGCGTAAGCAAGGAGCTGGACACCTTTATAGAAAATGGTGCCATTACGATGCACACCGGCCTTTCGTACGATCCCCTCCATGATGATGTTGAAGAGATCGCAAGACAGTGGATCGCCTTGCCTGAAACCTCTTTCGGTATTGAAGGTTTCGGAGAGGTCATTTCCTACCTTGACGGAGCTGCGTGTGTTGCTCAACGTCATTCTGCAAAGTCTAATCAACTTTGCAGGTATACCGAACTCAGACATTGTTGCGTATAGGCAATCCCTTCTCGGGCTATCGAACGCAGCTTTAAAGTCGACAAAGAGATGGTGTGTGTCAATTTGATTTTCGTGGGTTTTCTCCAGGATTTGTCGTAGCGTGAAAATCTGGTCTATGGTAGACTTACCAGGTCGAAAGCCACACTGATAAGGTCCAATCAGTGTTTTTGTAATTGGCTTTAATCTTTCACACAGTACGCTTGAGAGAACCTTATATGCGATGGAAATAAGACTGATACCTCTATAACTTGCGCAGATTGTAGGGTCTCCTTTCTTAAGTATAGGGCACAGTACACTGAGGTTCCAATCGTCGGGCATGCTTTCTTCTAGCCATATTTTGCTGATGAGCTGATGCATGCGCCTTATCAATTCATCGCCGCCGGTTTTAAACAATTCAGCTGACAGGCCGTCAGCACCCGCTGCTTTATTGTTTTTGAGTCGTTGGATAGCAACTCGAACCTCTTCATGGCTAGGTGGTGATACTTCCACTCCGTCATCGTCGATTGGTGGCACTGCACTGTGCTCTCGATGGGCGGCATTGGTGGAATCGTCGCCATTAAGTAAATTGGAGAAGTGCTGTCTCCACAATCTAAGCACACACTGTGTATCCGTATTCAGATCTCCATTTTCGTCTCTACAAGTGGATGCTCCGGGCTTGAAACCTTGGGTTAGACGCTTAACCTGTTGATAAAATTTTCGTGCATCCTTCTTGCCCTGGTATACCTCTAGTTCCTCACGCTCACGCTTTTCCTGCTCTCTTTTCTTGCGTCTGAAAAGGCGCCTCTCTTCCTTCCTCTTTTCGCGGTAGTTTTCTCGCACGGCTCGCGTTGCAGCTGACTGCAGCGTTTTTCTATAAGCGGCGTTTTTTACTGCAGTCGCAATGCGACACTCCTGATCATACCATTGGTTCCGAGGTTGCGGGCGCCGGAAACCAATGACTTCTTCAGCGGCAGCGCGCATGGAGTGGGATATATGCGCCCAAAGTCCGCCGGCGTCGTCGAGTCCAGAGGTTGGTCGGTTGAGCTTAACAGAGAGTTGAGCGGAGTAGGCTTCGGCAGTCCGTTGTAATTGCAGCTTAGCGACATCTAGCTTTCGTTGCATTCCTGTGCGTATGTTCTTGGCATTGCATAATCGCATGCGGATCTTGGCTGCAACAAGATAATGGTCGGAGTCAATGTTGACCCCCCGAAATGTACGCACATCTAGAACACTAGAGGCATGCCTTCCGTCGATTACAACATGATCAATTTGGTTTCGCGTTTTTTGATCCGGGGACAGCCAGGTGGCCTTGTGGATGTCGAGGTGCTTAAATCTGGTGCTACTAACTACCATGTTTCGTGCCGCGGCGAAGTCGATCAGTCTTAGACCGTTGTTTGTGGAGGTCTCGTGAAGACTGAACTGACCGACAGTGGGGCCAAAGATGCCTTCCCTTCCGACTTTCGCATTAAAATCGCCGAGGACTATTTTCACGTCATGGACCGGAAGGTGGTCATATACGTCCTCAAGACTAGCGTAGAAAGCGTCCTTGACGGCTTCGTCCTTTTCCTCCGTCGGGGCGTGCGCGCAAATAAGGCTTATGTAGAAAAATTTTGCCTTGATGCGGATCGTGGCCAATCTTTCGTTCACAGGTGTGAACCGGGAAACAAGGTGGCGTAGTTTCCGGCTAACGACGAATCCACATCCGAATTCGCGCTTCTCCGCATGGCAGCTGTAGTAGATATCGCAGTGTGCTTGTTTAGAGCAGCCTTGCCCTTTCCATCGCATTTCCTGGATGGCGGTGATGTCAGATTGTATTGTTTTGAGGGCTTCCGCCAGTTGGATAATGGCACCTTCCCTATAAAGGGTCCGGACATTCCAGGTGCATATCCGTAAATCATTGTCCGTTTTTCGTTTGCGGTGGTCGTCAACGTAATTGGGGTTCTTATCCGAGGCTGGTTTAGTTTTCATTGGGCAGTAGTAATGTGGCGGGACCCAAACCCTGCGCACATTCCATGTTTAAGGTCTATGGATCGACCCGCCGCTCAAATTAGCCGTCAAACTGACGGATGCCAGTTTGCCGTTGCCCAGGGAACACCACTTGGAGGTTTGAGTCGACTTGAGACGATTTCGACATGGATAATGCTGGCCTCGCCAGGTTGAGGCGGTCAGACACGTTGCCATGTGAAGGTTCGCCCCCTGTTCCTGTGTGACTATTTTTAGAGCACTTAAATAGGATGAGTTATTACACCACTCTGCAGGGTCATTTTGTAAAAACTCATAAGAAATTTTTAGTTTTTTGAAAAAAAGTAAAGTATTCTGTGTGACAAAGTCCTCTAAATTGGCACTCGAATAATTATTTATGGGTAAAGCCTTCCTCAAATGAGTATTGGTTCCTGGTCTGGTTATTGCCTCTGCCATTTTCTTGTGGGTGTTTGTTGTCAACGTATTATCAAAGAATGCAAAACAAACCAGCTCTTCTCCAAGGTACCACAAATGTTGTTTCCGATTAAATAAATATATTTATTAGACGCTCTTGTTTTCGCCATTTTAACAAAAAAAAATTTCAGAACCGTTATATTTAATTGAATGTTTTTGAAACCGATCGTTTCCAAGAATATTGTAAAATGAATTTTTTTTTATTTTGAGACAATAGTCATGAAACACGAAAAACACGGCCGCCTTTACGTTTTTGCATCCCGAACTCCAAAGCCCGAGCACGCACAAACTCTTATTTTTAAGCACTTGCACGCAAAAGCACGCCGTGTCGCACAAAAATGACGGTACGAACAAACCTCTTCTTTACATATACAAATCGAAATAATTATAATATAATATAATATATATATTCTGAAGGGTTTTTTAAATGCTTTCAAATAATTGTATTTTGGCATTTTTCGAATTTTTTTTTTAGGGCGATTTTTTGTGTTTTTAAAGTTTTTTCGAGTTATGGGCCCCCAAAATTCAAAATATATTATACCGTAGAAAAGCTAAGTCTTTGCCCAAAAATACAAAAATATAAAAAAAATATCGGTGGAACAAAATAAGAAAAAAATTTGATGATAAAAAATGAAAACAAAATTTTTTGTAAAAAATTTTTGGATCAAAAATTCACAAAAAATAATTAGAACGGTTTTTCAAAAATAAAAAAAAAACTAAAATAAGTACAAAATATTCCTTAAAATATGCCATTAAAATAAATTTAATATTGGTTTTGGTTTGGGCAGCATATTTTATAAGGTGGTTCAGGTTCTGTATATTTTCAAAATTACCTTTAAGCGATTTCTGCAAAGGTCAGGAGGTCAAATTTTTTTGGTCTGAAGGTATTTCTGTGTTCATGTAGGGTTGAACTTTTAGAAAGTTGACGCGCACCAAAGTATTTTAACAGTTTTGCAAAATGAACCGGTCTAATATATATACATTTATATATACTTATTTCTAACATTCATATACATTTTGTTTTTTTTTTATATTTCACTTAATGCTTGTGGGACAGAAATTGATCCACAATTTCTTGTCCTTACAGGTTAAGGGTCAACCTTTAAATCTGCATTATTAGAAAAATTTTCAAAATAAGCGTTATTGTCTCAAAATTGTATTGCAATAAATATTTTTTAAGTGAATTTGTGTGTTTTTTGCTCGTTGTATCCAAATAAGTGCGATAAAAGTACCAAATGAAAGGTCAAGAGTCAACCTTAAAATCCTTGGAAAAATTGTCAAACTTAGTGTTTTTGCAGATATGGCTGTTTTTTCTTTCTTATTTTCAGTTAAAAGATCGAAATGGAAATCTTGGCAAAGCCTCAGACAGAATGATTGCAATTAACATAAAATGTTGAGGCCACTCTAGTTTTGAGAATTTTCTCAAGAATTTTAATTTTAAGGTTAACCTTTGGCCTTTCATTTGCTGCTTCAATCGTACTTATCCAAGCAGTGGTTTTGATATAACGAGCAATTGTTTGTTTGTTTGTTTGACTTTTATACAAATCTAAACGACTGAATGGATTTCGCTCAATTTCTTTCGGATTTCTTAAAACGTGTATTACTTGTGTCCTACATTAGTTTTTACCACGCCCCCTCTTACCGCCCACAAATCAATAAAAATACAATATTTCAGACTGTTTCGATTGTTTGTTTCGATACCCCCAACGCGTACTGCGTAAGGGGTATATTAACTTTGTCATTCCGTTTTTAACGCCAATAAGGAGACGTGGCAGAAATAAAATATATTTTTATCAGCATCATCTTCTGAGTCGATTTCCGTGTGTCGATCTGTCTGTCCGTCTGTCGACACGATTAGAGCCGTAATTTTAAAGCTATCGCGATGAAATTCAAAATGTAAGCTTTTTTAAAAAAAATTAACATCAAGTTCGAAAATGAGCCTAATCGGATGAAAACCACGCCTACCTCCCATACAGAGTGACTTTATTTTCACAGTAAAAATCTCTTAAAAATCCAAAAAAATTAAGGAAATACCTTCAAATTTTGTACATCCTGACTATGAAATTTGAAAAAAGTCGGATGCAAACCACGCCTACCTCCCATACAAAGTGGCCTTTTTATTAACGTAAAATCTCTAAAAATCCACAAAAATTAAGGAAATGTCTTGAAATTTTGCACACGAACTTTGGTACATAATATGAACCATATCTATGATATTCTTTCATAAATACATTAAACTGAATGCCGTCGTGTCTGTTGTGGCTAAAGACTTCGAATATACTTGAATTCGTCCGCGGGGGAGTATTTTAGTTTCGGTACCCTGCTGAAGCTCCATTCCTTACGAGTTTTTATTAATTTTTTTTTTTTATTACGTGTTTCTTTCCATTGGTTTCTCTCGGCGTTTTTCCCGAAATCAGCTTTTATAGACGAGTGACCATTTCTCTCGGAAACTTTAAATCTGATCTTGATGAGGCTTTGCGTATTCGTTATAGTTTTGGATCTTATACAAACTGAACTTCTAGATTTCAAAACGGTTAAGATCCGGAGAAAGAGGCCACACAAATTTTTGAATTTTCGGTTCTTTTTTGCCAACTTGTGTCTTTTAAGCAGTTTTAAATATTTTTCAAAAAATTGGTCACTCGTCTCAAAAATCCCGACATCGGGAAAACCTGTTGGAAAAATTACAGAAAAAAAAAAAATTAAAACAAGCAATTCAAGAAGTAGTTTAGATATTTTCTTGGAGACTAAAGCAGTATCTTAAATGTGTTTTTCATAACCATAAAATGTGCATTTAGGATCAAATAGAAGCTTAAAATTTACCTTAGACGAATGACGGGTAGGGTGCACACCTACACTCTGTCATTTTAAGCGGTTTAAAACGAATAAGCTCGCCAACGATCAGCAAGACACGAGAAGCACTACTTTATTCCATACAAAAATCTGTAACTTCTAGTATCTTGGTTATCGTTTTTGTGCGCATTCGTGATACAAAAATAATAGGTTAATATCGAATCCGTATTTAAATAAATAAATTTAATTTTTTTTTTTATTTAGGAACAATATCCGAGTTCCTTAATAATTCTTAAATAAAACCTTTTGTAAAACTTTATTCATGTGCTTATATAAAACATATATTTATTCAAGAAAGTACAGGGAAGTGATAATTTTAAAATACCGCTTTAAGCGCTTGTAAAAATTCTTTTTGTCGCTCAGGCACACGTCCTCTATCCTGACGTGTAGTTTGAGCACGATCTGTTATTTAAATCGCTTACAGTGCTTGATTTTGTCAGCTCATCTAAAGCAGGGTTACCCAAAATCTTCTTATGGAAGAGCAAACACCAATACATGTAAATTTTATTATTAAAAAGGAAAAAAAAAAAAAAATTTAATTCAACATGTGCACTGGAAAAAAACGAATTACATATAATGCATAGTTATCTGTAATGATAACGATACAAATAACGATAGTATTGCAATGTTGAGTAGATTTCGTTTTTATACAGAACAGAGAAAAATTCAGTTTTTTTTGCTTAAGGGGGTCTCATTGAGCAACTTTTTTTCGACTTTTTTTTTGCATTTATTTATAGCTTGGGTAGTTGTGAATATGCCCCTAAAAGGATTTTTAGAAATACTTTAGAAGATACAGCCTTTTTTGTGAAGCAAGGTCTTCGTCAAAATGAGCTATTTTTTTCGACTCATTCTCGAACGAAGCCGCATAAAGTAACCACCGAATTCCGTTGAAAATGTTTATTGTTAGGTAAAAACGTGTTTGCCCACATATTCATACAAACATACGAATACACATTTCTGCTTATTTTAGGGGTTGAAGCATTTTTTGAGTCCAGGTGTTCAACTGAAAGCATCATTTAGTTCAGTTTGTATCGAGTTGAGCAACAGAAAAGTAAATTTTTCATAAATTTATTGTGATTTTTGTAAAATAAATCGGAAAAGGAATAAAAAAAAAAAAGCCCAAGTGAGCGTCAGAATCGTGCTAAAAAACGCAGGTTTAGTGGAAATCAGCATCTTAGACCAGAGGATTCTGAATATACCAGTACATCGGCCAAGAAATTCAAGAATAACGAAGACGACGAAGTATCAATCAAAAACAATTTGAAGTATTGCATTCTCGAGTTCTGTTCTGTGTTTACCACGTTGTCAGCGTTGGTAATTTGTGCCTCATGCAAGCAAAAAATTGAGTTCTCAGAAGCCTCACCAAATCGGAATGGATTTAAATAGTGGAAAAGAAAGAATGCATTGGGCATGTGCAGAAGCGAATGGGCACGCGACTTCGAAAAATAAAAAAAGAAAATAAGGGCATTGGAGGCAAAGGTGCGGGCAAGCTCACCGACAAATTAATATCCGAGTTGACCACATATTATGGCCTTGCGATCCGCCGTCATCCTGACTCCGTGGAGGATATGAAAAAGGAAATTTGGGCCACTTTTTACCATAAGTGCTCCACCGATGATAAACCGCAACACCAAAATTGCCCCACCGGTGCGTCAAGCTGGTGATTGCTTTCACCACACGTATGCACCTCTCGACAAGAAGGTGATGGAGGTAATAAAACCAGCTTACGAAGCGCTGTCGGCAGATAATTTGCTTGAAAGATGCCTTGGATCTGAAACTCAGAATTCCAATGAGTCCTACAATTCTGTTCTTTGGTCACTTTCGCCCAAACACATCAACTCAGGCGCACGCACCATCGAAGTGGCCAATTTCATTGCAACGTGCCTCTTCAACGACGGTTTTATACCCATACTTAAAATTATGGGTTTGATGGGTATTGCGATTGGCAAAAACGCATACGAATACGCACTATCTCGCAATGAAGACAGATTGAACCGATCAGAGACTCGAGCTGCGGCATCATCAAAAGCTGGCAGAACGGCTCGCAGAGCAGAGAGGGCAGCAGAAAGCAGTTTCTACGAAAAAGAGGAAGGTGGGCTGTATGGAGCTGGCATCGCCGACTAATATTTGTAAGTAAAAATTGTCAGCTCTTTAAAATTGCATTTAAACATTTTTGATTTTTTTTTTTCCCAAAAAAATTACTTCAAACTTTAAACGCGTTTATCTCGAACCCACGTTTTTCGAACTGGCGGCCATGATATCTCCAGTTCAACTGAACCGATTTTCATAAAACAAAGTGGAATCGACGTAGAATTGTCACCATTCTCGGGTGAACCTCGACCATAATTTTAAAAAATTTTTTACTATTTTTTTTTTACACTAAACTACAAAAAAAAACCCGAAATTGAAATTTTTTTTTTTGAATGGCCGCCATTTTGTCAAAAAAATCACAAAATTAAGCTTGAGGTTCACCCGAGAATTACATCTATTCTGATTATAACCCCTTTTTTTTTTTTTCATTTCAGACGCTCCGGAGACCTGGAATCGTGGCCGCCGTGACGACACCTTTTTTTTCATCACCAACTTTGAAGTCTCATTACTTTTTGAACAGCTCACGTATCGAGGCAAAAAAATTTTTTTTATTTACTTTGAACCTTTTGTAATACAATAAATAAAAAAAGTTTTCAATTATTCTTTGCGTTTTCAAATAAGAATTTTTTTAAAAAGGGTCCAAAAAACGGGTTTTGAATGAGAAGACCGCCTTAAGTTGTTTTTGGTGTTCAATTTTTATGTTTGGTTAAAATGAAATAAAATTCAATGTTATTTTTAATAAATGGAAATTAATGGATATGTATATATGTAAATTTTACATACATCTTAACAACAATAAAGTTTACTATGTCCTACGGAACCTGAGGTGTACTGCATCATTTGTTCCTCTCGAGACTCGAACAAAGTTAATACTCCAGCTTATACTCGTAATGCCTATCATAACGTACTCAAAAGTTGTGTATAGTAAACTTGTTTCCAGGTCCAAACTTAAGTTGCAACATGCATTTAATAACGTTGTCAGATATGTCACGTGAGCAATCAAATTCTTGGTTGCAATATTTTCAACTATTTGGATGCCAGGAACTGCATATTCTTACAAGGTTTGATTTATACAAAAACTCCGAAATACTTGTTTGAAAAGTTACAATTTTGTAGATCGAACAGGAATTTGAACCTGTATTTGAACTTGAATAATTTTTTGAACTCTAGCAGACTTTCTTTGTAAACGTCATCAGAATTTGGAATTCATTACCTTTAAGTATTAAATGTATTCAAAATAAACGCAACTTTATGTACGAAATTTTCAAACATTTTTTTTAATACTATTTTTTTCTCTTGAACTTTCTTTTTCTCTTCTTTTATCCTATAAAATAAGATTAATTAAATAATAAAAAAAGTGTCACCAGTTGTAAATCTTAAATTCAAATTATTTGTTTATTATGCATATTTACTAGCTGTTGTTGATATTAATACTTTTTCATTTGTTAAATATTTATTATTCTTTGTCTTAATTTATTAACAAAATTTTTTCTATGTTTGGTTTAAGTCATATTAGTTATACTTGTTATATTTATTCATTTGATGTTTATTACTTGTTGTTATTCTGTAATTCTTATTGCATTTAAAAGGCTATGTCTTATATGTAAACATTTTTTAAAATAAACTGAAATTGAAATTGAAAACTGAAACAACAACAACATTAACAAAAACAGCAGTTACTTAGATATATCTGTAATATACATGAAATATCTAAAATGCCTTTCTATATTAAACTTTGCTTTTGTTTGAATTTTATTATTCATTGCGCTTCAGCCTTAAAATTATAAGTGGAAAAAAGTAATTTTCCTACTTCCCTTCTGAAGACATGCTTTTCATTTTGCATAACTATAATTATATTTGAAATGTAAAACAAACACCGATTTTTCACCGAAACGAAATCATACAACAACAAAATTTATGTTCATAATCACTGTCGTCAATGTGCACCAACAAAGCATACGAAAGTGTTGTTGCTTTGTACTTTGGTAAACGCAAAAAAAAAAAAAATGAGAAACGAAGACACAAAATTGTTTGTGTGTTTTGTATTGCTTACCCAGTGGGAAAATCCATCCTTACATAATGCATTACTCCCTACTTATTTTTCATCCGCGCAGCATGAAAACTTCAATACCAAATGCCCATTACTTTTACACAGGCATGATCGCCACTATAAGCTATATTTTTTAATGTATGATATGCATCATACGTGCTTACGTGACCCTTTACTGAAATAATGTGTAGGGAATGCACTTCCGACAGTCGAAATCGATCGGGCTTCCATGCTTATGCACTTTATTTAATAAGTAGGATGTATGAATGAAAACGTAAGATATCGGTAAGGTATAATGCACACACCTTATGCCCGCCTTTTTTTGTAAAAGCTTTTGTAAGCATGGTTTACATTTTCCATCGTGGGTAACGTTAAAATGGAGTGTGTGCTGTTCTTTGCCTTCGCTCTCTTTGCTTTCGAGTTTTTCAGATTCTTTGATACAATATTTGGTATTGCCAACTATTTTGAATTGCAAAATTAATAACTGAATTATTATGTTGACAAGTTTTCCTACTTCAATAATCCTAAATTGTTGAATTGTATAAGGTAGGCAACCCGTCTACACCTATGTCTAAGACCATCTCTTTTAAATATTTAATTTTATCTGCATTTTTAAGCAAGTGATTAATTCTTAAATTAAAATATTCACCTGGAGCTACTGTTCTAACTACTATTTTATTGCAATTCTTAATAATAGATTTTGAACTACGTGGAACATCTATATTTTCTGACCTTAAAATACCTAAATAGCCGTCGAAAGCACTCCTAGTTGGGTGGTGTTTTTTATAAAAAGAAATTAGTTTGTTACGAATCGTGATTTTTTCATTATCAGTTTCGATTTGTTCATTTGCATTTTCTTGTACTGTTGCATTTTCATTATTGTGTACTCTTACAGTTTCCCTATGACTTTCAATAAAATCATTATTTTGAACATCACTTCCATTATCAGTAGAATTTAATATAATAATTTTACTGTTACCTTCATCTTCCTTACAATCCCGTATTTCTTTTCTTTTTAAAGCACTCACTTTCCGAATATAGCTTTTAGAAAACCCTTCCATTTCACAAAAATAATAGCTGTTAAGAGCACAACACAGAACACACACAACACAGCACAACAAATGCAATCACAGAGAGTAAACAACTAACAATTAACAATTTCAAAACTTTATTGTGTTATTTGTTTTTATTATATCATGTTATATTGCATCTTTTTTTTAATTTATATTTTAATTTGTCAACGCACAATTTTTTACGCACCGGCGATCAGCAGACCTTTGTTCTTTGGTTGAAGGATGCGACAGTACTAATAATTTAGCCTAAGTTTGCTAAATTATTTGTCTTTTTGCTGCATTTCATCTCATCAAACAATCGTTAAGAACCGTTATGTCATTGTGCCGCTGCATTTCTCTTGCATTAAAAAACAATGTGTACATGGAAATGATCACACAAAGAAACGTTCGGCGCAAGAACGCATTCTTTTTTTAATTGAAATCGTAAGGGATTGCGTGAGGTGCTCTGGATGTATCAAACTACATACTTATTTTGTGTGATCTTATTTCCTCCTTCAATATCTAAAGGAAAGCATGAATTATTTGGTAAGCACCTTACAATTTTTCCCACTGGGTAGTGCTGAGTGATGTGTGTGTATTAGAATTCTCAGCATATGCCTAAGATTTTTTATAACAACAAATGAGCATCAAGAGTATAGGCCATAGGCAACGTTGATCTAAAGGGTTTTTTTGCGGTTTTAACAATGAATAAAAATATCGGAAAAGGCATTTGGCAGAAATGTTGTATTGCTGTTCCGTAATTGCTGTAATGGTATTTCGTGTTCCGAATAGCTGAAAGTATACAGAAGGCTTGCAGTGAATTGACTTTATCAAAAACAGGTGCATATTAGTGGTGCAACAAATTCAAAGGTGGTCGAGATGTGGTGGAAGATTTGCTTCGCTCTGGTTAGCCATTGACAGAAATAGTTGCTGAAGTTTCTGTCTCACGAATCAATTCGTACCATTATACATTATGGTTTGGCCATGAAACGCGTTACCGCTCGACTAGTTCCGAAAGACCTGAATTTTCCTTAAAAACTCAGCTGCATAAAACTCAAAAACTCTACAAATATAATTACAAATTACAAAAGATATTATGTAATCTTACTGTACTAATTAATATTTTAAATAATAAATGAAATGAAATGAAATTAATTAATTCAACAACGCCAGCTGACTTTTTTTCTCTTTCCAAAGAATGATAGAAGACATAAACGATAATTCGCAGCGAGAGCTTGAGTCGATTCTGGGAAAAGAGTCATCAAAATATTTTGATGGTTAGTTGGTATTATTTCGAAAAGCACCTTCGATACTTTTTGACATTATATATTTTCTTGAATACGCCTTTTCTCCTTATATTGACTGTGCATACAACTTGTTTCATGGATATTTCAAGGATATTTAAGTTTCTCCTTCCCGCATAAATTGCCTTTAATAGCTTTACTGAAGGTCTATTTAGAGAAAATTGTTATCTGGGATATCTTTTTCCAAGCAATTCGAATGAGAGTTACTAAAAGATTTATATACTTCTAGGTGCCTATAAAAAATATAAACTAAGGTAATGGACTTGCAAAAAGGATATGAAATACTTTAAAATTTTACAAAATCTTTTGGAGAATTGTTCTAGTATGCAAACATGAAATTCGCTTGAACAGCTGTGAAAAATTCAATCATTCGATAGTGAAAGTCTTGTTATTATTTACTTCGAGTCGTTATTTACAGACACACGAATTTACATTCCATCAAGCGTGAGGTTAAGTTCTGTTTTATAATAAATGACAATAAATGAATTTTATTAGCTACAACTTTTCTGATACTTTTAAGCGTCACACCTACTCGCACATCTACACCTACGCGTACGCCTACAAAACAGCACATTAAAAATACATTCATCGATATGGCCCTCCATAAGTCGCGCTCCACTCACACATTAGTCACTAAAAATGGCGTTTTTATCGCATACATGCTTTCATCAACTTAAGCTAGTTTAGTCGGCTTCACCCCTACTTGACCCCAAACTGCTTCTTTACCGTCAGTATCATTATTCTCTCTGCTGGCTCTTCTGGAAATATCAATTTCCTTTAATTTTGCAGCTTTACGACCCAATCGCGTTTCATGCTGAACAGCGAATGTTTTCGCATAAATCCCAAAAAATTGGATTGGATTCCTTAACGAGTCCTTTTTTGAAAGCATCGCTTAGAGTCCTGGCCATCCTATACGCCATGCCATTTGGAGCCTTTTGTTGGTACCGCATAAATTGAGCTTATTTATTGAACGATTTCGCAATGAATTTCCATGTGAAGTAGTAGAGGAGTAGCAGAAACAGAAGATGATGTAAATGGCGACAATAACCAACAATCGATAAAAGTTTACTAGGAACAAACAAATATATAAAAACGCACACAAGCACAAAACTAGGCAAAAAAGTAATAAAAAATATAATAAATAGAAAGGACAACAAGAGGCAGGATATCTTTGATTCCTTTGTGTATTTATTGATATAAATAGTTGTGAATGTGTTCTTGCAGCACACATCAAAACACTTATAGATACAAACACACACACACACTTTCGAGCTCATAAATATGAACAAATTATGGATGATTTAAGTTTTGGATATCAAAAGAAATCAACCGTCAAGGGATAATTTATGTGTGTGTGTGTGTATATGGGCTTGTAATCTTAGGGCCATTCTAGGACAGATAAGTTCTTAATATATATGTTTTATCAGACAGTAGCTGTCAAAGCTATTGTTATCGTTGTTTCTGTTGTTGTCCTCATGTTAATGTTGCCACTTAAAAGGTATTAAGCAATTCTTTCAAGAATCAAAACGTCATATCTACGACAAATTAAGGGTCACCTTGTTTAAAAAAAAAAAATACCAATATAGTTTTGAACTGAGTTAACGAATGAATTCCTAATGCAAGAAAGGAATCAAAAAGTTGTCAATGTGTTGTTGTTGTTATCCACAATGAGCCAAATAGCAAAGTTTCTATTTAGGGTAGAAAATTAAAGCGAAACTTTGTGAAAATGAATGTTTTTTCTTTGGATTTATTTCTATTAACATTCTTGGTAACAAAGCCAACAAAAAGCTTTGAACACACGTGCGTTTCATTATATTAAAAACGTACTTACTCGTGGCTATATAAAAAAAAAAAAAATTAGTAAAATCTAAAATTTTCACAAAAATATATGCCCAGAGCTCTCTCAGTTGAATTATATGGTTGTTTATACTGCTTGACTCATGGCAGGCGCGCACACAAGAGGCTTTTGAGGGTGCAAACCCCCTTAAATGAAAGAATAAGAATGAAAACAACACAAACAATAATAACGTATAACATTTTTTTAGTAATTTTTCTGTTGTGTATATTATAGTTTATTATTTTGCATGCCTCATCTCTCAGTTGTTGCTTACTGGCAAGCGAAAACTACTCAAACACTAAATATTACTATGAAACAATACAAAAGCTCATAAGCTTGTAAGTCAGAAGGGCGAAGAGTGGAAATTTTGTTCCTTGAACAGTTGTAATCGCAAGTCTCGCCAAAAGTTTCTAACGCGCAAAAAACACATAGTCTAAAATGGAAAAACAATTAAACAAAAATTGTTATTATTTACTCCACAATACCCGATTTATTATAAACTAAAACCCAAAAAGAAATATAAAAATATTAATAACCTTTAGACTTTCATTCATAACTTAGGAACTTTTAAATATATTCAATAAAAATTGTTGTCTCTTATTTTTAAACTACATTATTTTATTAAAAAACCCAAATTTTTGCAAAATTTTTTAAATTTAACCAATGTACCTCTTAAAAATCACAAATTGGTTATTTTATATCAGGCAACGAAAGTAAACGGAACGTTATTTTAATGTGCCTAATAAAGTTTGACTCGTCATTCCGTTGGATATATGTTTGTGTATACAAACCCAAGCACATACACTACACTAAAATTGGCATAAAAAATGAACACAAACATTATCATTCTGTACCGTTCGACAGGAAAACACACGGTACTGTTAGTATTGCTTGTGTGGTAAGTAGATACGGGATATGTGTGTTCAGAAATCTTGTTAAAAAATGTGTTCAGAAAGAAACGTTGAGTGCAAAACATAATAGGACCAGCTAATATATGTGATCCCCCTAGGAGTCTAGCTGCGGGCGATCAAAACTATTTTCGGAATTTTTATGTTTTTTCTATTGGGACCCAAAGAAGGGTAGGAAGGAAGGCAGATAGGGGTATTTATGTTGGGAAGAAATGTTGACAAGCAAAAAATAATAGGACCAGCTCATATATTTGACCCCTCTAGAAGTCCAGCTGCGGGCAATATAACCTTTTTGCAATTTTTGTGTTTTTTGTATGGGGACTTAAAGAAGGGTGGCAGATAGGGGGTAGGTGAGAAACTTTAAATGAATTATTCGCAACTACAATTGAATTGTTTTAGCTCTCTGCTTTCTTTGTCTCTCAAAAACCGCAACACAAACGGTTCTTTTAGCGGTTTCATTTAGCTATGCATCGGAATTATAATAATTATGCTTATTTTTATGTAATCGTCGTGTATTGTTTGGGTGTGCGTTCAACAATACAAGCTATAACGCTACAGAATAATGAGAGAAATCACCAACGCTACACAACGTTAACGTACTGTTGACCGCTATTGAACACTACAATACCCTAACATGCGCTCCGTTTAATGTCTATTTTCGTTCCCTGTTTTATATGCTCGTTTTTTTTCTCAAAACATATTGTTTGCAAAAAAAAAGCAAATAACTTTTTACAAAATAGTTTGTAATTACAGATATTTTATAATACAGTTTGTTTTCATAGTCTTATGAGGTTTAAACGAATGAACAAAAATGTATTTAGTTGCTAACACCAAGAAACGTCACCACGAAAAAGTCACGAAGGGAATATAAATTTTCCTTTCATACTGTAATTTTATCAAAATTTATTAATTTTAAATTAATTTTTAAATTAATTAATTAATTTACAAATAAATTCTATGGCAGAGCCCGGCCGTTGAAAATATGATTATTTGTGTGTTTACACACAATAAATTAAAAATCTAAGTTTTCAAAAGAAACAAATCTTCATGTCGTCATAGTTTAATATCAGCTAACTGCTGAAGCTAAGATCGACTGTGAAATAGAAGAGCAACAACAACTAGCACAACAAAATCTTTGAGTATTTAGAAAAGCTTTGATCTATCTTCGAATAATAGAACATACTTTCCCTGAAAGTATGCTTCACAAATTAGAAGAACTTTCAGCTGCTTTCATATCATTTGAATTCTCGTACCGCAATTCAGGGTAATTTACTAATTGCATTAGTGAAACAAGTAGAATATTAAGAGCTTAGTGGATCACAGCAAGAATCACGAAAAAAGTCTACTGATGAGTTGGTGTAGCGGCCAAAGAAACAGCTGTCTAGTCTGCTATGCGATTGATACTCTATATAGGGTATTGTTGGTTGTTAGTTGTTATTCCTTCAGTTGTTTTCTTCGGAAAGCAACATTGACCTTGAGCTCGATGAAATATAACCTTTATTAATTGAAAAATTATTGGAGTTATATAAACACATAACTTAAAATTGATTAATATTTTAATAACTTCTTTACCGCATATGCACTGTTTAAATCAGGCAAATCGACTTGACGCATTTATTCAATAGCTCAATTTTTGTAAACCAATTATGTTCGCATCATTTTTCCAAAAATTTTTAATATATTTTTTTACTAAGCATATGCATATAAATATTTTTTAATACTATTTTAAGATTTATTTTCATACATTTGCCGAGTCCGCTAGTAGTATATGTATATAATAAAAAATTTATATATTATATGTATAATAAAATATGTCAGCGGTAACACAGCACGGGATTTCCCTTAATGACCCTAAAATCATAAGGAATGACTCTAGAATCATTAGAATCATTGAGCGGCATTCTTATGGGCGATGAGTGAAAGCGGCGGCACTCGTCGCTCATCGCTGTTATGAGGATGCTTCGCGTGGAAGTGGTGGTTGATGTACGTAAACGCACGCACTCGCATTCGGTTTTTGATGGATGATTTATAGTCATTCGTTCGAATCATAGACTCGTTGCAGTTCTCTGGTGTAAAGTTCTTTCACCCTCCTATGCAAAACGGACGTGGCTTAGCCCATACTAGTCACATTTTCGATACAAAATAACTATTGCAGTAAAAGTCAGAGAACACTGAAATACAGACTGGAGTTACCCCTTGGTGATGTCTTTTTAATGGAAACCTTGGACGGGCATTAAGGAGCGCACACAAGGAGGTGTGGCTCCGCACATACCAGCCAAATTTTTTATATCGAATAGCTATGGAAGTAAAAGTCACAGAACATTGAAACTCAGAATGGGATTACCACTTGGCGATGTCATTCCAATAAAAGACTTGAACGGGCATTGGTCAAAGGGGTGTGGCTTTGTCTAAATAAGCCATATTTTTTATATCGAATAGCTTTGGAAATAAAAATCACAGAGCAATGAAACTCAGAATGGAGTTTCTCAGTATTTGGCGATGTCCTGCTATCGGGAAACTGGGACGAGCATTGGACAATGAGCGTCGTGTCAAACGAAGGGTCAAATAAAAGTTGTTTTTTTTAGTCATAGCAACGCGCGCTGGGTAAATAAAAATAAATAAAAAAAACATGTATAAAAAAAAAAAAAATAAAATAGACTCTATACACATATCTGATGATTTTAATCGTAAACACCTAAATTTGGTAATTTTGTTTAAATGGAAAGTTCACAAAAATGGGTGTAGTCGCACTATAGATACACCCACTTTTTTAGAAATCATTAAAATTGTACATGCTTTGATAGTGAAATACCGCGCTTCGTATTTAGGATCTATTGATCCAAGCGGCAGACACTGTATATACAAATAGAGACACTCATTAAATTACCATCAAACAAACAGAAACACAACCATTTATAAATATTTGGAGTTGGCTTTTTTAAACCCAAAGTTATAAATATTTAAATAGTCGAAATACACTTTCACAAATACACAAATTTTTTAAAAATAAACGCTGAAGTTTGAAAATAAGACATTAACACAAAAGTTGTTCTAAAAATTTAATATTTAAACTGAAATTTTCGACCGTTTGGGGCAACGTTGCTGATATTTGTCGCTTGAAAAAAAACGTACGTTTGTTTTTGTTGCTGTGAAGACTCAAAACATAAATAAGAAGTAAAACTGGGG
Source organism: Coremacera marginata (assembly GCA_914767935.1). Taxonomy (NCBI): domain Eukaryota; kingdom Metazoa; phylum Arthropoda; class Insecta; order Diptera; family Sciomyzidae; genus Coremacera; species Coremacera marginata. The sequence continues at coordinate 169,248,239 of OU612043.1, read as the reverse complement.
GAGAGAGGCTCTGTAGTCTAGCTAATTCAACGGCCAAAAAAAAAATTAAAATCGAAATTTCCTCTAAAGTTTATTTATTGTACAAACAATTTTGAACAAGTCTATAAATAAAAAACTTAGAACCCCAGAATATTTTTGACTGGATGCGCCTCTGCCTCTTGATCTCTAAAGGTCAAAAGTGTTTCAATGGGAGTACTTAAGATAGAAACGAAAGCATAAATATCGTAATAATTCTGAAAATTTGTACAGCTTCGGAGAAAATTTAATACAAATAATCACATATCTTATTATTTTCTCAGATCAATTTTACATTAGAGAATCTTTTCGGCAAACGGCGGTCATTTTCGAACCAGTTCGATGGCTAAGGAGCTATTTTGACTGTTTATCGAGCCTGTTGGCAAAATTTTTTGATTTTCTCCCTTTAATTTCAACAAAAGCTTCATACCTTGTGAAATTGTGTACACCGAGAAAAATAACAATAGTTAAATCACCTAAGTCGGCTTGGGTAAAGAGAATTGTATGGGAATTATAAACTTATGCTTATTAACATAAGCAATTTATTGTTTAATACATTGCTTTGAAAGCACATACTTCGATACCTTGCAAAAAAAAATATATTTGATTCACCTAATCCTAAAATCCAAAAATAAAAAATTAAAAAACAACTAGCGTGGATGGCTTAAGCATAGTTTTGAGCTACTTCCTTCAAAAAAAAAAACACAGCTGCTTCATTAGACACACGAGAGAAGGATATATTTGATAATTAAATGATTTTTTTTTTGTAATAAAACCTTTTTTAAATTCAAAAATAACATAAGGTAAATTAAAAAACACACGTTACAAAACAAAATTTACACCAGTAAATTTTATTACATTTCATCAACAAAAAGAAGAGAAAAAAGGAAACAAAAATTTCTTTGCCCTCCGTGCGGAATCCAACCCGGGAACTTTTGGTGCCAGTCCATCGCTCTACCAACTGATCCAAGCAGCCTTGCCACTGTGTGCTACGTTAATTCACCTAAAGCACATACTTCGATACCCTGCCAAATTCAAAATTGATTCACAGATGTTAACAGATGCTGTATTAAAAGATGCAGTATGTCGCAGTATTCTGTTGATAGCTGCAGCATAGCTTCAGTTGTAATTAATATTGAATAAATCCCTCCGCGTGACGAAGGAGTTTGGCTTAATGCGTAGCGTAGTGCCTTCATACACAGTGGTATCGGTTGGTGTGGGTTCGAATCTCAACGGCATGCGAAGATAAAATGTTTGTATTTGATATTTAATTTAATTTAATTTAATTTAATGTTCTTGTTATAATAGACGTCAAGAAGCAAGAAAGCAAGAGAAGTCATTAATTTTTAAGAAAAAAACGGTGTTGATAAAAGAAAAATTTGTGTTGTTGCCAATTTCAGTCAAGCAAATCACAGAACGAGAGACGACCAGCTTAAAAAAAAGGAAAATCAAAAAAACCTAAACCCGAAAAAATTGAATTTTTGAAATTCAATATTTTTTTTTTAAAAAGTGTATAAAAAATTACCAAATACTTGGTTAATTTTTCACCCAAACAAAAATTGGCAAGTCAACACTTGGGAGGCTAAAAGCCGCCAAAACCACCTTATAAATTATACTAGGTTTTTTTTCAATTTAACATAAGCTTTTTTCTCGGTGTACATTGTACCACATTTTCAATAAATTTTTAACTTATATGTATAAGTATTTTTTAACAATCAAATATTTGATTAAATTTTCTACTCAAAAATTTAATAAGCCACATACAAAAGCAACCCTTCAAATACAATCCGTGAATTTATCTGCGAGTTACATCAAAATTAAAGATTTTATTGGCTAAAGCGATGACGGTATGATCGACGAAAATTTCCTATTAACCACTAATGAAAATATGTCAAAAAACATTGAACAATATTTATTTTGATTTATGTGGCAAATCATGTTTTTACAGAAATAATTTTTACTATTAAATTTGTAGTAGCTTATAATGGCTTTGCAGTTCAGTAGATTGCTGTGGTGGCATCTGAAATTAACACTTTCGCGAATTATCCTAAATTAAATGATTATTTCGATGTTTAAATTCTGTTGCATATCAGAATATACAAGAAACACCGATATTTGTGTACTATCTATAATTTAATACTATTGTAACACTTATTACAATTTTTACTTTAACTTTTTTCTATAAAAGCCACATACCAACATTAGTTCTTATATCAAGCAATAATATGAATTCAAAAATAATTACCACCAATAATGAAGACTGGTTTGAAAATAGCAAATATAATGTATTAGACGAAGATTTCACAGTGCCGGCTTACACTCGTCAAGAATTGTCGATCAAGTCTTGTATTTGTGAATGAGAGACGCAGACATCAACGTGAGAGAGGGTAAATTTAAAAGGGAAATCAAAGCATTGACGTTAATTCTTGATCAGTGTAAATTAGGTAATACCTGATTGGGATGATGAAGGAATTTCAGAAACCAGTGATGTATATTTATTTGCATATAGTGACTTATTACATTTTTGCAAAAAAAAGGTAGTCAAATTAAAATTTCTTCGCTTTATGCATTTGAATTATAAAAAACTGGCTTAAGAGGATGCAACAATGAATTGCATAAAGAAGATTCTGAATTGCTACAAGGAACCAGTCAGGTATTTTTTGATTGTTTATCTTATTTAAAAAAAAAAAAAAAATATGAAAATCTGCGGAAAGGAAATTACAGAATGAGTTATAAAAATTAGTAAATATTGTTCCTTTTTTTTTTTTTTAATTTTTTTTTTTTTTATTTTTTTTATTTAATAATAATTTTGAAGTATTGTACATTAAGAGCAATCTTTTATAGTACATCAAAAGAGGAAAATGGAATTAATACACTTATAACTAACATAAATAAGATTTTACTTAAAACTATTATAAATGGAGTAAAAAATTATCAAAAAATAACCTTATTAAAAATTATTTTAAGCATTCTTATCAAGGAACAAAAAAAAAAAAAGAAAAAAAAAACAAAAATAATAGAAGAAGGGTGTAAGAAGAAAAGAGTTAAATCAGATAAAGAATAGTATATAAGGGAAAAACCAGAAAATTGATCGCTACAGAGATGAGAAGTAAATAAAAATTGCACGCTTAAAGCTGACTCTATTAGTTATTTGTTTTAAAAATAAAGGCAATGAGTTCCAAAGTCTGATAGTGCTAATGAAGAAGAATCTACTGCTGTTAAGATAGTTGTGTCTAGGAACAATCAAATTGTTCGACCGTACAGATTGGAAGAACTGTAATTTCTCATAAAGGTACCCAGGGTACTGTGTGTTTATAAGATTATGTAAAAACATGATATTACGCATATTTAGGTATTCAACCAAACTACAACCAAGTATATCCTTGCTTCGCAAAGCAATATGGTCAAATCGATGCATTTTAGAAACATACCTAGCAGCATTATTAAAGGCCACAAGGAGCTTGTGTTGAGATTGTGAGTCCAGCTTGCTGTATACGACATCTGAAAAATTTATGTGGGGCATTATTAGTTGTATTACAAGCCTTCGCCGAATCTCAAGGGGAATAAAATCAGAAGAAGCACGTAGGTAGCGTAAGGTAGCATAAATTTTACTTAAGGTATGATTAATATGATCACTGCAATTAAGTTTTGAATTTATAATATAGCCAAGGTTTTTTACTTTACTAACAAATGTCAGCTTAACAGCCCCTATAAATAAAGACGGAATATCCAAAAAACAAGAATCATCCCTAGCAATTGGCAGTACTTTCGATTTAGACGGATTAATAAAAAGCAAGTTGTTAGCAGCCCACTTGTTGAGCAATGATAAATCATAGTTTAGCCTATAGCTTAAATCTTCAAAGAGTCCAGCAGGTCGAGAAAGATAGAGCTGAACATCATCAGCATATGCATGAATGGTTGCATATTTGCAAACAGTGAAGACGTCATTTAAAAAAATAGAAAAAAGAAGGGACCCAAAATTGATCCTTGTGGAACCCCAGCAGAAACTGTTTGTAGAGACGAGTAACTATTACCAACTCTTACCCTCTGCATTCTGCCCTCTAAGTAACTAGATAAAAGTTTAACCGCACTATCACTAAACTTAAACAAATGCTTAAGCTTATAACAAAGCAGATTGTGGTTGACCGAATCAAAAGCTTTGGCGAAGTCAATGAGGCAAAGAAGAGTTGTAAAGTTCTTATCATAAGATATTCTAATGTCATCCATAATTTTCATCGCTGCCGTCCCACAGCTGTGACCAGTCCGGAACCCAGACTGAAGCGGCGATAAAAGATTGTTTACATTTAGGTATTCAGAAATTTGATTGGACATTATTCGTTCAAAAACCTTACTAAGAGCAGGAAGAATGCTAATGGGTCTGAAATCCTCGGGATCAGCAGGAGAAATTTTAGCAACAGGCATAACCGTGGCTAATTTCCATAATTCGGGGAAACATGAAACAGTGATTAATAATGTGAGTGAGAGGCGCTACAATTGCACATACTACTAGTTTAATAAACCTGATTGGCATTTCGTCAATCCCCACTGCATTAGAACTAACCTTCATTATGCATTTGCCTACATAGTCTTCGCTAACAGGGGTGAACTGAAAAGAAGGAAAGAGAAAATTACTTGATTGAAAAGATAACTCACTATTTCTCAAAGTATTAGTAGAACTGGAGCGTCCATTTCCCAAAAAGAAGTTGTTAAGTAACGCTGGGTCAAGATTGCATGCACTTGGCTCTTTGCTGAATATTCTATATTTTTTTAAATTCTGCCATAATTGTTTGGAGCTCAAGGTAGAATTTAGCTTAGAATTAAAGAAGTTTGTCTTCGCCTGACGAATCATTAGGGTTGCTGCATTTCGAGCTCTTCTGTAGATATCCCAATTATCATTTGTTCGATTTCTTTTCCATTTACAGTAAAGCTTATTTCTTGTTTTTATGACGGACATAACACTATTGGTAAACCAAGGACACGAGCTATTTGAAATTTGAATTGAACGCAGTGGAACATGCCGATTAAGTAGAAAGTTAAGTGTATTCATAAATACTCCAATATTTTTTGTTAACAAAAAATTTTGAAAATGAATTTTATGCAAAAACATGATAAGCCACAGGTTTTTTTTTTTTAATTATTGGTCTCCACTATCCTTCCTTCGGTAATTTTTGGCCATGTTACTGAAGGATTTTATATAAGCAATAACTGCAAATATTAAAAGTAAGATTATATGGAACGTCTATATTATACATTTTTCTTTAAAGATTCAAGTGCAATTATTTCAAAATTTTTATTTTGTGGCGTATCATTTTTCTGCATTAAGCACTTCAATTGTGTTGTATATGTCATTAAATATCTGTGCACAAGTGACCGAGAAGTGGACCTACAAGTTTTATGCCTACTCCGAGCTTTCATTTTTGCATGAAACTTTGCTGTCATTTTTTGCTCTCTAAGGTTAGCCATTGTCTGCAGATAAATGATGGCCCATTAGAAATATTATTTCAATTACAAAAATATTCTCGGATGGGTTTTCTCACTCTCAAATGGTCTTGCTCACCCAAGTTTTCAGCGGTTCTTTGGCATACGGACACACTTTAATCATAAAAAAATCTACCGATCTTTTTTTTTCAATTGAACTTAAAAAGCTTTTATCAATATAAAATGTGAACGCTTTTATGAGTAATTTGCTCATAATGAATTCAATTTTGTTGATATAATGTTAATATATGGTTGGTGTTATGTAAAGAATTATAGCAAAAATGGTAAACATAGTGTATAATATCCCTGTAGGAAAATCAACTAATTTAAAAGCAGTTGAAAAAGTAGTTTTTTGTCAACCACAACTAGCTGAAATTCTGACTTTTTTCCATAGAACGAACTAAGATATTTTGTTCGCACACTTTAATCACAAAAAAAATCTACCGATGTTTTTTCTCAGTTGAACTTAAAAAACTTTTATCAATATAAAATGTGAACGCTTTTATGAGTAATTTGCTCAAAAAAAATTCAATTTTGTTGATATAATGTTAATATATGGTTAGTGTTATGTAAAGAATTATAGCAAAAATGGTGAATATAGTGTTTAATATCCCTGTGGGAAAATCAACTAACTTAAAAGCAGTTGAAAAAGTAGTTTTTTGTCAACCACAACTAGTTGAAATTCGGACTTTTTTCCATAAAACGAACTAACATATTTTGTATGGTGATGTCCGCTAAATAAGTCAATTGAGTTTCGTCTGCATATATTTTTAACTTCTTGTTAAATTAGTTAAATTTAAGTTATTTTTTAATTACTTTAAAATAACCAATTGAAAACTATTTAATATTCCACTTACTGAAGATGAATTTAAAAGCATAACATTTTTAAATTTCTATCCATCAAAGAGATCATTTATTTGACTGTTTTGAGAAATACATAAATACATAAATCATAAAGTGATGAGGTGTTTGCTGAATGGTTAAGCAATGTATCAATTTCCGTACAGAGTCCAAATTGTGCAATGTTTGCTAAACACTACCAGTTTGTAATTTGAATATCTTAAATAATAAAGCATTTTTAATCGTTTCACAGGGTTTTGAGGCTTTTCACAGGCGTTTCACAGAGTTTTGATCAGTTTTAAAGTGTGTTTACCACGTCTGTCTAGCAGCTCAATGTCGTAAATAAAAAAACATGTTTTTTTGAAACATATTGTTAGTGAAGCCTAAAGATAATAATATTTGATGAAAAAACTTGTAATCTAATAAAAATTTGCAAATAAATCATGTCAAAATCAGATTAGTTGCCGCCTTAATATAATTCAAAGTAGTTTATCATCCACTTGTTTTTAAGTAGTATTTCAATTACTTCATATATAATGCAAGAAAAACTATTTAGAATTGAAGTTGATGCCGCCTTAATATAATTCAAAGTAGTTCATATACTAGTTTATTTTAAATTAGTTTTTTAATTAGTTCTTAAAAACAAGTTAGTTTGTTCGTATAGGGATATGATCAAAAGTTATACATGAAAAAAAAAATTTTTTGTATAAACAGCTTGATCATGAATCGTGCGCAAAGAGTTTTCTCCGTGTACATCTTCGATAATACTCCTTGATAAGGAACTGCCTCAAAATGCTCAACCAAACTTTCGATCCCGGTATCAACTGAGAGGCTAAATAATAAATAAAACAAAATTATAAAAATAATACGAGCAAATTGAAAACAAATAAAAACAAATAAAAACAAATAAAAAAAAAAATTAATTTTTATAGCTACTTGCTATTTAGATATAATTTTCTTTTTCGTTTACTTATTTTGCCATTTTACTCATTTCCGTTTTCTTGTTTTATTAGCATCTTAATCACCACACGCACACACAATGATAGACCCAGTCACACACACACATACACGAACAGCCATATATGAAGATTACTAATTAATTTTTATGTTCACACATTATTCACACATTGTATTTTTTAAGGCTTATCCTTGCTTTGCTGACGTTCAGGATCTCTTTTGTTGTTCCTTTCCTTTTTTATGTGAAGATGAAAAATTTAATGATTGAATGAATGCTACAAGACAAAACACGAATAGCTCGTACGAATAGCTCGTATCACGCAGTAAAAAATCGAGCCAGCTAAAGAGAAACCTAAGAGAAAGATGTCAGTGAAACATACTTAAATGGATTTGATTACAATGAGCGCTCAACGCATGGATGAAGGCACATCAGCGGGATTGTTGAATTTTCAGCGCTATGTTGTCTGGCTACACATACAGAGTGAGAAGTAGATATAGATTCCCTATAGGAACAAACTAACTTGTTTTTAAAAACAACTAATTAAAAAAAATATTTAAAATAAACCAGTATATGAACTACTATGAATTATATTAAGGCGACAACTACTCTGATTTTGACATGTTTTCATTGCAAATTTTTATTAGATTACAAGTTTATATATATTTAACCATGTGATTTCATCAAATATTATTAACTTTAGGCCATCAGTAATAGTTTTCAATTGGTTATTTTAAAGTCATTAAAAAATAATTTAAATATAACTAATTTAGCAAGTAGTTGAAAATATATGCAGACGAAAGTCAATTGACTTATTTAGCGGACATCGCCATACAAAATAAGTTAGTTCGTTCTATGGAAAAAAGTCAGAATTTCAACTAGTTGTGGTTGACAAAAAACTATGTTATCAACCACTTTTAAATTAGTTGATTTTCCTACAGGGTTATAATGGGGCAAATAAGGCACTCACACACACATTTAAATATAATTGATATACTGACAGGCTTAGGCATGCTATCTGTAATCGCGTAAATGTCAAGTTCACTTCCGCTTCCGCTTTAGCAACCATATAGAAATGAACAATTGCTTAAGCCAAATAAATGACCAGCTCATTGTTTACCCATCCCTTTCCATTGTGAACTTAACATATGTCCTTCCACTATTTTGTTTTTGTGTGAAATTTATTAAGCTTTGATTTCAATTTGGTAGACAAACAACAACAAAAAAGGCTTCATTCAACACTCATCAGCAACGCTCTATTTCATCTACCTTCATCAACTAGAGCGAAAGTCAGAACACACATATTAATTCACTTAATTAGTGCGCGACATCTACATATATTGTTTTCTCGCTTTCATTAGTTTGCCTTCTCTTTCAAATGTTCTGCTGTAAGGTTTATTTTGTTGTTTTTTTATATATTTTTTCTTATTTTACTTTGTTATTAGTTCATTTTCATCACAGTTTGATTGATTTAATGACACTTCTCTCATTAATTAATTCGAAATGTGTGGGTGTATAATGGATGTATGTGTATATGTGTATGTTTTTGTGTGTGCGAGTACATTTTTGTGTTTGAGGAGAAACTCTGTTGTTTGCTGTCATTTATTCAACTAACGTCGGCTCACTGGTCTCATCATCAAATGTCACTCAGGAAACTGTTTTTTTCTTGGCACTATATTTATATTCGAAATTTTTTTGGCATGTCAATAAAAGTGGTTTTCTGGGAAATGAACTTGAAATGGAACTGAAGCGGAAATTGATGTCAGCTAAAAATGTATATGTATTGTATTAGGCTTATATAAAACACCGTTTAAAAACACTTTCAAGACATTCCAAATAAATTAATATATACGTAAGACTCAAGTCAATTTTAGAGAAACTACAAACTTAGTTTTTCCTAATAATAACAGGATCTACAAGATTAGTAAACCGGCTTTAAACACATGCAATAATACAAACATACTATTTTCATTACTATATTTAAACTTTGTATGGCGGTATCATGTAAGCTTTGAACCAATATAGGAGTTGTTGAATATCGATGATATTTTTTACATTAATTAATGGGACTAATTAATTTTAATGGGACCAAAATAGTTTTTAGATTTTTGTGTGAATCTCCTAATTTTCTCAAAAATTGGGTATTAAGACAATAAATTAATGCATACATAACTCTCATATACATACATATGTCAAACAAGATGCAAAAGCACGCTGTTTTTTGGGAAAGCCAAAAAGAGAATTTTATTAAGGACCCTTTGCCCATTCTTATTCTTATTTTTTGCAGAACAATATCAGATAATATTCACTCCCGTTCCTAATAAAACAAATTTTGCTTGTATAAACTGTAAAACTTCTCTAAAATTTTGAAAATTTGTGGACAATATGCACTGAACCAAATATTGTTCTTAATATCAATAAATTCGATTGATAGGGCAAAATTCATACCCTCAAGGAACAAATTGTTAAAGTTTGATATGTTTTCAATGTACTGTACATTGTCTGAAAGAATCTGCGTTCATTATAATTTTCTAACATTTTTGTTATTCTTTAAAAACTAGCTTCAAAAAATTCACGGGATTTAAAAACACCCATGATTCCACATTGATTTTGCCAAATGTGTTATGCATTGGGTACGGTTATGGTTATGGTTATGGTTATGGTTATGGTTATGGTTATGGTTATGGTTATGGTTATGGTTATGGTTATGGTTATGGTTATGGTTATGGTTATGGTTATGGTTATGGTTATGGTTATGGTTATGGTTATGTTATGGTTATGGTTATATGGTTATGGTTTATGGTTATGGTTGGTTATGGTTATGGTTATGGTTATGGTTATGGTATGGTTACGGTTATGGTTATGGTTTATGGTTATGGTTATGGTTATGGTTATGGTTATGGTTATGGTTATGGTTATGGTTATGGTTATGGTTATGGTTATGGTTATGGTTATGGTTATGGTTATGGTTATGGTTATGGTTATGGTTATGGTTATGGTTATGGTTATGGTTATGGTTATGGGTTATGGTTATGGTTATGGTTATGGTTATGGGTTATGGTTATGGTTATGGTTATGGTTATGGTTATGGTTATGGTTATGGTTATGGTTATGGTTATGGTTATGGTTATGGTTATGGTTATGGTTATGGTTATGGTTATGGTTATGGTTATGGTTATGGTTTATGGTTATGGTTATGGTTATGGTTATGGTTATGGTTATGGTTATGGTTATGGTTATGGTTATGGTTATGGTTATGGTTATGGTTATGGTTATGGTTATGGTTATGGTTATGGTTATGGTTATGGTTATGGTTATGGTTATGGTTATGGCGTTATGGTTATGGTTATGGTTATGGTTATGGTTTGGTTATGGTTATGGTTATGGTTATGGTTATGGTTATGGTTATGGTTATGGTTATGGTGTTATGGTTATGGTTATGGTTATGGTTATGGTTATGGTTATGGTTATGGTTATGGTTATGGTTATGGTTATGGTTATGGTTATGGTTATGGTTATGGTTCTGGTTATGGTTATGGTTATGGTTATGGTTATGGTTATGGTTTATGGTTATGGTTATGGTTATGGTTATGGTTATGTTATGGTTATGGTTATGGTTATGGTTATGGTTATGGTTATGGTTATGGTTAGTGGTTATGGTTATGGTTGTGGTTATGGTTATGGGTTATGGTTATGGTTATGGTTATGGTTTATGGTTATGCGTTATGGGTTATGGTTATGTTATGGTTATGGTTATGGTTATGGTTATGGTTATTGTTATGGTTATGGTTATGGTTATGGTTATGGTTATGGTTATGGTTATGGTTATTGGTTATGGTTATGGTTTATGGTTATGGTTATGGTTATGGTTATGGTTATGGTTAATGGTTATGGTTATGGTTATGGTTATGGTTATGGTTATGGTTATGGTTATGGTTATGGTTATGGTTATGGTTATGGTAATGGTGTATGATAATGGTTTATGGTTATAGGTTATGGTTATGGTTATGGTTATGGTTTATGGTTATGGTTATGGTTATGGTTATGGTTATGGTTATGGTTATGGTTATGGTTATGGTTATGGTTATGGTTATGGTTATGGTTATGGTTATGGTTATGGTTATGGTTATGGTTATGGTTATGGTTATGGTTATGGTTATGGTTATGTTATTGGTTATGGTTACTGGTTATGGTTATGGTTATGGTTATGGTTATGTTATGGTTATGGTTATGGTTGTTATGGTTATGGTTATGGTTATGGTTGGTATGGTTATGGTTATGGTTATGGTTATGGTTATGGTTATGGTTATGTTATGGTTATGGTTATGGTATGGTTATGGTTATCGGTTATGTTAGGTTATGGTTATGGTTATGGTTATGGTTATGGTTATGGTTATGGTTATGGTTATGGTTATGGTTATGGTTATGGTTATGGTTATGGTTTATGGTTATGGTTATGGTTATGGTTATGGTTATGGTTATGGTTATGGTTATGGTTATGGTTTTGGTTATGGTTATGGTTATGGTTATGGTTATGGTTATGTTATGGTTATGGTTATGGTTATGGTTATGGTTGATGGTTATTGGTTATGGTTATGGTTATGGTATGTTATGGTTATGGTTATGGTTATGGTTATGGTTATGGTTATGGTTATGGTTATGGTTATGGTTATGGGGTTATGGTTATGGTTATGGTTATGGTTATGGTTATGTTATGGTTATGGTTATGGTTATGGTTATGGTTATGGTTATGGTTTATGGTTATGGTTATGGTTAGTTATGGTTATGGTTATGGTTATGGTTATGGTTATGGTTATGGTTATGGTTATGGTTATGGTTATGGTTATGGTTATGGTTATGGTTATGGTTATGGTCATGGTTATGGTTTATGGTTATGGTTATGGTTATGGTTATGGTTATGGTTAAGGTTATGGTTATGGTTATGGTTATGGTTATGGTTATGGTTATGGGTTATGGTTATGGTTATGGTTATGTTATGGTTATGGTTATGGTTATGGTTATGGTTATGGTTATGGTTATGGTTATGGTTATGGTTATGGTTATGGTTATGGTTATGTTATGGTTATGGTTATGGTTATGGTTATGGTTATGGTTATGGTTATGGTTATGGTTATGGTTATGGTTATGGTTATGGTTATGGTTATGGTTATGGTTATGGTTATGGTTATGGTTATGGTTATGGTTATGGTTATGGTTATGGTTATGGTTATGGTTATGGTTAACCATATGGACATAAACAGAAAAACAAAAACGAAAGGAGTTTAACCGAGCTTCTAATAATCAATTGTGTTGTGCGTTCTGTGATATGTTTGAACACAAATGATCGAGAACTGGACCTACAAGATTTATGCCGACTCCGAACGGCTTATGTTCTCAAGAAGCTTTTCATGGTAGTTTTTACTCTCTGAGGCTTGCCATTGTCTGCAGAAAGGTGATGGCCGAACAGAAAAATTAACTCAATTGAAAATAACTTTCTGTGTCAGGTGCGAATTGAACCAGAGTTCTCTGGCGTATGGGCCATGCACTCTACCTACTGCGTCAGGGCCACCACACAATTCACACAAGCCCAATGCAATTAAAAATTTCTTATGAAAAGTTACTTTATTAATCAATCAAAAAAGATATAGAAAAGCAAAATAGAAAAATATTTTTTCATACCCTTCAAACCGTCATATCGCTCTTGTTATGAAAAAATACTCACGAAAGTTTTATTAAATTAATGAATATTCTACCATATAAATTAATTATTCACTCAAAATTAATGATCAACTGGAAATATTAATCATCACATTTTTTATATTGACGGAATGGATTAAATAAACAATATGAAAATCAAATATTTTCACAGCTGTTTCAGACATTTTCTTCACTTTCACAATATTGACAACAACACACTAAAGTTTCACCCCCTCCTATACAATCCGCCCACCAAAGTATGGTGTTAGAGCAAACAATCAAGATCTGGTTAATCAAACTAGATTCACATAATAAGAAAAGGAAGCGACAAGAGACTACGAGATAAGAGCTTCTCAAATATTTTGTGAAGCTAACACAATGGATGACAGCTGTGCTAGATGAAAACAAGAAAATAATCAAAATGTCAAAAACAGATTGACATCTAAGTTTTTTCTGAAACTTTTTCTACAGTACTCCAAAATTCAAGGTTGAGAGCCCGAAATAATAACGATAATGAAAATCAAAAAAAAAAGGATAATTCAAAGTAGCTAAAAATCAAGGAAAAATGCTTGATGCCAAATACATTTAAGGGAATGAAGAGATAAAAGTTAACGCCAAGAAACATGCTAAGAATTATGCAGCTCAAACCATTGCTCAAGCTTCTGCCTTTATTTTCGCAACTTTTTAATTGTATTCACCCAAAACTACGGACATGATTTCAGATATTGAAATTTGTTACAAAAATCATGACGAAGTTTTTTGGCGAAATTAAAACTTATATTTACAGAATATCTTTTTTAACAGTAAAGTTTAAGTTGCATTACACCAAACAGAGACAAGCAAAGACAAGTTAATTAATTACCAGCACTTAATAGTTAAAGTGAAATAAAGCGTTAGATTTTAAATTGTATATATACTGTCTAAATAAAGGCAGGGAAAAGATATGGTTGTGGCATGATTCCTGCAAACATAAATTTTTGCTGTAATAAACCCGTCATTTACTATTGATATTATCAACTAGTAAGGATGGAGCCTCGGCAGAGTACCGAAGCTAAAATACCCCCCCGCCGGCCATATTGAAGCATATACGAAGTCTTTAGCCCCGACATACACGATGACATTCAGTTTTATATATTAACGAAAGTTTTCCTATTTTGATGACGTCACTTTGTATGAGAGGTAGGCGTGGTTTTGATCCGATTCTGCCATATATCATAGATATGGTTCATATTATAAATTAAAGCTTGTGTGCAAAATTTCAAGGCATTTCTTTAATTTTTGTGGACTTTGTGGTTTGCATCCGATTTGGCCCATTTTCGAACTTGATCTTCCCTTTTTAAAATTAAACTTATATTTTAAATTTCATCGCGATAGCTTTAAAATTGCGGCTGTAATCGTGTCGACAGACGGACAGACGGACAGACGGACAGACAGGCGGATACACAGATACACGGAAATCGACTCAGGAGATGATGCTGATCAAAAATATATATATTTTTCTATTCCTGCCACGCCTCCTTCTTGGCGTTACAAACGGAATGACAAAGTTAATATACCCCTTACGCAGTAATATAAAATAATATAATTGCTCAAAACATACTATTGCTAAAATTTTAAGCATATTATGATTTCATCCACTATAAGTTGTAGTAAAAATGTTGTGATAATGCCATTCATGAGCAATATCAATATTATTTTGTAGATAAACATACTTAGATTTTTAGACGTTTGTTTGAACTATATTTAAGTTGTGTTTGCTTTCTAACGTGAATTGTTTCTTAATGTAGTTTTTATCGCGGTGCTGTGCTTTATCAATTATCACAAATTATTTTTTTACTAAATGTGCTTGTAAATATAGTGTTAAAACATGTAAATCGTCTTTTCATAGTTCTTTGCGCGGTTTGAACTGTGGAAAACGTTTTTAAAAAACTAAAAGTTTTCCATTAAGCAAAGCTTTTCTAAGGACTGGAAACAACGAGATAGAACGAGATAGAAATTTTATGAATCAACTAAAAATTCATCGAGTTTTTGAGCTTCCAGCATTTAAACCTCTGTAAAAAATTGGTGGTTGAACATTTGTTTAATATTTTTTGTAAAAGTTGAAATGCTTGAAGCTCAAAAAGTCGATGAAATTTCCATCGAATTCGAATTGATTTTGATTTTTTTCATTCTTACAATAAATGCTGTCGCTCCTGACAGCATGAATGACATGATTCCGTTAAAAATACTATGTTTTCTCTAATAAAAATAATATTATTGCTATATTAATAATATTATAATAATTAATAATATTATTAATTATTTTAATAATTTTAATTATTGCTATATTAATATTATTATATTATATTATTGCTATATTAATAATATTATAATTATTAATAATATTTTGATATAATACTATTATTTTTATTATAAAAAAAAAATTTTTTGAGTTTTTCAAAATAGCTTTTGCAATCATTTTATTGTCTCTGGAATACGATTTTCTTCAAAGTCATGTTATTTTTTGTATCACAAGGTGATTTTTTAGGATATTATTGTTTCAATCATTTTTTGATCTCTGCTATAAGAAATTAACTACAAAAATTATTCCTTCAATAACACTCTGATTTCTACAAAAATTGATATTTTTTTTTCCAAATAGTTTTTGCAATAATTCTTTTTTTCTCTGCAATAAGCTTTTTTTCGCACAACATTTGTTGTCGGAGTCTGTTCTGTCCAACTAGGTGCTATTTTTGACTATTATTGTGCTAATCCTTTTATGCTCTTAATAATACGAATTGATCTGAAAAAATGATTGTTTCAATATTTAATGGCTTTATAAAAAATATATGTATTAAATATGTTTTGTAGATCATGATTGTACTAATCTTCTCTTATTTCAACGAAAAAAAAAAAATACTTTGCTGAAACATGATCGTCGCAAGCATTGACTGTTTATGAACATGATAGTAGCAAACATAAACTCAATCAAACTATGATCCTTCCAAAACATGATTGCTGTAACTCTGTTTTTTCTCTGCGTGTACTGACAGATTCTAAGGAAACATCTTTTAAGTGCGTCTCAAAACGGATGAAGGGAACATAATAGTTTTTAAATCGTTTTCAAACACATGCAAGCATAGAACAAATAAAAACTTCAGACATGTTTTTTTAATAGCAACATTTAATTTAATTGCTCAAGTGAATAAGTTGTAAGCAATATAAGCAAAAGTTGTAAACTCTGCATGAGAGTTTGCTTTTCTGCGCTTTAAAACCAGCACTTTGTTGTTTTATCTCCATTAACTTTTTTTTTTGCTTGCTCTTGAAACTTCAGTACATCAAAGCTCAGTACTTGAAGCATGCATAAAAGTTCATAAGTAGCTTTTAAAATCATGCTCAACACACCTTTTTACTCATTTTATCCTTTGCCTCTTTTGAAATATTTTTTTAAAAGGCTTGAACAAATATTCACTTGCCAAAAATGTGAAAACTCACACATTAAGAGTGTTCATCAAAAATTGTTCATACATAGAATTTTTAATAATATTCACATACACACAGTCGCGCATGTCAAAGTCAGCTGCTGTTGCCTGTCTTATTTATGCTTATTCAACAGCCTAAAATACGCACATAAATAAAATAATTTACAAAACAACAAAGAGAAAAAAAAAAATGAGAAAACCCTGTCTACTTAATGGGTTTAAGGGATTTTTAGACTTGACAGGATACCCTAGGTGGGTTAAGGTTATAACGTAAAAATATTGCGCTTCAACATACGAGTTTTTTCTTATGGATATTTTGTGCTATAAGAAAAATCACGTAGGGCTTAGTGTAATTGTGTATGTGTGTGTATGTGAGCTGATATGAATGAAATGTGTTGTGCTAGATGCTCAGCTATCAAGTAGGTGGCACAAGCAGCTTAAATTTTCTAGCAATAGCATTGCGAAAAAGGAAAATAAAATTTATTTCACGCCTCGATGCGGAATAAATAAAATACTTTCAAAATAGTATTAAAATGATTTGCTTAAATGTCGGGAACACTCACAAAAGTTTGTTCGTAGATTTTTAGGCATGCCTGAAAATAGGCAGCAATTTGCGTTGTGCTTAAGAGCTAATAATATTATAAAGCTTTGTAAATAATTTCTAATATTTTAGCCCTAACTTAAATAATTTTTATCCTAAATAGACTAACCTAAGGCTTTAAAAATTACTGTTAAATGTTACAATGATTTTCAAAGATAAGCTGAAAATATTGCTCCGAATAACAGATTCTGAAAGGAAAGAGAAAAATTAACAGAAAGAACACAGTTTCAAAAGTATTGTAAAAGCGGACGTTGAATTCGTTTTAATACATTAATAGAAAAAAATTGGGGTTTTTATTATTTGCTTAATATATAAAAAAAAAAACGAAATGGCCATCTCAGCCCTTGAAAGGACTTTGACCGAGCTTCTTATGATCAATTGTGTTGTGTGTGATGTGAAAGAAAATGTTTGCACACAAATGATCGAAACCTGGACCTACATATTTTACGCCGACTTCGAACGGCTTATGTTCTCAAGAAGATTTTCATGGCAGTTTTTACTCTCTGAGGTTTGCCATTGTCTGCAGAGAGGTGACGGCCGAACAGAAAAATTAATTCAATTGAGAAAATTTTCTGAGTCAGCAGGAGGATTCGAACCTGGGTTCTCTGGCGTAAGAGTCACACACTCTACCAACTACGCCACGGCCGCCACTTATATGTTAATATATATATGCTTAATATATTTGGTAATTAATTTCTTGCTCTTGTTAATTTTTATATTAGTTCAAAACTTTAATTTACTTCAATGTTCAGTTAAATAAATGAAAAAAAAATATTTCGGAAAAATATGAATTTTTTAATTTTTAATATAGCAAAGAACTAATATATATTCTAAATTTCATTGAAAATTTAAATTTTTGCAAGCACAATATATATCCAGTATGGAATAAATTTAATAATAATATAATAAATAATTCGATTTTATTATGATTTATAAAAATTAGGAGTTTTTATAGCACAACGATCATGCGCAGTAGAGTGGTTCTTCTTTTTTCGATAGTAACAAATTACGCACCAAAAAATAAATATTTTTTAAACGTGCCTTAAGCGAACTCTTTATTGAAACTCTAATTTATATGGGAGAATAGAGCTACTTTCTCAAAACATCTCCAATACATTTTTATAAGCTTAAATTTTCAAAAAGCAAACAAACTAGCACTTCATTTTGCCGTAGAATTTTGACGTAGGATTACGTCTTACAGCGCGGTTTGTAGGGGGGTATTTCCCAAATTTTTTCAAGGCCATGCAACGTTTTTTTGGGGGACACTTTAGGGCCTTATACAGCCTTTAATATTCATTGTACAAAGATACAATTTATGCCAAAATATCAGTTATTTTGTGCAGAAAAGGAATACCTAACTTTGGATTTTGTCACTTCTTTAATAAAGCCACAAAAGATAGCAAAAAAAAAAATGCACATTTTTGTATGAAAAAAATGCATTGATGATTCAGTTTCTGCTGACGCTCAAAAGCTTGTTGCTTTAGTTCGTGCTGAAATCTCGAACGCAACATCGTGTTGTTTCTTGAATAGAATCGTTTTATGAATTTCTCAGAGGCTTACAAGCAATTCTTACTTATATAAATGCTTGTAAGCCTCTGAGAAGCTATCAGTCTGCTGGCACACTCCAATCAGTTAGGATAGCATCACTTCGTCCGCCTGATACCTGAGAAAATAAAACGTTGCAATATGAAAAAGCGATGTTAATGATCATTATATTTGTTATTTTAAAAACGCAGCGTTACTACATATAAACTATTATATAAATCAAGAATCGAAACTGCTTGTGTTGTTGTTATTAATAAGTATGTATGTGTTTATATGTGAATCTGGGCGCTGTGCTATAGAATAGAATTTTTACTTATTTAACTCGAAAGTTAAATAAGTTTTGTTTTTAAAAGGAAAAGAAATATATATTGAAATTAAAACAATTAGTTTTTTGGAAGTATAATTTCTTTCTTTTTATTGAATATAAAACATCTTACCACGTCGCGAGTTAGTAGGAAAAGAGAACTTTTTTATAACAGGAAGCTGTCAGTACATAAATTTACCGAACCAGCTTATGTACTAAAATTATGTTGATTTTATTAAGCGCACTCTCGTGGCTTAGATATCAGTTAAGTTAATAGTGTTTTGACATAAACATGCCGCCCGCCTTGCAGTACGGCTGCAATGAATAAACTTAAAATTGCTAGACAAATTTCTTTTTCTTATTCAAAAATACGCTTAAAATATATAATATTTACATAATAATATAATAAACTATATTCAATTCAAATAGATACAAATGAAGCAGTTCGAGATACAATTTAAAGGAAATAAATTGTTTATTTAATTCAAAGATAAAAAATGTAAATATCAAATTTTAAGATTCATAATGCTCACGATTCCAAAGATAAATATCAGAGTATATGTAATTATAGTATTAAAAGTAAAAGTTAAGAAAATATAAAAATAAAATTCCAGATTCAAATTAAAAAATACAAATATGTATATATCCAAATATCAAGTAAGTGAATGAAATAATGAAATAAATGAGGTAATAAAATATTGACTGAATATTAAGTGTTATAGGTTAATACAATATAAGTCATACAAATGCGATGCAAAAAATTTCAATTCGTGACATAGTGCAAAAATTATTATGATTTTCGTTTGATTTGCTTGAATTCGGTTTCTATTTTAATTATCAGAATGTATCTAGATTTGAAAGGACCCGGATAAGATCCAGCCAAAGACCGTACTCTGAGCGACAGGAAGTCCATTATTACTTGGCAGCAAGCCTTGCTGAATGATCTTAGGATAGAGATCAGCGCCAAGAACAACAGAGATTGGATCACTTTTATAGAATTTTGTGTCTGCCAGAATTAAATTGGAAAATTTTTCAGCCATGGATTCATCGATTGGCTTGGACGGAGTTCGGATAGAAATTCTGTGATCAACTCGAAGTATTGCTTGAATCCTCACATTGAGATCAAATCGAGCATGGATCGTAATTGGACATACGGATTCTTCACCAAGCGTCATAATGGTTATATTTAATTGATCAACCATCTTTCTGGAGATTCGACTGGTAGCTGAACAAGAATCAAGCAGGGATCTTGCATAATGCAAACTGCCGTTCACTTCCAACTTGATAATCGCTGTTGGAAGCAGTGTGATGTAGTTCTGAGAGAGAACAGATGATAGCGACAGGCTACTCAAGTTCGCCGAGGAATGCGATGAATTTTTCTGAGCAGGATTGCTCTTCTTCTGACCACTGGATGGGTCTTTGCGCAAACGCTGATGCATGTGGAGCAATGTATGATGATGCTCTTGACAATATCGACAGCCACGATTGCTGAGACATGATCCATGAGAATGTTCATGCGCCAAGCAGTTAGAGCAATAATTATGAAGAAGTACAGCACGCATTCGTTTTTCTGTATTCATCGACAGAAATTTCTCGCACAGTCGTAAAGGATGCCTCTGTCGACACACTCTGCATTGAAATCGCTTGGATTGCTTTGCGCGTTTTGGAGTACGATTATTGGATTGACGCTTTTTGTTGAATGTAACCAGGATGGTTTTGGAATTTGGCATTTTGAACTGAAAAATAATGAGGATACATAAGAATAGGAATACAAAAAGAGCAAAAAACTATTGGGTTGGTAGAACAACAAGTTTAGTAACTGGTCGAGTAATGCAACCGCGTTGAGTAATGATATCTGCTACGCGAACTCGATTATCACTTCCTAAGTAGATCTTGGAAACCCTACCTAGACGCCATTCAGTTGGAGGAAGATTATCACCTTTAACAACAACTATTGTATTTTCTTTGATGTTCTCTTGTGGATTTTTCCACTTATTTCGCTTGTGTAACTCACTTAAATACTCGTTTTTCCAGCGATTACAGAAATTTTGATACAAAGCCTTTAATCTTTGCCATCGATTAATAATCGATACAACTGGCTCAATTATCTCAGGATCAATCGGAGAAGAATCGGAGAGCCGATAAGAAAATGTCCAGGAGTTAGTGCTGAAATATCTAAAGGATTCTCTGACATTGGCGAAATTGGACGAGAGTTTAGACATGCCTCAATCCTGGCCAGAATAGTAGAAAATTCTTCAAGTGTGAATTTGATTGCACCTGCAACTTTGCGGAAATGAATTTTAAAACTCTTTACACCAGCCTCCCATAAACCGCCCATATGAGGTGCACCTGGCGGAATAAAGTGCCATGAAAAACCTTGGTGGCTATAGGTGGATGTTAGAGCCGAATGAGAAGCCTTAAGAAAATCTCGTGTAAGAATTTTTGATGCTCCTACGAAAGTTGTACCATTATCTGAGTACATATGAAGTGGACAGCCGCGCCGCGAAGCGAATCGATTGAAGGCTGCAAGAAAGGTTTGAGTGGAAAGATCTGACGTGGCTTCTAAGTGTATAGCTTTTGTTGCAAAGCAGACAAACACACATACATAACCTTTTGTTATTAAACAGGATCTACCGGTGTAGCTTTTAATTTCAAATGGTCCAGCGAAATCTAGGCCTGTGTGAGTAAAAGGACGTGTAAGAGTAGTGCGTTCAGCAGGAAGAGCACCCATTATTTGAGTCTGAACTTTTTTCTTATGGATGACGCATTGTTTGCAATTATGAATTGTAGTCTTAATGATATTTTTGACTTTAGGGATCCAAAAAAGAGATCGAATTAAGCGTAAGACTAATTGATTACCACCGTGCAGAGAAATTTGATGCGTAAATTGCACCAAGAGACGTGAAAACTTGCAATTGTACGGTATGATGATAGGATGACGTTCATCATACGACATGGTGGGCGAAGAAACTAGTCTACCACAAATTCTTAGAAGACCAATTTCGTCAAGGTAAGGATTGAGATTAAGAAGGCTGCTTGATGAAGCAATAGGCTGATTATTGGTTAGTTTATGATATTCTTCGGAATAGTTTACCTTTTGACATATTATAATTAGACGATTTCTAACATTTAGGACTTCAGCACTTGAAATTGTTGTGGACTCTCGTGAATAACTGTTTTTATATTTTGGGTGTGTTCTAAAGAAAAACCGAAAAACGTACGCAATGACTCTCATTGCCTTAGGAAAAGAAGAAAAACGTTCTAGAATGTCGACATAATCTTGAAAGTAAACAAAGAAAGATTTCGTTTGAGAAGTTTTCTTTTCCAGTGTTGTGTTAAGGTCGCATTCTTGAATTACACTTGGCCATTGAGATGGATTAGACTTCAGCCATTGTGGACCATGCCACCATAAGTCATTTTTTATCAAATCTGGAGGCAGGACTCCTCGGCTGGCTAAATCTGCTGGATTGGTTTCAGAGTTTACGTGAAACCAGTTTGATTGGCCAACGCTTTGAATTATTTTGGACACTCTATTTGCTACAAATGTAGTCCACTGACACGGTTGTTTTGCAAGCCATGCCAGAACGATGGTTGAATCGGTCCAGAAAAACACTTTCGATTTGTGGACATTGAGTTGACGAATAAGAGTATCAACCATTTCCGCAAGTAAAACAGCACCACATAGCTCAAGTCTTGGTAAAGAAATGGTTTTTACGGGTGCAACCCGGGTTTTAGCAGTAAGCAAATGGGTTGTTATAGAATTGAAAGTTTTGACACGAATATAGATAGTAGCAGCATATGCCTTCTCAGATGCATCACAAAATGCATGAAATTGAATATCGTGCTCAGGAGAGTAATTACTCCACCGAGGAATTTGAATCTTTTCTAGTTGAGGATAATGGGCTACGAATGACAGCCATGTCTGAAGACACTCGTAAGGAATATTTTCGTCCCAACCAATATTTTCAAGCCAGATTCTTTGCATAAGAATTTTCGCTAAAATTATGCAGGGAGCTAACCAGCCAGCTGGGTCAAAAAGTTTAGAAATATTAGAGAGGATTTCTCTTTTAGTATAAGTGCCTTTTTGCTGCAATGGAGTTGCTAAGAAATAGAAATAATCAGAACGTGCATTCCAACGCACGCCTAAAGTTTTAGCACTACTACTATCTTCGAATTGAAGAAAATCTTCATTGTGCAAATGTGATTTTGGAAGATCAGATAAAAGACTTTCTGAATTTGAAGCCCATTTTCTTAGCGAAAAACCTGCTGAATTTAATGCTGTAATAAGCTCATTTCTCGCTTGAATAGCTGTTGAAATATCATGAGCTCCTGCTAGAGTATCATCGACATACATCGAATTACGAAGTATGTTGCTAGCTAATGGATAGGAGTTTTCAACATCATCAGCTAATTGTAGCAGAGTGCGAATGGCTAAGTATGGAGCACAGTTAACTCCAAAAGTAACTGTGTTCAATTCGAAGTCTTGTATATCACTTTCTGGAGAAGTACGAAATAGAATTCGTTGATATGGTGTGTGGTTCGGATCCACTAGAATTTGGCGATACATTTGCTTAATATCGCTATTGAAAACATATTTAAACAAACGCCATTTTAACAGCAAAAGTGTTAAATCGGATTGGAGCACAGGTCCAGGATATAAAATGTCATTTAGACTTGTACCGTTTGAGGTAGGGCTAGATGCATTAAATACTACCCGTACTTTTGTTGTTGTGCTCTCTGGCTTTATGACAGCATGATGTGGCATATAGTAATGACTTGGAAAATATGTGACTTTTTGAGGAGATACAGGTTTCATATGGCCTAATTGATAATATTCATTTAAAACATTATCATAATCAATCTTGAGATCGGAGTCTTTTCTCAATCGAACCTCATTCCTTAAGAACTGTGCATGTGCAATAGAACGAGAGGGGCCAAGTTTCAAGGTTTTTGGAAAATCTTCTTTGAATGGAAGAGCAACAATGTATCTACCCTCTTTATTTCGAATTGTGGATTTCACATAATTTTCTTCGCAAAAACGATCGCTTTGTGTCATAAAACGTTTTTGTGGAAGATCCTCCACCTCCCAAAAACGTGAGATCTGTTGATCCAGAGGCACTTTATTGAAATAAGACAGGCATGTTGAGAAAGAAGAAACCGATTTAGAAATGGGGCCCGTCAATATCCACCCAAATATTGTCTCTTGAGCGACAAGAGACCCGCAAATGTTGCGTTTAACACCATCCAGGAGAACGGATGAAAAAAGATCGCCACCGATTAAGATATCAACCTGCGAGCTTTGGTAAAACTTTTCATCCGCATATTGCAGGTTTGGAAGACTTGACAATATTGATGGATTAATGGAACAGGATGGAAGATTTCCTGTGAGATGTGATACAACAAGAGCAGTTGCTTCAATGCTTATACGATCATCGAATGTAGAACTTAAAATGAACGAGCATTCTTGTTGAATTTTTGCTGAAATTGCATTGTTTAATCCGGAAATCTGAGCAGATATAGGACGAGACGGAAGTTTTAGAATTTTAAAAAGTCGTTCCGAAATGAACGTACCCTCTGAACCTGAGTCAATTAAGGCTCGTGCGAAATAAGTTACGCCAAGATGACATATTTTTATAATTGCGGTACCTAGAAGCACACTTCTGCAATTTGAAGCAAAGCAAGAATTTATGTTTTGTGATGAGTAAGGTTCGTCAGTGGACTGTATTTTGAAGGAATATGAATTTTGCGTGCTAGGTTTAGGATTAGAAGAAATAATTGGTTCAGAGGTTTGAACTACTTTATGTAAAAGGGTATGGTGGCGCTTATTACATGTGAAACAATTATGACGACTTTTGCAGTCTTTTGTAAGATGGGATTTTGAAAAGCAGTTTATACAAAGCTGGAATTTTTTAACGGTTTCAAATCTATCTTTTGTATTCATTTGGAGGAATCGAGGACATACACGAATAGTGTGCTGTTCATTTGAGCATAATTTGCAAGAAGGAGTGAAAACATGAGCTTGGTATGAATTAACTTTCTTCCAGTTTCGGTTGTTTGGTTGAGAAAGCGATCTATTATTGGTAATTTTTGAAATAGAAGATCCTTTAATATCAGAAACTGTTTCCAGTGTTTGATAACGACTGGTTAGAAATGAATCAAGCTCAGACCATTTTGGAATTTCGGTCTTATTTTTGAGCGATTGTTCCCAAAGCGATAGAGTACCATCTGGCAATTTAGTGGAGCAAAGGAAAATAAATATAGAATCCCAGCTTTCTATATTAACGTCATATAATTGAAGAGCAGAAATGCATCCATTTACTTCGCGCTGAAGTTTTTTGATAGCATTTCCGGACTCAATGGAAACGGATTGCAGATTAAATAGAACTCGGAGTTGGCTGTTTACTAAGATTCGCTTATTTTCAAAACGATCTTGTAAACTTTTCCAAGCCAATGAAAAACCAGCGTTGGTAAGTGGACTCTTCTTAACTATGTCACGAGCTTCGCCACGCGTTTTTGAGTTAAGATGGAAGAGTTTCTCCACTGGACTTAACCTCGAATTGTTCACATATATGGCAGTGAACATATCTCGAAAAGACGGCCACGAAAGATAATCACCGTTGAAAATCTCGGTGTCACATGGAGGGAGATGAAAGTGATGACTGGAAGATGATGGTACATCCAATCCTGGATTAGGTTCCCTGGAAAGCTGTGCGGCTTTTGAAGCGCTATTGAGCTTCTCAATGCAGTCTCCAATTTGTGAAGCGCATCGGACGTATACCTGATATGCGGTACGATATCGAGCTTTTATGGTTTCCAGCTCTACCTCTGGATCCGTGCCTTCCTCCTGGGCAGCAGCTAGTTCGCCTAGGCAAGTTTCATAAACAGCCTTTATCCGGTTCCATGTTGACTTTATTTCTTCCCGGTGGACATCTAGTGAATATGTTGAACTTGCTGAATCTAAGGTTGAGTTGAGATCAAACTCGAACTCAACCAAACTATCAGTAAATCGGATGAAGGAATTTAAAGATGCCATTTTGAATAGAATGAATTAACAATTTGAGAACAAAAGATCACAATAAAAGGCCAATATTTGTGCAACTATTCAACGAAGTTAAGAATTACAGTGAACCCAGAAAAGAAATCCACCTGGTTGTAGGAATTATCGACAGAATAATCGAAATTGGAAATGAATATTGAAAAAATATTATAAAAATATTGAAACAAAAAATTACTCAGCAATTCTGAAATTAAATGCTGTAGCACGTTTAAGAATGTAAGAATTCTTACTTAAATTATTGTTAGAATAATCGAATTATTCTGGATGTGATGTAAAACTATTCAAAGCAAAAACTGAGAATAAGAACTGAATTGAATTGATTTCAATTTGAATCGATACCAGGAAACTATAATTTTGCAATAAATCAAAAAAATATTTTTCTTTTGAACGAAATCAATATTCGCGTAACGCAAAAAGTTGACTAAATGATTGCTTTAGAATAAAACATAAAACAAAACAATGTAAACCGCCCTAAAAAACGTTTATTCTTGTTATGATGGTTACTCTTGTTGCTGTTGTCGTTGTTGTTGTTGCTGTAGTTTTTTTTTTTTTTTTTTCAAATAGTTCTTATATATTTATCAAACTTTTTTTTTTTTTTTTCTTATTATTTGAAAATATGAATTTGAGTTAGCTAAAAATTTTAACTTTAATTTAATATTAATATATAAGGTTTTTTTTTTTTTTTTTTTTTTCAAATAGTTCTTATATATTTATCAAACTTTTTTTTTTTTTTTTTCTTATTATTTGAAAATATGAATTTGAGTTAGCTAAAAATTTTAGCTTTAATTTAATATTAATATATAAGGTTTTTTTTTTTTTTTTAACTACAAGATTTTATTTGAATGCACCGCCACTGCTTGACTTGACTTGTTTAACTTTTTGAAATGTAAGGAGCAACAACAACATGAATCTTTCCAAATATTTTTTTTTTTGCAACAAAGAATTTTTTGATTAAAAGATTTTAGCAATATGTTTAAATTTGAAGATATCGCTAGCATACACGTTGCTAACACTTCAAATGTCTATTGTGAGAGATATTAATGTAATTTTTGTTTACAGCGAGAAACTTGTGAGACATGTATACATGAAACTATCGATTGCACCAAAAAATATGATAATGTTTAGAGAGCGATGTTTACCAAGCGATGTTTGCGGAGAAATGTTTATACAGAAATTATATGTATATAAAAACGATCGATCGCAACAAAAGGAGTCACGCTATGTTAATACAGTATATGTTTATAGCTAAGAACTTGATAGACATGTATACATGGATCTATGGCAACAAAAAGACTGAAATGTTTATAGAGCGATGTTTACAACGATGTTTGCGGAGAATTGTTTATAGAAAAATTCAATGTATATAAAAAACGATCGAGTGCAACAAAAGGAGACACGCTATGTTAATAAAACAACGCAAGTGATCGATAGCAACAATGTTGCCGAAGAGAAAGAAAGCGTTGTATGTATATAATAACATGCAGCCGCAGACATTAGTCCAAAAATGTTGCGGAATAAAGAAAACTGTTCCCAGTTTACGAACGATCACTTAAACAGATGTTGCGAAAAAGAGATTTATTTATATACACAAAATTTTTTTTTTAAACACATATGCCAAATAAATGGATCTCTTTTTAGCGAAGTTTTACGAAGTTGATTTTACTCCAACTTCAATTTATGGAAAAATTAATTTTAAAATGATTAGATTAATTTATTTGAATTTATTATTATTTTTTATAAGAATTTTGTATTATTTTATAGAATTTTCTTCATTTTCAATTTATGTTTAATGATTTATTCTCATCTTTTAAATATATTTTACAAGCACCTAAATTATCGCGAATTTATTGCTTTAAGTTAGGTTATGCA
This sequence comes from Coremacera marginata, assembly GCA_914767935.1. NCBI lineage: Eukaryota > Metazoa > Arthropoda > Insecta > Diptera > Sciomyzidae > Coremacera > Coremacera marginata. The sequence goes on along the minus strand of OU612043.1, from coordinate 169,220,417 downwards.
CGATTATATTTTATGTTTTTATGTTTTTTCTTATCTCACTTGCACTATATGTCCTAAATTGAAATTAATGCATACGCACCTTGAATTTTTGATTGAAGATTTGAATGAAAATATGATGATATGATGATTAATTTCCCTTGATGAATTTTATTATTGAATTTAGGACTTGATTCCAGAAAAGTAGATCCACGATCTTGGATTTGGATAGAATTGAAGAAACTCGACGTGGTTTGTTGGTGGAAGCACTGTAACCCGGTTCGAATGGACCAAATGTTTATATGTGAATCTGGGCGCTGTGCTATAGAATAGAATTTTTACTTATTTAACTCGAAAGTTAAATAAGTTTTGTTTTTAAAAGGAAAAGAAATATATATTGAAATTAAAACAATTAGTTTTTTGGAAGTATAATTTCTTTCTTTTTATTGAATATAAAACATCTTACCACGTCGCGAGTTAGTAGGAAAAGAGAACTTTTTTATAACAGGAAGCTGTCAGTACATAAATTTACCGAACCAGCTTATGTACTAAAATTATGTTGATTTTATTAAGCGCACTCTCGTGGCTTAGATATCAGTTAAGTTAATAGTGTTTTGACATAAACAGTATGAAATATTCGCATACATATATTTCTTCCGTTTTTGTAGTTTTTTTATTGTTTTTGTTAATCTTCAGCAAGCTTAATACAATAAATAATACAAAAAATTATATAACTACTATGCTGGTTTACATATACGAAGACTGGAGGAAAAAATCATAAAAAATCTTAAAAATATATCTGATTTTCTATCAAACATATTGGAATTCCAGGGTTGCCAAAATCTATATAGGAAAATTGGGTTGCCCTGGTAAAGAGTAAACAATAATTAAAAAACAACTGAAAAATCAAAAATTCACTTTATCAGCAACTTACATATGAAATTAATATTTTGTTTTTGTTTATATTTGATTCATTTTCAAATGTGAGCAATTCCAAAATACTTTAAAATCACAAATATTTGAAATATAAGTGCAAGGTTCTGCTGTGAAGCCTTTATTCTGTTGCGAGGGCGGGTAGCGCAGCGAGCATAATATAAGTCATAGGAAAAGCAAGCAGGGATCGCAAACAAACTCTAAAGAAAAGTATTTTTGTGTTCTTTTTGTTTCTTCTTTTTTTTGTTTTCGCTCTCCGATCCAAACAGTAACACAAACCGAAGCAAGCAGAGATGGAGAGAAAAGCAAAATGCAATGTTTTGTTTTTGAAGTAGAAAACACTTCCTCTCACTGTTATGCTTTTAAATCGCGGACACAAAAACAACGAAAGAAAAATATCTTTAGCGATCTTTTGCTGCGGACAAAAGTCGAAAAATATTTGTTGTTGGAATTTAAAGAAACTAAGTGTACTGAATTACAGACAGCGATTATTCTCATCGTTTAAATATATATTTTCGGATCAATGAAGCAGCCTTTCTCCGTCCAATTTAGAATACATTTGAATAACTTGAACTAATTACACTTACGTGTTATTTTTAGCCTCAACAATGAATTCTTTAATGTTGCTTTTTTTATGTTCTCTATTATTTACTTTTAATGAAAAAAAAATTGTTCTTCTCAATAAAATTTAACTTAAAAATAACTAAAGAGTTTTAATTGTATACATTCGTTAAAAAAAAAGAAACTCTACTCAAAACTTATAATTCTTTTAGAATTTCCGTAGTAAAGAAACGTTTGTTTCTAGTTGTGTTTGCGATCGTGACAACAAAGTCAAAAAAACAAAATACACGTTGTGTTCGTATAACAACAACACAATAGTTTTCTTCCTCTTTTTATTTTCTGCTCTCTTTGGTATGCATTTCTGCTTGTATCAAAGAGCCAAACGTAAGGAGATAGTGAAACTGTTTGCTTACGCAGCTGTAGGGTTGGTTTTTTCGTTCAGTTTGTTTCCAATCTCTGAAAGCAAGAAAGAAAAAAAACAAGATTAATTATAATTTTAAGTTTGATATAAATTAGATATATACTAAAAAGATGGAACAGAGTGATCTGAATAATATTGATCGCTCCCGATGTAACATTTTCTAATCTATAAACGTATGTGGCTGCATGAACCTAATGTGAATTATATGTCCGTAGATGCTTAAAACGTACATGGCAGACAGTATGTATGTATGTCGTTGTTATTATCTTTTACATTTTCTTAGTTCCTACTTGTAAATATATATACATATATATAACTTAGAAATATGTTTCTGGGAACCCGGGCTCAATTCCCGCAATTGCCCAGCTGAATTTTAATATATTCTGTCTTTATGTTTTAAGTATTTTTATTCTTTTTTAGATTGTTCTTAATGATAATTGATAATAACATTGCAAATAATAAGATCCGATATAATTTAATTCATTTATTCAAATGAATGGAAGTTACAAAACTTCCATATTTTAATTTAGTTTCTGCTTATGTTTTATAGTTCTGAGAGCCCGGGTTCAATTTCTGTAATTGCCCTGCGGATTTTAAAAATTTCTTCTTATGTTTTAGTGTTTTTATTCTTTTTAAGATTATTTTTAATGATAATTGATAATGAAATTGGAAATAATAAGTTCCAAAATAATTTAATTCATTAATTGAAAATTGTAACTTTTACATAAAAAATAAAAATAGGAATGTTTTGAATATAAGGAACAAAGTGAAACAAGAAATTTGAAGAAATTATATGTAATTCTAATATAGACTAAATAATAAATAGATTTAATATTTGTTACAAAGTTGTTTTTCCTTCTAAACTTCTAAAAATTTTTTGTACCATAAATTTTTCTCTTAAACTCCATTATAAAACTTCACAAGTTTTGAATTTATTTCTAACTTTGAGCCACCATGTCTAAGCCGCTTAATGTCTTATTTAATAACTAGTATTAAAGCACGTCCTACGACGGGCATTTACAGCATTGTCACTCAAAATGTAATTATTTTTTGCCAATATTACAGTGCTTTTACAACATATACTGTTCTGAAAAATATTCAGCCTGAAAGTATGCTCATACATAAAAGGCAAGCATGCTATCAGCATGAGCATTTTTCAGGGCAGTATATGTTAGAAAAGCACTGTAATAATGGCAAAAAATAATTACAGTTCAAACGATATTAAGTGCGGAGCAGCATGCTGGCCTTTTATGCATTAAGATTTTGAAAGTTATTTGGATGTGAGATGAAGAAAATTGAGCTTGTTGAAGATTGCTGGGTAAAATATAGAATTATAAACATTCTATATACTACATATAGAAGATATGCTTGTAGTATTTTTGATTAGATAATGTTAAGTCTCATGTCGATTCATTACATTGTGTAGGAGCTCTGTATCGACTCAGTATGAAGAATACGGTTTCGAAAAAACATTTCAAGTTTACCTTGAAGCGTGCAGGTAGTCTCCACATTTTTTAATGCCGTTTCTTAACTCAAGTGGAGATTTTAAATTTCTTCGATTGTTAGGCATCCGTATCCGCATCATCCAACAAGGCTTACTGAAGATATGTATCTGCACCCGCAAAGTGACAACCGTCACAAACTTAGTTTTTGCGCCTTAACGCCTCTTACAATAAATTCACACACATACATCACATCAACCTGATTTTAAATGGCTTAATAATTTTCTGTTTTTATGTCAAAAGCTCGTTAAGCTGCAGTATTTATCGTTCTTCAATATTTTACACATACATTTCCAACACTCCTAAAATTATGCATTCAAGTTGCAATAATTTAAAAAATTCATACTTGCGTAAATATTTGTTTATAGCGACAAGATACTGCAATAAACATATTTGTATGAAGACCTAAACACACACACATACACAAAAACACACTTTAATACATGTTTGCACTTAAATCGAAGTGTTTGTGTGAGTTACATAAAATAATGCTATAAAATATATTTTAACCCTTAGCACTTAAGAAACACATACATATTCAAATACGAACACGATGTCAGACAAAGTGCAGGTGTGGGTGTAAGTAAACATCTACACACACACACACATTTTTAGCCATCAACTTGGTTTACTACATTTTTAAAAAAAGTGTATTTATGTTTTTTATGTGATTGGTGCAACAATGAATTTTTATGCAACATTCAAACATACGTGTTTATGTGTAAGTGTGTATGTGGGTCTATGTTTTTCCCAAGCAAAGCCTGTGGCGAACAGATACTACAAAGACATAATACATGTATGCCAGTGGGGACAGACAAAAAGTGGTTGCTGTCAAACGTGATTTTCTTATATATCACATAAGCTGAGTATAAACACTGCAGACTGGTATTCAAGTATATCTATGGTTGTGTGTGTGCCTGCACGTGAAATCTTATCAACATTTGCGTATGCTTATGTTTTTGTATAAACAACTTGCAAAAACTGCAGAGTGTAAATATATTATAATGCATTCGTTATCGCTGCCAGCCAGTCAACAGCTGGTGTTTGAGTACTTGTAATGCATACAATTTTGATACAATGCAAATACTATATATCTACCTACTGTTGTTGTAATCGCACATGCATTGAAATATTAATACCTGCTGGTAAAAAGTTGTTGGAGATCATATTGTAATGCAGATGATGATTTTATACCCCAACAACTATGTTTATTAGAGTAAAGAAATGCAACTCTGGAAATGAAAGTAGAAACAATTTTTTTATTACAATGATGGTGAATAACATCTCTTTCTGTGTATTGATTGAATCTAACAAAGTCTGACACTTCCCTGTAGGAAAATCAACTAATTTAAAAGTAGTTGATAAAGTAGTTTTTTGTCAACCACAACTAGTTGAAATTCTGACTTTTTTCCATAGAACGAACTAACTTATTTTGTATGGTGATGTCCGCTAAATAAGTCAATTGACTGTCGTCTGCATATATTTTCAACTACTTGTTAAATTAGTTACATTTAAATTATTTTTTTAATTGCTTTAAAATAACCAATTGAAAACTATTACTGATGGCCAAAAGTTAATAATATTTGATGAAATAACATGGTTAAATATATATAAGCTTGTAATCTAATAAAAATTTTCAATTAAAACATGCCAACATCAGATTAGTTGCCGCCTTAAAATAATTCAAAGTAGTTTATCAATCACTGGTTTTTAAGTAGTATTTCAATTACTTCATATATTGAAGTGGATGCCGCCTTAATGTAATTCAAAGTAGTTCATATACTGGATTATTTTAAACTAGTTTTTAATTAGTTGTTTTTAAAAACAAGTTAGTTTGTTCCTATAGGGTTATAATTACAGCTGTTTTTAATATACATATGAGGACCTGCGGGCAACAGTAGTACAAGTGACATTAATTTTATTTTTCCATATACAACGTTAAAGTTAAGCGGTTCCTGTAAAATCTGTATGGTAAAATATCATCAAAAAAATTATTAGTTCTTCTAATAAAGTTATAAGCAAAAATAATTTGGTCATTTCCTGTATGCTGTGGTACTTTTTTTTCCTTGTATTATAAACTACTTTAAGTCTGTTAGGGCAATTGTAGTACAAATGTACTTGGACTGGTCATGTACTATAAATAAAATTAAATTTTTGATAAGAGAAACAGTAGTAAAACTACAATTGATGAACGCTACACCGCTTATCTGCTTATTTTCTTTGTATATCTCTGGCACGCGTCTGGATGTTGTTTTCTTTGCATACCTTTCGGCGGTATTGTAGGTTGATAAGGTGCAAAGTTTTCCTTATTTTCGTTATTTTCAACCTCTTTACAATTATTTATTTTACCGATTTTCTTGGCGCCCATGCTCTTTATCGATACGTTTATCAAACTTGGAGTCGTCGAAGTCAAAAACGATAAATTTTCCCATTTTAAAAAATGTTCTCTTTTATTCTCTGAACTATTTTGTCAAAATTTAACTGACTGAAAGAATCCGAATAAAACCTCTCCCGATTTTTCTTATGCAATTATAAAATATATCTTTATGAAAGTTCTTCTAGCTATTTCCTAAAATTCATACTAAACAATACTGACAAGGAGAGGTCGTATCAATTTCTTTGCACTTATTCTAAATCCTTTATTAGGCAATTTAATGAATTTAAATTAACAAGTGCACTTGTACCACTGTTTCCTTAACCGTAGATCGAGCCTTAAAAAAACTTCATAATCCTAGCTATGTATCATATTTGATACATACTACCATTAATAGTAGAAAATTATGTGTGGCAACATTTTTTTCTTTAAATTTTTAATACATTTATTTTTATTGATCCATTTCAAGTAAATTTAAATGAATATATATAAAAATTGTATTTCATATTATTGCATTTTTAACCATTTATCGAGCTCTAACCGTAGACGGGCCTTAAAAAAAAATTAATAATCCTAGCTATGTATCATATTTGATACATAAGAGAAAATGATGAATAGCAACATTTTTTTTACAAGTTTTATCAAATTTTAATTTTAATTTACTAATTTCATGCTATCATATCAAGTTATTACATTTTTAAGTGTTATTAATACAATACTGCATGAGGAAACTACCAAATGTATCATATATGATACATAGCTCGAATTATGAAGTTTTTTAATTTCTCATTACCTACTTATAATTTTTTTGTAAAATATTAATAATATTAATATTAATAGAAAAATAAACAAAGTCACAAAAAATTAGGTACCAAACTTTTTTGGTAAAAATGTTATGATAACATAAAAAACGAAATGTATCATATATGATACAAAGCTCGATTAACGGTTAAACAAATTTTGATGTCAGTGAGGCGAGTATGCCTCTGGACGGAAGGCAGAGAGTAAGGATAACAGAAAAATGTTATAAAACTCATCTAACAGATGGAGACGTCTGTGAATAAATCGCTGGTAAAGATATCAGTATATTCACAGACGGCTCTCTGATGAATGGCAGAGCCGGGGCAGGTGTTTACTCAGAAGAGTTGAGCCTATCCTGTGTACAGAGGTTAGGGAGGTTTGTGTCTGTGTACCAGGCCGAATTGCTTGGTGTGGATAGATGACCGGGTCAATGGCAAGAAAATCATCATTGCCCTTGACAATCAGTCGATGATTAGGTGCATTCAGCGTACAGGCGACACTTCCAGGCTGGTCATAGAGTGTCTTACCAAACTCAATAGGTGCGCTCAGACAAATAAGCTCACACTTTTGTGGGTGAGAGGACATTCTGGCATAGAACAGAATGAAAATGCTGAATCTTTAGCGAGAGAAGGATCAGCAAAAGAGTTCTGTGGACCAGAGCCACGTATCGCCATAGGCGACAACATGGTGGCAGGCCTTATTAAGCAATGGACGGATTCGGAACACCGTACAAGGTGGGAAGAAGCTGTTAATTGTAGGCAGTCGAAGGCGGCCGTAAAGTGGTCTCGTACATTCTGTACCAGTGCCCGGCGTTGCCAAGAATAAGATTGACCATTCTGGGACGTCCATTTATTGGCGAAGCCGAGATTGGTCAACTGACCTACAAGGACATGCTTGAGGTATGAGGGCTCCGAGCGGTAGCATCCTTGTCCTATGGGGACGAAAAGGGGCCGACTGTGGTCCGCTTCGGCTAATCCCCGATTTATTATTATTATTAAACAAAATTTTTATTTTATTTCGGTGACAAGTTCAAGTGCACTGCTACTACTGTTTCTCTAAGAAAAAACGTAAGTACGATTATATCTAATTTTGAAATCCGCGGTAACCGGCTGAAATGACACGCGAAAGTACTAAAAATGACTTTTGCATGCTTTTCAATTTGTACGGGAATATTTTTTAACTGCACTCACAGAACTGGCGATGCTATCGAAACATCGCTTCTTCTAGCCGTAATATTACGGCTCTCAAAAAATTTCATATAAGAGGATGTGACAACCTCAAACGAAGTTGTTACAACATTTAATGGTGTGGGAATTCAGGTTTAATATTCCCATTGTGGAGGCTTGACAACCTCACAGGAAGCTGTTGAAACATTTAATTATGAGAGGGACTCGGCTTTGATAGCCGAATTGTGAAGGCTGTGAATGAAGTTCAAAATCCCCACAAGCACAACTTTTAGCACAACTTTTAGAAAAACTACGAAAGCAATTTTATTATTCACTTTGCTTACATTCTGTTTTCTTATCTTCTGGCAATCCTGGCGCCCTCCAGCGCTGGTTCTTTAACTATGATGTCTCCCGAATAACTAAGAGCTTATCAAATTTTATTTGTATTTACTAATTTTTTTCTAATGCCACTTTGTTTTATAAAATTGAAAATAATAAAAATAAATTTAAATATCTTTAAACATTTTCAACAAAAACGTTGCGATGTCAAAACTTAAATTAAGTTATTTCTATCTTTTTAGTTTTAGTAAGCGAAGCGAAAGCGTGAAAACCGTAAGATGCAAGAATTGAAAGGAGTTGTAGTAGCCACAATACTGAATGTATCACAACAGCTATCACAGCTCTTTTTTTCGAAAGACTCAGAGAAACTATTTGGTTTTTTGTTTTGTGATCGTTACAGCTTCAATTAGCAATCAGCAATAAGCTTACGGCCAAGGCAACTTTTTTTCGTATATAATACTGGCGTCATAAGGGAGAGTGCGGCATCTATATTTTCCAGAAATCTGAGAAAATCTGTTCAGAATAAAAAGAAAAAATTTTATGAAAAGCGATAGAACTAATTATAAAAATTTATTTAGTCAGAAAAGAGAAGCGCAGTACAATATAAATCATAAAGCTAATTTAAGGAATTTACCAAAACTGCAAAAACTGTGACATAAAACACTGTAGTTGCCGCTTTTTGCTCTCCGATTTCATTCCATTGAAAACATTGAAAAAGTACTTTAAAATATCATCTTACCAATATAAAGGATCGATATTATTAGAGTTAAAGCGAAGATATGAAATATATGTATAGTTAATAATTGAAAAATTTCATATTACTCAAATTCTATTTTGTATGACTGGGAAAAAATTGTGTCTATGAAAAAAAAAACAAAGGCAAAATGCGGCATCTACGTATAGGTACGACATTTTTGACGCTATTTGTGTAGATACTGCGTTTTATTCTGAAATGATTCCTAAATATAGTGTAGATACGGCAATTTAGGTAAAAATATATAGGCATGGGAGCAAAAATTCGGGATTTTTATTTTATATTCTTGTAGAGGATGGACGACTTATAAGGAAAATACAATAAAATGCATTTTGATTTTCATGCTTGATACCGCACTCTTCCTTATGACGGCAGAATAATTCTAGTAAGGCTATTAAAACCTGAAATTTCCATGGCACCATTATACGAAATCCAATAATTCTTTGAAAGTAGATAAACTTTTTCAGTTTTTTTGAAATATTGAATATTTCAAACTGAGATATTTTAAGTTTATATTAACTGACATGGAATTTCATGCTTTGCAATCTATCTTTCTAGGATTTTTTTTTTCTCTACACAGTTAAAAATTTTGATAAGGTATTAAGTTCCAAAACTTGAAGGTTATGTTTCATGTTTAACCATGCAGACGTCAATAGTCAGGTAGCTCAGTAGCTAATGGAAACGTTTGTAACAACGAAGTTGTGTATTCAAATTCTACAGCATGTTAAGTTTTTCAAATATGATATAAATATGAGTTATAAACTATGCATGGGTGTCCGCAGGATTTTGTCTAGGGGAGGCAGAGGCAAAGACTTACGTGGAAAGTTCACGTATTTGATAATTATTTAGGAATGCTCCTTGAAAAAGATGACCATTCAAATTTTGTTTTCTGCGATGGTAAATTTTTGTAATATAATTCGCTTGTTCATTCTAACAAAAAAATATTCAGAAGTTAGTGTAAATCTGAAACACTCTTCTTTATGCGGGGTGTTCATAAAATTAGCTATACTGAAAAATACACTCTTAAATATTTAATAATAATATTTAAGAAGTTTAAGTTGAACATTTAAACTTTGAAACACAAAATTATATTTTAAAATCGTGAGGTATTGTCATTTTGTAGGACGTCGTAGAGTTTTTAAGAAATAAATGCATAATTTAATATAAAAGTTTGCAAGAAGTTGCAGCTTAATGTACGTATGTTTTGCCTATGGACTCAAACTATGTAAACAAATTCATCTAATTGCGTACATATGTGGTTAATGTAAATGGCATTCTAACAAACTGCAATCTAATTTTTTTTTTTCTTGCTTAATTTCCGATAGATAATTTTAATATAAATTTGGTTTATTAAGATTCTTATAATACTGAATATGAATCTATGTATATGCTTTCGCATGATCAACACGTTTAACATAAAAACTGCTTACTTGAGGGTCAGAAATATTTTAAAAATACACAAAAAGCAGTCAATCGATGCTGTATTTTAGAGAAATAAAATTAGTTTTTTGTATAAAAAATAATTTTTTTTTTATTTTGTCCCGCTAGATTGAGACACACTGTTCATTCGACACATGCTTGTTGACGTAAGAATTTTCAATATATTTTAAAATATGGGCTGAAAGGAAAAATTCATCTTGGTTTTCTTGTATCAGTTCAGAAAAATTTTTTAAGAACATTGGAATATTTTGCTATGTAATGCTTTTTTATAATTTTTGCTTTTGTAAGTAAGTGCTAAGTAAGTGTTTCACAGACCTATTCTTGAAAATATACAGTTGTAAGCAAGTATATTTCAAAAATTGCAGCTCAAAAAACAAAATGAAAATGTCAGTATATGAAAAGAAGCTAACAATTTTTATCAAAATTTATTATTTTTAAGATTCAAATTTTGTTTTGAAATCAAAAAATTACAACAAACACATAGAAATATGAAAAGTACTGGTTTACAATTGTAGATTTTCAAGAATAGGTCTGTAAATGTTTAATTGTATAAATGACTATCAAACCACCTTATTCGAAAAACTGTTGAAAAAAAATGCAACATCTTTCCGATTTTAAGCATTTTAATTAATGATTTTAAACATATAATAAGAAATTCATACCTGTATAAGCACATATTTAATGATGTCGTGAATCACTTTGAATCACAATGAACTTAGTTTAAACTATTTGTCAGTGGATGCTCAATTTTTTAAGAAAGCATTTCTGTGATTGGAATATTCTAGAATGCTCAGGTATGGCAAGAAACTACAGATATGAGGTGAATAGGCTTGAGAGTGCAACTCTAAAAAGCAAAAATATTCATGACTTGTATATTAAAATGAATATTTGACATATAATGACACATAAAATATTAAATATGTCTTGTATATATAAGAGAATTGAAGCACTTGTTGGTCTAAATTAAAGCAATGATGTATAATTAAGTTTTTGAAGCGAAGCTTTTTACTTCTCGTTCTGTGATTTGCTTAGAGTGAAATCAGAAAAATTTTCGGCAGATTTTTTCTTGGAAATTTGATGGTTTCCTTGTTGCTAGTCCTTATTACAACAACAAAATTTAATACTTAATATAAATACTAAAAATATTTTTAGTCCCGCCCGTGGGGATCGAACCCGCGTCCTCTTAAACGAGAGTCAAATACACTATCCACCAGGCCACAAAGGCTTGTTAGAAATTGTTGTTAATTCAATATTAATTATAACAGAAGCTATGCTGCATTAGATCGGCACCGTCTATCAATAGATAGAGGATTGTGTATTTGCTATGCTACACAATTTGATTTATTTGCCACAAGGTGTCTCCAGCATCGGTGTGCTTGTATGCTGTTGGTACATGCTTGGTGCTGTTGGTACGAAGAAAATGATCAATGCCCACAAGTGCGTTGACAAGTGTCAAAAAAATAGATGATATCAATAAATATGGAATTAACAAACGCACGCAAGACATCGGCAAGGTATCTAAAATGTTTGTTAAATTTTGTTTCGTGTGCTTTTTTTAAATATATATTTTTGAAGCGAAACTTTTTACTCCTCGTTCTGTGATTTGCTTGGAGTGAAATCTGAAAAATTTTAGAGAGATTTTTCGCTAGGCAGTATGCTGTTGAAGGAAAAAATTTGTACAGTGCAGCCAAGTTCACGACCATGTGTGGAGAGTTAAAATGGAGAGTCGCTGGCATCATATGCCCGTATATGTAATTGGCGTGGAAATTTGACATTCAACAATAAAAAAATTAGCAGTGTTTTCTGTATATCTGTTATTTATTTTATGTTATTTAAAATTTTTGAATTTAAAAGTTAATTTAATTAAAAGAAAAAATTATTAAGTTATCAAATCTATGTAACTGCGAAAAAGCTTCGCTTCTCTCGTGTGTCCAACGACGCACCTGTGTTTTTTTTTTTAAATAAACTGTATTTTAGCATCAATTTTATTTTTAAACTAATATATTATTTTGTTTGAAAATATTTTCTGGATTTCATCAAATGCTTAAGAAAGTGTAAAATCACAATGCAATTTCAAAATCTTTCTGACCTGACACAAAAAAATGTAAAATGCACGGGTACAATATTTAAATTTAATATATCACACCAAAGTGGGATTTCTCTTGTGTGCAATGCATTATATATATGATTTTAAATCTCAATACGTTGAGTATAGGCAGTTGCTCGGTGATGTAAATTTTAAAATTAGGATATTACATTATTAAGAAAAAGAAAAAGAAAAAGAAATCAAAAGATACTAAAAAATATATGTGTTAAGCTTAATTCAACTCACTAAAATTGTTTAACTAAGCAGATGATTATATTCCGATTATTCTTTTTTTATAATCTTCAAGCAAAGTCTTAAAGCTATTAGCAGTTTTCCTATGAATGTCCCTTAAAGTTAAATCTGTCATGTGATTGTAATATTATTATATTTAAAATAATAGCATAATATTAATGACTTTCACAGAGAATTTCGTATACTTTTGATAATACTTCCATTTTAAACTCCGGTTTTTAAGTTTAGCTAATATGCATTATTATAACCCAATAAAGTCCAAGTCAGTGACTTCATACTTTTTTATAATGGAAGACATGAATGAATGAAGGTGATATGTCGCAATTATTTCGTTTCGAGAAAAACGAGTTCAAAGTTTTACATTTGTACTGAAATTTATATGTAAGTAACCCTAGAGTACTAAACGAAAACGATAATGGCCATCTCAGCCCTTGAAAGGACTTTGACCGAGCTTCTTATGATCAATTGTGTTGTGTGTGATGTGAAATGTTTGCACACAAATGATCGAGAACTGGACCTACATGTTTTATGCCGACTCCGAACGGCTTATGTTCTCAAGAAGCTTTTCATGCTAGTTTTTACTCTCTGAGGTTTGCCATTGTCTGCAGTGAGGTGACGGCCGAACAGAAAAATTAATTCAATTGAAAAATTTTCTGTGTCAGATGGAGGATTCGAACCTGGGTTCTCTGGCGTAAGAGTCACACACTCTACCCACTACGCCACGGCCACCCTAGAGTACTAACCTACACAAAATTTACTCACTTCTTACGAGTAATATAACGTATAGTGAAGGTGTGTTTTCAAGGGTTAGTCAAACTTTGTCAAGTAGTTTATTTCTAAAATAGCCACAAACATGATTGTTTTAAGTTTTAAAATAGTTTTCATTCACCTAAGGCCTTCATCCATGCACAGAACACAAAAAATCCGAAAATGCTACACATCACTTTTATTCATTCATGTCTTTAATTATATTATGTGTAAAATAAAAGAAAATAATTTTATTTTATTTTTACTGAATTTATTCCAAATACTAAAAATTTTTTATGATTATGTAACATATATAATATATAAGATAACTTTTTTGGTTGATCTCTAGGGGGGTAAACTGACTCACCCTACTTGCCCATGTGGACGTCAATGGAACTAAGTGTGAATTATATAAAAATTTTGATATTATAATGAAAATTCACGGAATCAAATATAAAACAAATTTTAGATTCAGCGTTGCACTCGTTAATATTGCAGCATGTGAACTTTCCAAATCAATAAAAGGATTACTTCAAAAAAAAAAAAAAAAAAAAAACTGGAATCGTATACGAAACAAATAGTATCTCATATCACGGAAACTTTTTAGTATAAATTTTTAGAAATAATTTGCGAAAAACTAAAATGTTGAATAAACTACTTTTAAAGTTGGTGTGCTGCTAAAACTCATTAGTTAAGAAGAAACAAACTTCAAAACCCTTAAGTTCAGTACAATGAGGCAATTAAAACCATTTTCAGCCTTCCCTGTAGATCGAAAAACCATGTTTTTTGAACCATGTTTTTAAGCTGTGAACAACTTATTAGCACAATATTCCAAATCTGAGTTTACTCTAAAAATATCTTAATTTCCAAGAGTTCCAGTTGGCCCCCCTTTTTAAGCAATGATCTTTCTTTTTTTTAAATTTTTTTTTAAGCCTTTAAACTTTTCTTTAATTAATTCTTTATATCTAATGCTAATAATTTAATCGAATAGTAATAGCGATGCTATTACCATTTAGCAATAGAAAATACTAGGTCGAAATACTCAGTAAAAGTTATCGTTGCGATTTCTTCTTAGGTTTCTCAGCCGAGTGCGTAGAATAAACTATTTTCTAGGAATTGTCTGCCAAAGTTGCTTTTAACCCAGACCAGCCAGGGCGTAATTTGAAGAGCAAGTTTGCCTAAAATAACTATCTAAGTAGAAATCTCAGTCTCGTTCCAGCGTTCGTTAAGTTGAGTTTAACAAATATTCTCTAGCAAAGAACTGTGAATTATTAAATATTTTTTTTTTGTTTTGTTCAAAATAAACATAAGTAAGAAAATGTTTTCCTATCGTATTATTGTGGCAACACTAGCCTTCTGTGCCATTGCAGTTGTAGCTGAAAAAACACAGCCATGAAGGCTGTTGCTTACATTCCCGAAATTGCCGATAAGCCGCTTGTTAGGGGCAATGTTACCTTTACTCAAAACGCTTGCGGCGAAAATATCTACATTCGGGTCTACATTACTGGTCTGTCGACCGGCTGGTCTTCCATGTGCATGAAAAAGGAGATCTTACCAATGGTTGCCTGAGCACCGCAGGTCATTTCAACCCAGATTAGATGGATCATGGTGCCCCCGATGATGAAGTACGTCATGTTGGTGATTTGGGCAACATTGAAGCCGATATCAATGGCGTAGTCGATACCATGTTCACCGATCATCTCATCAGTCTGACCGGCAAATATGCAATCATTGGACGTGGTTTGATCATTCATGAAGGTGTTGACGATTTGGGCAAAGGTGTTCATCCCGATTCGCGTAAGACCGGCAATGCAGGCGGACGTGCCGGCTGTGGCGTCATCGGTGTTAAAACAAATTCTGCGGAATGGCCATGCAGAGATGGTAGAGCCACTATCATGAGCTTGTCCTTGTCCCTGCTAACCTTTGCAGTGAACGCTGTAATCTATCGTTGGATTTAGTGAGGTTCAAAATAATTTAACAAAAGTTTTAACTGTTACGTAAAAAAAAAAAAAGCCATAAATACTTTACTATAACATCAACATGCCGCCATACATAATAAATATACTATATCTATACCTAATAAATAAACATAATTATACACATATATACAACGTAAAGAAATAGTTGGTCGTCTTGATACTGAATGTACTTAATATAGTTTTCTCCATTGACTCTTTTTAGATATTTATTTGTTGCCAACAGGAATACACCCCAGTAATTTAACAAGAAAAAAAAAATTAAAGTAAAATTAATTCAAATTGCTCGAAATTCGCTGCAATAAACAAAATCATTAACATTCCTTTCACCACGCCAAACAGTAAACAATTTTTAACGTTGTGCTCTTGAATTAATAAAATTTCCTTTGCTAAAATAAAAACTTACTTGAGTGTTTTGTGCCCCGATTACGATCAACTTCAATTAAAACGAGAGTTAAATATAAAAAAAATTAAAGTTTAAAACTTCTACCTTGCTGGCCACCCTCAAAAGCGGCAGCATCAGTTGGTTGCTCGAACTCGAGTAAGTTCTGACCTTTTGGCCTGCTTTAAGTCAGTGTTTCCTTGCTTTGTGCCTTTATAATAAAAAACATTATATTATTCTTTTTTTATTACTTATTTTAGCACAAACTTATTTTGTCATATTAAAGGCACACATAAAACTTACTATAGTCATGCTTTATATTGCGAATACCCTTGTGTGTTTGTGTGTGTGTTTGTAAGTAATGTAAGTAAGTGCTTTTCCCTGTGTCGTTAGTGTGCAAAAAAAATAACATAGTAATATTCAATACATCGCCTCTCATATTTGATATAAATATTTTTTACGGGAAAAAAATTGTAACTTTTCTGTGGCAATTTGCGACCACTTAAACTAATTACGCTTTTGTTAAAAGCTGCTATTTAAGCCCACATAATTTCACTAAGAGTAAATAATAAAATATAAAGCTATTAATCAGTTTAAAAATTTGCTCTGTAATTGAAATGGAAACTGAAGAAGCACTTATTTTGATGTATGTGTGTCAGCGCCCTAAGGTATGCTGCGTTTTTATTTAAATTTAATTAGCACAAATTGCAAAAAAATTTCATTTCTTTTTTAATGAAAATTATATCTCTGAAATTGAACTCAATACTGCTTAATGAGTGCCCTCAAGCATTCCTTTTTATAAGCATTACTCAATCTGGCACTCTTTCCTCAATTCAATGCATTCGATATCGTATTCTAAACGTCATTGATTGAATTTTAACAGTTGCGAAGGACAAATATCAATATTGTTGAAGTAAAAAAAAAGAAGCACTTTTACATATGTATTGAGTATCCCTGTAGGAAAATCAACTAATTTAAAAGTAGTTGATAAAGTAGTTTTTTGTCAACCACAACTAGTTGAAATTCTGTCTTTTTCCCATAGAACGAACTAACATATTTTGTATGGTGATGTCCACTAAATAAGTCAATTGACTTTCGTCTGCATATATATTTAACTACTTGTTAAACTAGTTAAATTTTAATTAGTTTTTAACTACTTTAAAATAACCAATTGAAAACTATTACTGATGGCCTAAAGTTAATATTTCATTAAATAACATGGTTAAATATATATAAACTTGTAATCTAATAAAAATTTGCAATTAAAACATGTCAAAATCAGTTCAAAGTAGTTTATCAATCACTTGTTTTTAAGTAGTATTTCAATTATTTCATATATAATGCAAATAAAACTATTTACAATTGAAGTGGATGCCGCCTTAATATAATTCAAAGTAGTTCATATACTGGTTTTTTTTTAATTAGTTTTTTAATTAGTTGTTTTTAAAAACAAGTTAGTTTGTTCCTATAGGGATTATACTTATTTGATTGTGTATATAATAGAATATGTTTTTCGATTTTTTATAATTTTTTTATTTTTTTTTTTTGTGGTTGAAATGCTAGAAACAAGCACTTTAAGAATTTTTTGTTAAAAAAAGTCAAGTTTAAACAGTTACAAAGTTTTCTCCTGAATTTGGATTTTTTTAGTTCTTTGCGGAAAATAGCTCAAGCCTATGTTAAAACCATTCATGCTATTGTTTTTTAAGTTTAGTATTTTTGAACTTTTGGGGCTTTTATTCGTAAAGTTACTCAGACTCGAAATTTTTAAATAAGTACAATTCTACCACAAAAATTCATAACGGCCAAATTTTTTTTAAATTATTATGCAGTTTTTTGTATCTGCTTTAGGTAAATTTTAAGAAAATATTTTCACAAGATTTCATTTCAAATTTTCTAAATTTAGATTAGTTCGATTTTTTTAACGCAACAAGAACAAAAAGGAGTTTTTTTCGAAAAGTAAAAAATCACAACTCTGGAGGTATATGTCCAATTATCAAGTTTGATAGCTTATTTTTAAGAAATTATAAATTGAAAACGAGCCCTGAACCAGCCTTTTGAAAATTTATAATTACACAAAAGTTATTTGGGTGTTTTGAAAAAATTAGCACTTTTTCCCCATATCGCCAAGTAATGACATGTTTCAATGCAAGTCAGCACGGTTTCCCGTGGTCCTAGATACACCAAATTTTTGTTTGAATTTATTTTAACATAATACGAAGAAATTGATGAAAGAGGGCAAGCCATAAAAAAGTAGAGAGGGGGACAATTGCCCCCAAGAAATTAAAAACTATAAATATACCCAACACTAAAACTTTAGAAAAACTATAGTTACACAGGTTTCTCTACTCTACTTCGAAAATTTTACTTTTCTAGTAAAAGAAACTTTTTAAAAATTAAACATCAAACTTATAAAAAAATGCTTCCGCTCTGGCTGGTATGCCGGCTACGTCCATGCTATAATAGTTGGTGAAACTTTTTGTTACTCTAAAATTCGTATCAATCAGAAAAGCAATAAAATATTTCATGAACTTCCTCCTTATAATCCAAAGTTAGGCAAGATTATTTTCATTACATCACCATTTTGCTAATATAACTTTTGAGCATTAACAGTACCGAAAACTACTCATTCACATCAGAAATAAATATCAAATAAATAATTTTTATGTTATCAACCGACAAATTAATTGATTGATTAATCCTCATTAAATGTTTGTCGAAATAAACTTTAAACACTAGCAGCAAAAACTAGATATGACTATGTCAGAATCTAATGATTAATATTGAAATAAGCTGTTGATCAGTATTATAAGAATAAATGTTGCAATGAAAGTTATAATCAGTGTAATCAGAATATTCAGTTTGGCAGTCATTAACGGCGGATGCAAAACATATAGAAGAAAAAGTAGAGATAAAGTATTTCAAAAGTAAATGCAAACAAATATCGTTCAAAAGAGATTTAATTCGAGAACTTAAAAAAAAAGCTCAAATGGATAACTTCAAGGACAAGCACTCTTTAAATGTAACCACAACCATAACTATAACACTAACCGTAACCATATCGGTTTTTCGAGTATCCTGCAAGTCGATACAATATTTTTAAATAGTGAGGGCTTGACTTTAATAACTCAAAACATGATTTAAGAATTGATTGAATGTTGGGAAAACTCTTCTTTCAGCAAACAAATTTTATATTAAGAATCACAAACTCAAAAGTTAAGCTACTCATTTCCATAACCCATGTCGACACCACCATCACGTCGACACTACCTCCACGATGGATGAATGCAGCAGCACTTATCGTGAGTATATAAAACAAGTCTACTTCGAATTAAGTAAGCAAATTGGTTACTCTACTAGAGTGTAATTGATGCAAATGAAATCATTATTCATACTACACACAATCATCGCCACTACCGAAGCTGTGTATCGGAGTATAAAGCAACTTGTTAGTGCCAGCGCAATCATGAAATGGACAACTGTGAGGCAAAATCAAATATCTATCAAAAGATCCAACAAAATGAAATGGAATACCAAACATGCAAATTATACACTCACAAGCTTAATGCTAATGTAAAAGCAACTGGAAATGAGAATGAAAAAAAAAACAAGAGAAATCAAAATTCTAAAGAAAAAAATTGACATATGCAAATTATGAAAGAAAATGGAAATTATTCACAAAACGCCTATAATTATAATAAAAACAGAACGAGACAAGCGTTGCGACAAAAAATATCAAAAAGTTCTCGAGTTAATGGCAAAAAAAGTGGTTGTGATATTTTGAAAGGTTTTTAAATAAAGTATTTCCAGAAAACTGTTTAATTGTAAGCTGCCAAGGAGAATTGTATCTTCAAAAGCGATTGAATACGAAAGCTTAAAACGATAATATACTTTAAACAAAACTTGTTTTTAAAAATTAATTACTTGATATTTAATATAATTACTAAATTTTTTACCTTAAATATACTAAAAACAATATGTGAACCAAATAATTGAATATATTTTATTTAAATATTTTTTTAAATTAACAAAATTACAATAATCTAGTAAGGATAGAGCTTCGGCAGGGTACCGAAGCTGAAATACCCCTCCGCGGCCATATTGAAGTATATTCGAAGTTTTTAGCCACGGCATACACGATGATATTCAGTTTTATATATTAACGAAAGTTTTCCTATTTTGATGACGCCACTTTGTATGGGAGGTAGGCGTGGTTTTCATCCGATTTTGCCATATATCATAGGGATGATTCAGTTTATATACCAAAGCCAATGTGCAAAATTTCAAGACATTTCATTAATTTTTGTGGATTTTTAAGAGATTTTACGTTTAAAATAAATCCACTTTGTATGGGAAGTGGGCGTGGTTTTCATCCGATTTTGCCATATATCATACAGATGGTTTATATGAAATATCAAAGCTTATGTGCAAAATTTTAAAACACTTCTTTAATTTTTGCAGATTTTGAAGAGATTTTACGTTTATAATTAAGCCAATTTGTATGGAAGGTAGGCGTGGTTTTCATTCGACTTTGCCAAATATCATAGTGATGGTCTATATTATATATCAAAACCTATATGCAAAATTTCAAGACATTTCTTTAATTTGAGCAGATTTTTAAGAGATTTTACTTTTAAAATAAAGCCACTTTGTATGGGAGGTAGGTGTGGTTTCCATCCGATTTTTCCAAATTTCATAGCCAGGATTAAGACTGAAGAGCAAAGCTTACATGCCAAATTTCGCGGCATTTCTTTAATTTTTGTGGATTTTAAAGACATTTTACGGTTAATAAAAACAAAGTCACTTTGTTTGGGAGGTAGGCGTGGTTTTCATCCGATTTGGCCCATTCCCGAACTTGATCTTCTTTTTTTAAAAATAAACTTATATTTCAGCGCGATAGCTTTAAAATTGCGGCTGTAATCGTGTCGACAGACGGACAGACAGACGAACACACGGAAATCGACTCAGGAGATGATGCGGATCAAAAATATATTTATTGTTCTTTACCTGCCACGCCTTCTTCTTGGCGTTACAAACGGAATGACAAAGTTAATATACCCCTTACGCAGTAGGCGTTGGGGTGTATATATAAAACATTAAACTGACTTTTTAATTAAGTACACAATTTTTTTAGTTAATTTAACAGTAACAATGGATTTGTTTTTACAAATAAAAATTCCTAAACCAACTGTGAAGAGCTGGGGAGTCAATATTAAATTTGCTTATGCGAGTATAAAAGATTACAGATATAAAAAAAACACAGTTAACCCATTATGAACTGACCCATGTTCCCGTTGAGCTAAAATGATGAAACTTTCCAAAAATATTGAGTTTGGTCTAGAAAAAAAAACAAAAAAAAATTTTTTTAAAAAATTTTAGATCGAGTTGCCACCTCAAGATTTTTAATTTCCAAATTGAACGATATTGAACGATATTCTACAAGCAAAATCGAGCATTTTGCACCAACATTGAACACAAGAATTTTCACAAAACAACAAAAAATATACATATTGTGTCAACCCGCAGGGTCCACATATGTCATTCAAGCTTCATAAATATTCAAATTTTGTTTTTAGATGTTTTAAAGTTTTAAGGCCTCTATCCAGCTCTTTAGTAATGAGTCAAGTAAAATGTTTTATATATACGTCTTCAATAATAAAAGTAGTAGTAAGAACGTATTTTAGACAGCACACAAAAACAAAGTAGTTTTATTTTAATGAAATATACATATAACAGTGTCAGCTTTTCAGTCCGTATCAACGGGATACGCTTGATACGAAGTTTGGGAATGTGCTACTCTGCTCTGCCTCCGGTGAATTTTGAACTGCCTGTTAAAAAACTCTGTGTAAATATATACCTAACGAAACTTTCTTGCATTCTATATCCAGATTCAGTTATGAATACTTTCTTTTCAAGATTTGACTTACGGGCGAGTTAAGTATTTTGGATGGGAAAAGATAGATTAAATGTTGCATATCCTTTTACCACAATACGACTTTGGTCTTGCCTGACAGTAGTTGCCTCGTTATTCTTCTATTACAAAGCCCGAAACGTGGTACTGATAGTTTCCTTATGAGCAATCGTCCGCTTGCTGAAAATGGTTATAAAACCGAATATTTTTTTGCGTATACTTTTCCTGTACTTGAGTGGACTAAGAGCTCCATTGTATTTCGTGAAAGGCAACATGGGTACATAGCAGTTAGTCATAGTAGAAATTAAATATATATTTTGAGGTATGGCCTATGGCTACAATGCCTATGTCTGAAATGGTTGATTTCCTAAATTGTTTTCCTTCGACCTTCAAATATGCCGCTATAATTCTACTCATATGAAGTTGTTGGTAAACATATTGTAACTTTTAAGTAACCAAATTTACTTGAAGAAACAATGTGAAGAGAATACAACTGTTTCTTGTTACTGATTATTGCCTTTGGGTAATTTAAGCCAAGGATTATATATTATTATTGGTTTTTACAGTTGCAATTTCTTGCACTTCTTGAAACAATCTTCGGTTGTGGATTGAAAAGTTTATATTAAACAGTGACTTTCATAAAATCCACTTACTTTATGCTTACCGAAGTGTTTCACTTGCAGCATAGTTTCCAATTTGTATCTTTTTTATATATTTACCATTATAAGTTAAAAAATTATGGATCCTTCCAATGGAGAATGAATTAATTAGAGGAGGATTAAAAATTAATTTTGTGTAACTTAGTGATTTGATATATTTTTATTTTAAACATATCTCAAAAGGATTCGGCCCCATGTGAGAATTTTCGCAACATATTTTAGCAAAAGAGTACATATTCTCGATCAAAACTTGCCTCAGACAGCAAGAACGCCGTTTTCTATAATAAAGATTATTACAAGCACATTGTTTCTCACAAAATTTACTTTAAGAAACAATGTGACTAGCATATATTTCTTGATATTCACAATGTTTCCGTGTACGTTTTTCATCGAAAAAAAATAGTATAAAAAATTTTTTTTTCTTTAGAGCTGGATTCACTTTTAAATTATTTTTAAAAATAAAATTTATTTTTGATTACTTTTCAGTTTTTTTATACGAAAATTATGCTTTACTTGAGAGCTGGAAAAAGGCCTTTAAAATTAAAGATAAAAAAATGGAAATTCCCAAATTCCACAAGCTTGCAAATGTAGGTAAACTTAATTGTTCAGCCTTGAGCGAAAACAGGTCGATTAGATAAATTCTTAAAATTTTATATTCTTTTTGGAGATCATGAAAATCTATCACTGTATCTGTACCTCCAGGTTAAGAAAAGTATCGCTTTGCTTTAATGGGTTAAACATGATTCTAGGAGTATTTTTACAGCGACTATGTCGAAAACAGTCTTCACTAGGTTTCTTTGTTTTGTATTTCAAAACTTGAACAAGTTTACCTCTTACAGATCGATTCTGTCGCGGTAACGTTAATCTTATTACCGAAGAAACTCACCTTTTGGTAACATTTACATCTTTTTGGTATATTCTACAAGCAAGCATTACCAGTGAATATTGTTACCATCTCCTTAGGGGGTAACAAGCAAAACAGCTAGATGCAAGAAAAGAGTGTTATTTGTTCTTAAACGAGCTTACGGCTTCTGAAAGCGTTACCGAGTGTACAGAATACCGAATACTAAGACCGGTAACAAATTTCGGTAACAAGATTACTATTACCGGTAACGCGCAGAATAGATCTGTTATTGTATGTCTTCATTTATGTCTTTATTTCCATCTTCTTGCTGTTCTTATTTTTTACTTAATTTTATTTAAATGATACAATTAGTTACAAATTTTTTACTAACTAAAAGCATCTGCAATGAGAATACAACTTTTATTTATACTAAATTTCCATGTAGTGCGCCTTAAAAAAAAAAAAAAACATTCCCAAATTCCTAATCATCCTGACCTAGTTTTCTTTAGCATTTCTGGGAAGTCTAGAAAAAGAGTAATAAAATTGATTCATGTTTGCCACAATGAGAAATATATTTCAGATATTTATGTATATCAGATGGCTTCCAAGCAGCATATATTAAGGCCACATGTCGTGCGCCATATAGGGACTTCTTGATGCCCCCCCTCCTACTCAGAAACTACTATTTCAAATAGCATAACAACGTGGCATCATCAGTAATAAATAAAATACAAGAACAACAACTATTTTAATTGCGTACCAGACGCGTGCTCAAACAGGATAACAGCAGTTAAATGCTTGATATCATATAATAACCTTTAAGACAAAAAAAAAAAAAATAATGCTCACACACATAGAGAAAAAAAAACGAAGATACTTAACAACAGCATAAAAATATGAAAGTAAAAAATTATATTTATGACACAACCCCAGAGTAGAGATCCTTATAAGTGATACGCAGGGTTGTATCATGCTATGATAGACAGAATGTGCGATGTTTTTTTTATTCTTTCACCACCCCACAACTACACTTACACCTAATTTAGTTGCTTGCGTGTAAATGACATTAAGTGTTATGCATTGTTGACTGCATAACACAAGAGGTGTTGTTGTTTTTTGGCATTGTGTGTTGTTCGACGAGGTCGCAGTAGTGGGGAGAATTACTGCTATGCACTCAATTTAAGAATACTTAATAATTTTTAATATTTTTCTTTTTTACGCCCTTTTGATTGAGTTCACGATACGCAAGTAAAGACAGACAAATTGTCTCGTACAGCAGCAAAAATAAAAATTCTCTAATGAGCAAGTTTTGATAATTTTTAATGAACTTTTTCTTGCTCTTGATTAAAACACAATAATAATTCTGACTTAGTTCAACCTGATGCCATACAACGCTGTACCAAGCCAACCCACCTATGTCTGCTGCTTAAGAATATCATTCTTATAAGCAAAGTCCTATCCATAGTTTTGGCCTGCTCCTGACTAAGATGAGGAGGTTGATAATAAATTAACAAACTCCTACAGAACAGAAACTTTGCTCATTAGAAGCGCCAGCGCGCTTTCCTCTACTAATTCGCATGAGTTTTTATGAGTATTTTCTCTCATTTACTGTGCTGCTTGTACGTTTTGTTTTTTTATTTTTTTTGCGCAAAAGTTTGAAATGTATCCAAAAGTCTGTGCATATGTTTCTCGAAAAGATACGTGGAGTGAGACGAGGCGGGTGTGTTGCTTGCATTTGAAAGTTTTCGTGTGAATCCTCTCAATTCTCATCTGTTGCCATCAAGTAGTAGGGTCGGTCGTTCTTATTAGCAGCTAGCTTATTAGTAGTGATTAATTAACTCATATTTGCTGCGTACTTTTTTTTTGTTGAATTCAGTTTCAAGCTAATTGAAAAAGTTTTTTTTTTCTAAAAGTTTTCTTCGGAATGCAAATGTGATGCTCTTGTTGTACTTATAAAAGGGTTTGTTAAGTGTAGCAGCTTCTTATTTGCCTTTTTTTACATGGTTTGCACATGTAAAACAACCAATATCGTTCAGTTTTTTTTTTTTTTTATTATCCTAAATGGGCCAACCAGTTGTTGACCTCAATAAAATAAACATCTTAAATTAATTTCGTACTCTACCGACTCATAAGTGTAAAGGTCAGATGTGCGTAGATAAGAGACACAGCTAAGGGTGAAAAGGCTTTTTTTGATTTGAGTTGGGAGATTGTTAATCTTTGTTCTTTGCAGAAGTCAAGTGATTCAAATATTTCTAAGGCTAAATCATGATACAATTACAAGGTAGGCTCATATTTAATGGCATGCGCACACGTTTAAATAAATAACAACGAATTAGTATCAAAGTTGTCAAAATCAGAAAGTTCATAGAAACATCAAAATAAATACAAAAAAAAAAAAAAAAAAATAGTAGGCACTTTCAAAAGTGTATACATTAGTATTCTACCATAACTAGCAGTTTAAAAAACTAGTTTGAATCCAGACTGCATACTAGTTGAAAACTGCCCTTTTTTGAAAATGTTAAAACTAGTTTACTACACAGAAAAAACGAAACCAGCTGCACGGAGCATGCAGAAATCTAATCTTACAAGGCACGTTTAGAAAAATTAGTTTTCTTACCAAATATTTAAATGATACATGTAGAAACATGAAAGTTAAACGTATTTACAGAAAAACCACTCAATTGCCGGAGCTAGATCCCGTCCTTCCCCAAAACAAAAAAAAAAAAGTAGTAGTAACATAAAAAAATTATATAGATATATATGGAGGAGATATGAGAATTTTTCCAAACAAAATCGTTTACTTTTAAAAATATTCTTGAATGAGACTTATTTTAAATAATCAAAAGAGAGATCACCAGGGTTTATTGATTTAATTTTGAGAACTTCGTTTTTGATTCTTGCACATAATTTCTGAGAAATGGTTGACATTGAGAATTTTTGATTATCAAAGGTAAAGGGTGTCAAGTAATGAACACGACGATTGTTATTTAACGACTGACTTTATTCAAGTAGAAAGTAAGTGATGGCAAGGTATAGCTATACGTACAATGTACTATGTATACATAGCACATGCATACGTATGTGTGCCTTATGACATCTTCCTTCTTTTTTTTTTTTTTTTTTTTTTTTTTTTTTGTGTTTTGTTAATATTTCATGAAATTAATAAATTTAATAAAGACGAAAATCCGAGAAGAATATATAACAATGAATAAAGGAAAATATTTCATAAATGTAATAATAAAAAAAAAAAATGATAGTGGAGATAAAGAATATGGCAAACGATGTCATCTCATGGTTCATAGCGTTGTGGTTGTTTCAGTGGTCGCCCGTAGCGAGAGACTGGTGCATCTGGTTGGATTCCTGTTGATTCGTTTGTGACAATCTGTGGCGTTGAAGCTAATGTACTTGTTACATTGTTGCTGCTAGCTGAAATTGGCAATGTTGTATTTTGGTTGTTATCATTTTCAGGGTTAACGGCTACTGTACGCGGTGCTGATATGGTTGCTTTTGTCGGTGCGATGTGTATTGTGTTGCGCCTTAGTAACTTCCCTTGGTCAGTTCTTATCACGTATGATCTTGGAGCGTTTTTGTAATGACTTTCTACCTTTCCGCTTATCCAGTCTCGATGCGCTCGTTGTATTCTAACTCTATCGCCTGGTTGGATGTTTTTTGCTTGTTTTGTTTTTTCGTTGTAATATGTTGTTGTAGAATGTCTTGTTTTTGTAAGATTTTTGTTAACGTTTGCAACCAGTTTTGGCTGTAGAATATTTTTTGAGGTTGGTAAGGTAGATCTGGTTAGCCTACTCATGAGACGTTGGTTTGGAGATAGAAGTTCTTCGTTTCTTGGTGAGTTTCGGTAGTTTAAGAGCGCTAAATAGATATCGCTTTTGTCTTTGGCGCACTTCTTTAACATCATTTTTGCCGTCTGGACATAGCGCTCTGCTAGGCCATTTGAACGTGGGTAATTGGGACTTGATGTTTGGTGCTGTATGTCCCAGGATGTAGCAAATTTAGCGAATTCCTTAGACGAGAATTGTGGTCCGTTATCTGATTCTAACACGGATGGTATTCCATGTGTAGCAAACCATTTTTTTAATTTGTTAATGACTTCTTCTGATGTGGTGTACTTAAGTTGAGCGAAATCAAAGTACCCGGAGTAACTGTCGACTATCAAAAGGTAGTTGTTGCCGTTAAAATAAAATAAGTCTACCGCTGTTATTTCCCACGGTAACGTTGGAATTGTTTTAATGACCAGTGGTTCTCTTGGTTTAGCTGCTTGAAGTGATTGACACACCGCGCATGATTCAATAAAGTTGTTTAAATCTTTGTGCATTCCAATCCAAAATACTGTTGATCTGGCTCTGCTTAGACAACGCTGAATTCCTAAGTGACCACTGTGTATGGTTTTCGTTATGTAATTTTGCATTGATTGTGGAATTAAAACTTTAGATGCTTTGTATACTAGCCCTTCATCTGTTGTGAGCTCGTCACGAAAATTCCAGTAGGGTCGTATTTGTTGTGGTAAGTCCGTAATACATGAAGGCCATCCGTTTAAAATTTGTTGTTTCAAAGTTTGTAGCTTTTGGTCTTTCGCTGTTTCCGCCATGAGCTTCTGCTTGGTTGATGATTTTAAGTACTCAATTGTGTTGACTTCTATTTCGTCGTCCGGCGAATTGTTATTAGGGTTATTGCAGTCTCTGCTAAGCGTGTCCGCGAGTTTTATTTTTGTCCCTTTCCGATATATTACCTGAGGGGCGTATGGTAGTATGTACATTAAAATTTTTTGAATTCGTGGTGATGTTGAGTGTAAAGGTTTTTTAAAAATGGCCTCAAGGGGCTTGTGATCCGATTCTATTATGAGTTTCTTGCCGTATACGTACTCATGGAATTTCTCACAAGCGAAGCGAATTGCCGTTGCTTCCTTTTCGATTTGAGCGTAGTTTTGTTGGGTTTTGGTCAAGGATTTGGAGGCGTAAGCGACGGGTTGCTCATTCTGTAGGAGTGCTGCTCCAACACTTGATTTGCTAGCATCAACTTGCAATTTTACATCCAGGTTGGTGTCATAGAACCGTAATAATGGGGCGGACGAAAATGAATCCTTTAATTTAAGAAACGCATTTTCTTGTTCTGGTGACCAGCACCAGCTGACCTCTTTTTTTAGCAACATTCGTAGCGAAGATGTTATTTCTGATAGGTTGGGAATAAATTTGGCGAGGTAAGTGGCCATTCCCAATAAACGTTGTAGTTGTTTCTTGTTTTCTGGTCTTTGTATCTGGTTTATGGCTGCTGTTTTGTCTGGGTCTGGCATGATTCCGTCTGCTGTTAGAATGTGTCCAGCGTTTCTGAGAATTTCTATTACAGCCTTCGTATAACGTTCCAGTTGATTTGGAGTTTCCGCATGTATAAGTATGTCGTCCATTGATACTTCTGTGTTCAGACATCCCTCGAGTAGTTGCGCCATCAACTTCTGGTAAACCTCTGGAGCTGATGCTAGACCAAATGGGAGTCTTTTATAGGAGTATCTACCCCATGGTGTTGCCATGGTTAGATATTTTTTGGTACGGTTTGACACCTCAATCTGCCAAAAACCCTTTTTGCAATCTTTTTTTTTTAACGATGACCATGGGCGAAACGGCTGGTGTAATTCCCTCTGTTTTTTCTAGAACGTCCAATTTGACCATCTTGTCGATTTCATTTTTTACCTGTTTTTTTATTGCGTGTGGTATTTTTCGGGGTGCGTACTTTCCGAGTCCGTCAAAAATTTCGTTAGTTATGTTTATTTCCTGCACCCGAGAAATTAGTTTTAATTTTTCACAATCGTTTTTCCCCAGTATTGGTTCAAAATTTGGAAAGCTTTCGACGACAATGAATTTTAACTTGTAATTTTTGTTTCGCACAGTGCACGGCAGAAGTGTTTCGCCACGCGTATTTATTTTACCGCCGCCGAATGCGACCAATTTGTGGTATCTTGGACGAATATTTTTCATGGTGGTATCACTTAACAAGCTACATGGAATCACGTTGCACTGTGCTGCTGTGTCGAGTTTAAAGTTAATTCGTTTGTTCTCTATTGTGATTTCTTCGTACCAATTGTCGTTGTTGTCTTTATTTGTCGCTGCTTTTGATATTGAGAGAACGAATAGGTCGCTATCTTCTGTTGTGTCGCTTTGCTCTGACGTGCTGCTGTTGTTGTGTTTGCGGCTGATTGCACTCACTTCTTTGTTTCTGTTTTTTAGGCTAAAGCATAGTTTCGATAAATGCCCTTTACGTTTGCAAATATCACACTTGTTGTTATATGCTAAACATTTGCGAAACTGGTGTGTGTTCCCACATCGCACGCAATCGTATGTTTTTGCATTGTCGTTTTGTTTGTGTTTTTCCGTCTTTGTCGATCGCAACATTTTTGTGTGTTTGTATGGTTTGTATTTATCTAGTGCGTCGATTTTCTGTTCGTCTGTTTTGTGCAATTCTTGTAATTGTTGAGTTGCTGTCTCACTCGCTCTACAAATTTTAATAGCTTTTTCCAGGGCTACGTCGTCTTCTGCCAGCAGTTTTTCTCTTATTAAGTCGCTCTTTATACCAACTACGATTTTATCTCTTAGCAAAGAGTCTTCGAGCTCTTTAAATGAACAGTTTTTTGCTTGATTTCTTGCTTTTGTAAAAAACTCATCAAACGGTTCATTTTCATGTTGGATTAACGTGTTGAAGCGGTACCGTTCAAATGTTATACTCGTTTTTGGAGCAAAATATTCGTTGAACTTCTTTTGTATTTCGGTAACACTATTTTGTTGACTTTCTGTTAATGAAAATGAGTTAAATATATTTATTGCATCGGAGCCTATGCTTGACATGAAGGTTGCCACTTGAATTTGTGCTGGTTTTTTCTCCAATTGTGCAGCGGTCTGAAACCACTTGTATTGTTGCATCCAATCCTTCCAGGCTTGTGATGCATTGTTGCCTACAATTTGTAGTGGTTTCGGTGGTTTCACAAAATTAACGTTGCCAACGCTAGCGTCAGTGCTTCTTGAATCGTCTACCATGCTTTATTTTTTTTTTTTTTTTTTTTTTTCCGTTTTTTAAAAAAAAACTTCTGACACCATGTCAAGTAATGAACACGACGATTGTTATTTAACGACTGACTTTATTCAAGTAGAAAGTAAGTGATGGCAAGGTATAGCTATACGTACAATGTACTATGTATACATAGCACATGCATACGTATGTGTGCCTTATGACAAAGGGTGGTTAAATTTTAAGGGCCGAGGTTGATTTAGAATAAAACACAAATTATTTAAGAAATTGTTGTCATTTCTTTTTATTATGATAATATTGGTATGGTTCAATTATGTATGGAACAAAATATCGGCCAAATAGCCGCCGCGACCTCGGCGGCACAATTCCATCCGATGGTCCAAATTTTCGATGACGCTTAGGCATAAGTGAGGTTCTATGCCGTTAATGTGCCGAATTATCTCATCCTTTAGCTCTTAAATTGTTGCTGGCTTATCGACGTTCACCTTTCTTTCAAATAAACACAAAGAAAGAAGTCCAACGGTGTCAAATCACATGATTTTGGCGGCCAATTAACATCGCCACCACGTGAGATAACACGGCCATTGAATTTGGCGCTCAAAAGAACCATTGTTTCGTTAGCTGTGGGGCAAGTGGCATCGTCCTGTTGAAACCACATATCGTCCACATTCATATCTTCGAATTCGGGCCATAAAAAGTACGTTATCATCTCACGATAGCGAACACCATTCACAGTAACTGCCTGACCGGCCTCATTTTGGAAAAAATACGGCCTGATAATGCCGCCAGCCCATAAACCACACCAAACAGTCACTCTTTGTGGGTGCATTGGTTTTTCGACAATCACTCTTGGATTATCATTCGCCCAAGTGCGGCAATTCTGTTTATTGACGAATCCACTGAGGTGAAAATATGCCTCATCACTGAAGATGATTTTCTTTGAAAATTGATCATCCACTGTTACCATTTCTTGCCACCATTCTGACCATTGGCGACGCTTAAAACGATCAAGAGGCTTTAGTTCTTAAGTCAATTGCACCTTGTAAGCGTGTAAATGCAAGTCTTTATGCATAATGTTCATCAACGACGAGCGTGAGAGGTGCAATTGTTGGGCACGACGACGAGTTGAGGTGAACGGCTCTTCAGCCACACTATCGCGAACAGCAGCAATATTTTCTGCAGTACGAGCTGAACGAGAATGCACTGGTGTTTTCACATCTCCTACAGACCCGGTTTGCTCAAATTTTTGCATGATTTTTTCGATTGTACGCACATTTGGACGATTAAATTGACCAAAAAAATCACGAAGTGCACGATATGCATTTTGATTTGAATGCCCATTTTCATAATAAGACTGAATAACTATAACGCGTTGCTCGATTGTGTATCTTTCCATGGTTCAAATTGAGTTAGTCTGAAATTGAGAAATGTCAAATGAACTGCAGCAAAAAAAACTTGACGTTTAGGTGTGGTTCACATTCAACATCGGCCCTTAAAATTTAACCACCCTTTATGATATACTTGTAAATTTTTCCAAAAAAAAAATTTTTTGTTTTTTTGGTTTAATGTGTTTTTTATAGTTTCTAGAATATGCACACATGTTTTTATATCGATACTAATGATAAAGAAAAATTTAATGGTTTTCGTTTACTAATAATTTGGAATACATGCAAAATTTCGAAAAAGAAAAACTTTAAACGTGATTTCCTCGAAACTAGTTTTTTAAAACAGTTAAAAAAACCTTTTGGCTTTATTTCAATGAATCTTAGTGCATTTTGTTTGTAATTTTGTCCTTTGAGCATCCCCTTAAATTCAAGTACATTCCTATTTTTTTCTATAGCGCTAAGATCGATCTCTTTTTTTTACTTTTTACTCCAACTTTTGCCAAAATTAAAAAAAAGAACAAAGGGGATCGTGCATAGGGAGGATGTCAATGCAATGGTCTATACTTTAAAATGACATTTGATTTTTTTGTTTTAGATCTATGGGAAGGCCGTATTCATCGAACCGTGTTGGTTGTTTTTTTTTTCCAATGTCATTTTCAGCGCCCTCTATATAAAAGCCAGAATATTGTTTTAAAAAATAAAATTTTTATAAAATTTTTTATGTACAATAAAATGTATACATTTAAAATAAAAAATAATAACTCCTTATATCTAAAAAATATGCTTGAAAAAGCTGCTTTTTTTGGTGTTAAACGTATATTATACCTTAAAAAAACTATAATTGCTTAAATTTTCACTCACAAAATTTCACTTATACAAAAAAATACAGAATGAAAAATTAAAATTTTTTGAATCAGTTCACCCGTTGGAGTTATGAATCATGAAAATACATATATGGTGTATTCCACATGAAGAAGACAACCAAAAAAATTTATCTGTCTTACACCTTCATTGGTTTCTGGCTTGCATAGAAGATTTTGGCTCTGTGCAAAGCCTAGTTCAAGTTTCGTGAAACCGTAAAGAGTCAAATAATGACTTTTCAAACATTGTTTCATCGGATCGAATTATAATTAAATAGAAAAATTCTAGAATAATAATATATTTAATTTTTAAGCAAAGATAAACATAATTTAAAGAATATAATAATATAAAAATTTTATTGTTCATTTTTTTATAATGAAAAAAGTATCAAATTCTCCAATTTGTTTTATGGAAATTTTTTTTAAGGTATATTTGTTATAGTAACAAGCTCTGTAATTTGGCAATTAGTCTTCCCACAGGACCAATATATTATAATCTAGAGCAGTGATGACCAAACGCACACAACTTAAGCTGCTTGCGTGTATGTGTAACGTTTAAAGCTTCTCACTGAAAGAAACAGAAAGCATTTTGAAAACATCCTGAAAGATTTATATACAAAAATAATAGCAAATAGACGCGAATAGAAAAATTATGAAATCGCAACCAATTTTTTTAATTATTTCTTTTATATATTATTATTATATGCTTATTATTAATATATTTTCATTGCAACTATTCTTATATTCATTATTATCTTTAATATGTAAACATATATAACGGGTTTACATTACATTACATTAATAAAATACTAAATTACAAAGTAAAATAATGTCACTACAAAATCTTTATTCCCTATGCCATATATATTTTAGAATTGATTAAAAGTTTTTCATGAAATGTGGAAAAACCATTGTAAATGGAATAGAAAATTTAGTATAAAAAATTTTGACAGGTGGCAGGAAACTTATACGGCTTAAACCATTTATAAGGGTTTGCCCATTTACATGAAACCCCTTAATATTTAACACAATATGTCAGGAAAAGTAAAAAACAGGACTAAAACTATGGACCAAACTATCTATGCGATCCTCTTCGGCAAGCAAACATATTCATTTAAATAATAAATTTCAAAAGAGCATTATTATTTATTGCATTTGTGAATTATAATAACCTTATTCCTTCCCCTTAGTTTTTAATTTAACATCAACGAATTTAAATTATATATTAAATATATATTCCTATCAACATTTTTTCGGCATTTTTAATAAAGCCTCGCTTAGATAAAATTTACCGTAAAACAAAATATATATAAAATTAACTATTTTAAACTTGTAAACTATTAAAAAATAATGATGGCTTACATGAATAAAAAACGCTGCGTTTCTTAAGTATCAAATGTAAACAAATATAAAAGAACTACGCATCGCTTCCTTATATATTCTTTTCGTTGCACAAACATAATGTAATTATTTTGAAATCCAGCGAACAAGTCTTCGAGACTGAAAACTTTTTTGCAGCGAAAGAATTTATATACGTATACATTTTTGAAAAAGCTCTTAGCTCGCGAGCTAATTATGTTCATAGCTAATCTAG
Source organism: Coremacera marginata (assembly GCA_914767935.1). NCBI lineage: Eukaryota > Metazoa > Arthropoda > Insecta > Diptera > Sciomyzidae > Coremacera > Coremacera marginata. The sequence continues at coordinate 169,186,425 of OU612043.1, read as the reverse complement.
AGCAGTGGTTATTAATGCATGTTTTCCCATGACACGCGGGCGCTCACGAAGTAGTCATCGGCTGCTGTGTTTGTACACTGCCTAAAAATTTGTTTTTTTCTGCTTTGCTTTTAATTTGAAAACAGTATTCAAAGCTGTGTAAAGTGTAAAGCTGCGCACTCGGTAACCTATCTTTGTTGTTATTTGAACTCTGGGTTGATAACCACTGATCTAGAGTTATTGAGGTAAATTCGCCTAAAACCAATATATGACTCTTTTTAAAAAAGATTTCTCAACTGAATAGGCTTTCATAAATAGAATTAAACAGTTTTTAGGGAAATCTTCATAAATTATTTTAAACATTTTTATGACAATTTGAAATTATGATTAAAAGAATCAACAAATTCTCATATATAACATATTCATCATCCAAATGAAATTTCAGGTGTTGTTTCCAATTTAAAATTATTTTAAAACAAAAAAAAAAAAATTAATTTTAAACTTAAAAAATTTTCTAGAAAGGACTTAAAGTCTTAGAAAATTTGTACAATTTATTAACCAAAATGCATAAAAGGAGTAAAAACTCGAGGAAAAAATAAAAATTTGCTGATGTGTTTAAAATGTTTTTATTATGTTAAATCAAAAAATATAAAAATTCGTTAATGGCTAGGAAAAGAGGCATTTAAAATAATAAATTTTATTATATTTGTACATAGACTTGTGTCAACTCAAGTGTTCAAACATACATGAAATCTTTTAAGTACATAAATAATGTCAAAATAAGACATATTTTAATTATATATATAAGCTCCACTGACTTAATAAAAGGCTTGGAAACAATTTTTGTCGCGGCGAATGCATAAATGCACATTGCATTTAATGCAAATAAAATAGTTTCGTCCTGTGCAACCAACATAATTACACCTTGTGAAATAGTTCCGTCCATCGTGAGCTTTAAGGTGTTCAACCTCTCTTCAGCAATCTCATGCACGGACCGATCAAAATTTTAATTTCTTCATTTGTAGTATTTTTAAACCATGAAACGCTATTTTGTGTAGCATACAAGTTTGTATAAAATGTGCCACTTTCGTACTCATCGCTGGTGAAGCATTGTTCAAAAGATTCCTAAGGACTTTCAGATTATTCTCTACTTGGTCATCATTTGGTTCAAAAGTGAATGGATTTGGTAGATACTCTAATTTACGCCACTTAATATCTTTGTTTTGTGTTATGTTATATTGGGTCCTAAATGAATTTTCTGAAAATTAAATTCTAAATTCTGCTCCTGATACTGCTGTTTTTGTCTGTGCATTTTCATCGCTTTCAACATTTAAGCCTTGCTCACAACCAGAAGTATTAGGAATTTTTTCATTGTTGTTATTGTATCTTATAAAAGAATCCATAAGAATCTCATCCTCAGGATCCATGACGGCAATTTTGGCTTCAAATCTGTTTTCAGCTGCTTCCAAAATATCACTTTCCTATTCCTCATAATCTGATAAATTCACCTATATCCTGTCCAAAAAACAATCAGTAATTTCTTCATCTGACAATCCTTTTTTGTGTAAAGTCATTGTTGAACTTTTCAGCAAGCACCGAAAATTTAATTTAAAAATTAAAAAAAGTCATCAACCTTTTCTGAATTTTGCGCAATATATTGATCAAGTTATTTATCTACAATGTTTTGTACATTTGCTTTTGAGTAAATTGTACAAAATATTGTACACTATTTTGAAGTTATCAAAGCAATTTTTTTCACAATTTTTTTTTTTTAATTTGTTAACCAAGTAGTAACAAATAGATTTTAAACTGTTATTTTAAGCTATTATAAAATAACAAAACTTATATTTACCTGCTCAAAATGTTTTACTTTGTTCACTCACTACTTACAATCACACAAATTCTAAGTGGACTGTTTTTAAAAATCAAATAATAAAATAGCTACTCTTCGCATTATTGTCAAATTTGAATTCCAAAGAGTCAAAGCATGCTTAATTTAAAAAACAGTTTTATTTTTTCCAAATTTTTAATAGTCTTGACAGAAGGAGAAGAGAAAAGTAAAATTATTTTTGTACAATATTTTGTACAAAAACAAAGAAAGGGTTAATAAAATTTAAATAAATAGATAATTTAAAACTGGCTAAGTTCAAAAAATAATTTGAAACATTTTTATGACAATTTGAAGTAATGATTAAAAGAATCATCAAATTTTCATATATAACGTATTCACCATCCAATTCTCATTATAAAAAGTGTTTTAAAAAATATTGTTTTCATAAGAGAAATATTTTCCGAAGTGTTTTAAGAAGCCCATAATTCGAAAACTACTCTTGATGTAGGACCAAACTTTTGTACACAAGTTGGAGAATGAAGTAGTCGAATCGAATAATATCGAATGGTTAAAATTTTTTGTTGTCTCTATTAAGTGAAATATCCCAAATTGTTTTTAATTTCGTGAAAACACATTTTATAATATTACTAGCTGAGCGCCCGGCCGCTTCGCCATGCACTTTTTTAACAGGCTTACATAAACATCGTGCATGCCCTGTTTTTCGCAGGATACTCCTGTTTTTCGACCCAAATCAGCCATCTTGCGTTTTAGCCAAAAATCTTGTATAATCCTGTAAAACTCCTGCTTTTTTCCCAAGCGGTTGTTTTTCATTAATGGGACACACAAAAAAACCTTGCCACACGATTGCTAAAATCGCCAAATACAGCTGTATGTCTGAAGCCGTTGCATTTTTTGAAAAAGTTTTCGCTGATATGAACAAAACTTGGACGGATGACAAATCCCAATTGAAAGCGAAAACTATCAAAGCCATTTTAATGATTAAAGTCAATTTAAAAATAACGTGTTATTAGTTTTACGATTTCCTAAAAACTTATCCTGATATGCTCCGACGAACGGAATGATTTGTAATAACTAATTGAAGGTTTATATTTTATTATTTATTCTCATTTATAAAAATCACTATTCTATTCTTTTTAGTTCTTTCTTCAATGAAATATTTTTTATTAGAGAACATTTAGAATATTAAAAGAAGATCAATACAGTAGTTTAACACAAATTATTTCTACACTAGTTCATTACTTGTTCGTGTAGTTTCGTATATTTTTAAACTTTACTCTTTTTTTCGTGCAAAAGAGAGAATTTCGCAGAACTATCCTGTTTTTCAGCAAAAATGAGTTACGATCGTTAGGCTTACATATATATAGCTATGTATGTGTAGATAAAAGTGTCTGTGAAGTTGTTAGGAGTTTTGTTGTTTTGTCTTTCACCAGCGAGTTCGTAACAATAAAAAAAAAATATTTTAGTTGGCAATCCAATGATAAAAATATTACAGAATTTTTAAATTCTGACTACGAAAGCGGTTTCAGTGACCCAATTTTACCTAGTGTTCGCTCACCGAATTCATAAAATTAAAAATTTAGGTGGCAGCCATAATTTTGTTTAGCCTATAACCTTCGCATCATAATTATCTACACAAAAAAAAATCATCTGAACTGGTTGAAATTTCGGGCAGCAGAGGAAAAAACGCTTTTTCCCACTGAAAAATGATGGGTGTTGTATGATGACTTTTATTTAGTGAATTTTAACTCTCACTTCTACCGTGTCTGGCGTCCAAACTCAAATTTTTTGCTGGAACTTAGGTTTTTTTAAGGATTTTTTTTTTGTACACTTAATAACTCTAAAATAATAATTTATATGTTGCACTCATAGCAGTTAAATAATGATTACTAATCGTAATCATTAGTAATTGCATTATTTTTTTTTAAATGCGAAATAATTGATTAAGTTCGATTCTTTTTTGTTTGGCTCAGTAATCAAATGATTACTATTACAAATAATCAGAATATAATAACGATTACTTGAGATTACGAAAATAATCAAATAGAATCAAAAGTAATCAAAAACAATATTCAGACTACTTTTAAAGATTCTCTTAGATTCTTTTTGATTATTTTTATAATCTTAGTCTCAAATACAAAAAATTTTGTAATTTTTTTTAGCAAATATTGTCAAAAAAGAAGAACAAGAAAAATGCATTACAACATAAAGAAAACAAAAATAAAACAACCCCAAATTACTATTTGCCTTCATAAGAATTAATTTTTTAAAAGAAAAATCAGCCAATGATTGCCGAGTCGGACTGTTTACTATGCCAGCAAAAGAAAATAGTCTATCAACCTTACTTTACGTTTGGTACTTTATGCATAAATTCTTAAAATTATCAAAAAAAAATCAAAAAGAATCTCTAAAGGCAATCCGATTATTATTCCTTGATTACTTTTGAATATTGCGTATTGCGATTCACGTATTAAGCTCCAGACAAAATTACGAATACATGTTATGGTTTCCTCTTGAAGCCATACTATAAATATGCGCCAATAATCATTTCTCCCATTCGCTTTGGAGCAACGGCACTAAACTATAAAACTTCATAAAACGGTGTGTTTTTACACATAAATAAGTCCAAAGTAAGACCAATTTTATGTCTCGATTAAGTAAATATCCGCTTTTCATTGTTTTAATTTTACGATCGATGTGAATGGACAGAACACTCAAATCAGCCCTTCACACCCCCATCACTGGCATCGTCTCGCATAATAAAACAACAACTACTATAAAAACTACTACTACAACTACTACTAATATTACTACTACTACTACAACTGCTACTATTTCTTCCCCTACAAAACAAGTGTGACCAACGACAACGACAACAAAAACATTTCATTAATAAAACGAATTTTTATATTCACTTTTATCCCTTCTTTTTTTCTTACAGATTTTTGTGGCAGCAACGTAGGCAAAAAAAAAAAACGGTAACAGCAGCAACTTAAAAGGATAACAAAAGTTCTTTTAACATTTTTTTGCTTGTTTTTCTCGATTTCTGTATATTTTTGGCCAAAATGATGGCCATCATGTGTGTCCGTGCTAGCTGTGTTTGACGTACATGTGTATGTGAGTGCACATTTACTGCCAAGAAACAAACTGAGAAACATAAAATAATATAAGAATGTCGGTGAATAAAGTAAAGCAAAGCAAAGAGAAGAAGCTTAGCAACAAAAACTAATTTAAGTCAGCTTTTACAACATCTATAACATATAACTACTTCACCTTTACCAACTTCGACGACAAAAACGACGAAGAGCTACAATTTCGACACGCTATACAGAAGCACATAAAATAAAATTGTCACCATTTTTAAGCACACACACACACAAACATTGACGTTAAAATACCAGCAACAATTTGACGATTGTAAAAAATAAACAGCAACATTGAAGCGATGCACACGTCACAAGAATTTCAAAAGATTAACTTTATTGTGTGGCTAACGGTAGAGTGGTGTCCTTTTAAAAGGAAGTAGAGTAAGTTTTAAAAGTGCAACAAATAAAATAAAAGGCAGTGCAACATATCAAAAGGAAGAGAAAAAATTAGCAGCAGTTGTCGCTAAAGCAAAAACAAAACTTGTAAAAATACTACAAAATTTGTATTCATTAAATTGTATCTATAAATGACGTGTGATTGTGTGCGTTTTCGTAAAAATGGCAAATTGGCAATACCTACAACAAACGACAACAACAGCAAGAAAAACCACAAACACATCAACATCATCAACAGCAGCAGCAGCAAATCCCAATCAAACACGAGAAATTACAAAAACAATAAAACCGACACGTCGAAAATGTTTTTGCAGTTGGCAACGCCCAACGTGGCTTGCCACAAGCAGAACAACATCAGTAGCAACAACAACAGTAGCAGCAGCTACCGAATATTTCCTCATAATTTCGGTTGTATTGGCAACACTGTGTGGCCGCACCGGTTGCGACGAATCGCAGGACTTTCAAAAAAACAGTAAGTTTTAATATCAATAATTTTAAATATTTTTGGTGGCATTTAAAAATAACAGTCAATTAACAGGACTTGGATAACTGTGTAAATATGTGAACAGTTCATAAATACAAAAAAATTGAATATTTAACTATTCGATAATAGGCCAGATAAGAAAATAATAGCTTGAACGTTTGTCCTTCAGACAACGTTACTTTGTTCACACATTGCTCTTAATACGCACTAATAATGAAAATCATTTCATTTTAATGAAAATTTAATCGACTATGCAACATTAAAAAAAGTAATAAACAATTTAAAAATGTTTCAGCAAAATAAGCACTAAAATAGAATAAGCTATGCCACTAACTTTTAATTACTTCATTAAAATTTTTCTAATGTTTTTGATTCCAATGTATATCTTTTTTAAGAACATCATAGCGATTTTGTAAATTATAGCTATACAAAGACAATTTTTTACATTCCACACCAAGCATCAAATATTAATAAATAAGCACGACTATTTTGTTACATTAATTTATTATGTGGCGGCCGTGGCGTAGTGGGTAGAGTGTGTGACTCTTACGCCAGAGAACCCAGGTTCGAATCCTCCATCCGACACAGAAAGTTTTTTCAATTGAATTAATTTTTCTGTTCGGCCGTCACCTCTCTGCAGACAACGGCAAACCTCAGAGAGTAAAAACTGCCATGAAAGCTTCTTGAGAACATAAGCTGTTCGGAGCCGGCGTAAAACATGTAGGTCCAGTTCTCGATCATTTGTGTGCAAACATTTCAAAACACACACAACACAATTGATCATTAGAAGCTCGGTCAAAGTCCTGTCAATGGCTGAAATGGCCATTTCGTTTTTTTTTTTTAATTTATTAACAAACCTTTTTTCAAATTTCATATGGATAATACAGGGTGTCCCGCAATTGAGTGCAACTATTTACGGAGCTTAAAGGTTATGTCGAGCTGAACAAAAAATCGTATGGGAGGGAGGGGTCTATTTTCACATTCTTAAGAGCAACAGGGATAATTAATATTGCTAACTTAAACATAAAACTTATTTTGATAGCTCATTTTAAAGGTAATGAAATCACCTTTTCAGCGGTATGTCAACAAACCCCACCATCTTAACCGTTACCACGCTGTGATCGTGTGAAGAAGAAACAATCGGTTGAAATAACCAAATTTCAACTTTGAGTGCAAATTTCTCAGCATTTTGCGAAATAAATGAAATTTTTTTTTAGATCAATTGTGTAATTTATTTAATTTTCTCTTCAATGGCACCAAAAACATAAACATATCCTTAAAAATAAAAAAGTTGGCTGTGCTAAAAAATTAAACTTGTTAGAAAATAATGATAAATAATGACATTACAATTAGCTATGCAGTAGATAATATCATTGTTTTCTAATAAGTATAATTTTATTAGAACAGCCAACTTTTTTATTTTTTAAGATATGTTTATGTTTTTGGTGTCCTTCAAAACAAAATTGAATAAATTAAAAAATTGATCATAAAAAAAATTTCATTTATTACGCGAAATTCTAAGAAATTTGCACTCAAAATTGAAATATGGTAGTTTCAATCGATTAATTTTAGTTTCATTTTCACACGAGCACAGCTCGGTAACGGTTAAGTTGGTGGGGTTTTTTGATATACCGTTGGAAAGGTGATTTCATTGCCTTTCAAATCAAAATAAGTTTTATGTAAGTTAGTTTTTCTGCTAGATACAATAACGAAAACCAAAGTCGTGCAATATTAATTAACCCTGTAGCTCCTAAGAATGTGAAAATTCTTCCCCTCCCAAACGATTATTGCTGTATTGCTGTATTTGAAACAATCATGCACTTTTTTTTAACTTTTTCAACTTCAAAGATAAGAACTTTTATTTGTATGCAAAAAGCTTTGTAAATCAATCCGATTGCTGGATTAGAAAACAATAAAAGTTATATGTAACATTCTAGATATATCAGACAGATATGGCAGTTTAATATCCCAAAATTGCAGGTTTAAGTTTCTGAGCAGTGTTGTCGCTCGAGAATTTTAAAACGAAATGAAATTGGCTGCAAGATGGAAGTGTGTTCAGAGTATTCGAAGTGTTAAAAAAGAATTGAGTGATTTTGTCTTTTAACAAAAAATCTTTTTATATTTCTTTATTTACATTTTCAGGTAAGTTATCAATATAGCATACATGTAACAATGAATAACGAAAAATAAAAATCCGAAAAAACTAAAGTACACTTCAATAACATATATAATGAAGAATGTTATTATTATTATTTATTTCAATGCTAAGCACCTATGGCTTTACAGCAATTAATATTAAATAAAATTAATACAAATTATATATGTATGTACAATTAAATTTTTATAAAAATGTGAAATTGGATTTCAGGTATATACAGTTGCAATCCGGTTGCTTCTTAGTAGTAAATAAAATGAATGATTAGAGCGGTGCTCCCATATGCCAGGCTAGACGGACGATGTCGAGCTCATACATGTGCTAGGCAAGACAGACGAGGTCTTGCTCTGGATAATCAAAATATATCTATAGCATGTATATCTATATAAATATGGATTAGAGCACCGCTCACACATGCACATCTAGTCGTACGGCATTAAACCAGCATATGCCAGGCGAGACGGACGTGGTCTCGCTCTGGATAATCATATTAAACTACACAGCTAGATTGTATAAGTTGTTACCAAACATCACAGGAAAATATTAAGTATCCTTGGAAGCATGATCCAGATTAGTGGCGGTACTGTAGATAATCTAAAATATTAAATTTAATTGAGTAAACAGATTCATTTAAAGAAATTGCATCTGAAACAAACTTAAAGTCCCCACAAGCGCTTCTGAGTGGTTCATTTTGCAAGTAATTAGTTCTACAAAAGTTCATGTAAAGTAACTCAAAAGATCTTCTAGGTCGGAGAGGAATATTAAAGTAAATTTTGCTCAGTAAATATTGACTGTCTACATATCCATGTAAAAGCTTGAAAATCCAAGTAGCATTTAGCATAATTCTCCGGTTATTTAAAGTAGGAAGATTTAAAAGTTGCAGACGATATTCATAAGGTGGTAGGTGATAGTTAAAATTGCAGTAAAGATGGCTTAAGCAGAACAAAAGAAACTTTTTCGGAACCGATTCTATGTCGTCAATGTAACAACTATATCGAGGGCACCAAACAATTGAAACATATTCTAAAATAGGTCGCACTAGAGAGGTGAATAAGGTTTTTCTTATGTAGGGATCATTAAACTCTTTTGCCCGTCGTTTAATAAAACCTAAAGTACTATTTGCTCGATTTATAATTTTATTAATATGAATATGAAAACGAAGTTTAGTATCCATAGTTACTCCAAGATCATGAAAGACATCTAAAGACTCTAATGAATGGTCACAAATTTTATAAATACATGTGACAGGAGATTTTGGAGTGAAAGCCATGTGCTTGCATTTCTTCATGTTAAGATTCATACGATTCACGTTGCACCAGCTATAAAGATGGTCTATGTCAGCTTGCAAGAGAATGGCATCATTAGCATTTTTCGTCTGCGTACATTAAAATACTCGAATGCTTTATGACAGATGGCAAATCATTTATAAACAGTAAAAAAAGAAGAGGCCCGAGATGGCTTCCTTGAGGTACACCAGAAGTGACAGGAAACTCATGAGATTTCACAAGTTTAAAAAGAACACGTTGTGTTCTATTGCATAAATAAGATTCAATCCATCTTACAAGTGTTGTGGGAAATCCAGCAAGAGATAGCTTTAAGACTAAGAGTTTATGATTAACAACATCAAAAGCTTTACTAAAATCTGTGTACATAACATCAGTCCGTAAACCTTTTCCAAAATACTCAATGGTTTTGGAAGTAAATTCAAGTAGGTTTGTAACCGTAGATTTTCCAGAAACGAATCCATGTTGGAGTGGACACAATAAGGATATAACACTATGTGATAATTGTGAAGTAATGATTGCCTCGAAAAGCTTCAGCGAAGCGCTTAATTTTGTAATTCCATGATAGTTATCGATTAAAGACCTGTTACCAGACTTGTGCAACGGAATAATAAAAGACGACTTCCAGGCAACTGGAAAATAGCAAGATTTTAATGAAGAAGAAAAAAGCAAAGTGATTGGAGTTACTAATTCATCACAGCAATATTTTAATATACATGACGGTGTATTGTCGGGACCATTTTTATATGATGTTTCAAGAGCTTTTAAGTATGACAAAACCGTGTTAGTATCAATTATTGGGAGACAAATATCCTCAGATTGAACGCTAAATGGATAGGATGAAGATGAATAGGTCGCTTTGAAAAAGTCAGCGAAAAAATTACAAATGCTATTCTTGCTGTCCGATTCAACAGTTTTATATTTCCTAAAAGAAGTTTCTTTATTTTCTCAGTTCTTCAGAAAACCATACAGGACCAGATGCTAAACGGGCTTTTCTTTGTGGTACTGATGATAGAAAACAATTATTGAGAGTTTTATTAAAAGCAGTGACAGCCGAATCAATATTAAAGAATATATTTCCAACATCTAGTTTGTGGGAGTTTATATAAAATTAATTACATCACTTTATTTGATTTTACGCGCAGCTATTTCTTCGGTTTTAGTAGTAAACATAAATGTTAGTTATGCTTTGACAAAATATTCTTAGAGGCAATCCAATCAAAAAATTATTCTTTTTATTTTATCATTTGGAAACTGGACTTTTATTAGCATTGTCGATTTAATATCGAATTTTCATTACCTACGAGTGTTCGTCTTCTGGTGTTCACTAGTATACCGCATTTTATAATTTAAAAACGTTGAACTAAAAGTCTTCAAATCTTTTTTAAGCTGAATAATCATTAATGCATGTATTCATAGACGTTGACTAACAGTTGACTAGATTTTTTCCATACATTTTTTCATATTAAAAATATTGGCAACTGTTAGTCAACGTTTATTAATACGGGCGTAAGTATCCAAAGACGTCATTTCTTTCTAGACAATCGATATCTTTTTTTGTCGATAAGATTAGGGAAACATTTTATGAAGGACACCAAATTATTACCTTAAGAACTTTTATCCAGAATTTGTGCTGCTCTAAAAACAGTATCGTTGAAATTCACTCTTTTCATAATTTGCGTACAAATTGTGAAATAGAACTGTAAGCTCACTTCAGGAGTGAGCCATTTATTGCCTTTTAAATGTGAAATAATGTTAAATAATAAGAGATAAGTTAATATATAAAAACAGTTTTTACCACTAAAAATTGAAGTTTTTCACAAGAGAGGAAGTGTGAAAGTGTTCGACATAAAAGTAAGGTAAAAACTTCGATCGAAGTGAAAACGGCAAGGCTGATTCTGAGAATTATTTTACAATAGCCACGGAGCTTTTCGGGGTTCAAACTGCCACCATACAGCTAAGAAAGTATGAAAAGAAGTATTACAAATGAGACCTTAAAAATCAAAACTTGATATATTTCTTTTTATAAAAATTGGGATAATAATGTTAATTTATTTGAAGGAGTAAAAGTTATAATTTGCGATAAAAATTTAAAAAATTCGATTCAGCAATGAAAAATTGGTTGAACAAAAAAGAGTTTAACTTCGATTATAGCTACAAAAAGTGTGTAAATTTACCATACAAAAAATATATATATAGAAGTAATTATATTTCAAACGAATATAGTTTAATAAATCCTACAACATTATACTACGTTTACACTGATAGTTAAATGCGCATTTACGAAATGCAAAATTTATATATATGTCACTTTTACTCCTACATGGAGCTGACGGCCACGTATTCTGAATTGTTAATGCGGATTTCGGTAAATTCGCATTTAGCTCTCAGTGTGAACGTAGTATAAGGTTGGTATTTTTACGCAATTTGCAAGCTTAAATCATCCCAATCCTTTGGGAAAGTATTTTTTTAAATGGCTTTTTTTTAATTTTAAAAGTTGCATAATCCAGAAAGTAGGTATTCCACTACATTTGAAAATTATTGAATAATTCACACAAATTTTATCCATTCCAACATACTTTTTTGGTATCTCCTAACTCCCCAACTTGTGTACAATTATTTGGTATTGTGCGTTGTGTAGTTTCGGAGTTAAAGCCTTCGTAAAATCACCTTAAGTCTTAGTATGACTTTTCGATACAAATTTCTCGGCTGAAAAAAATATTTTTATCAAAAAATTAATTTCTATGAGAAATTTCATAACATTTTTTTTTTTTATCTTTTTTAATCGAATTTTAATTAGAAAAATTTAATTAGAAACTTTTCAAAATTTTTAAAATTATTTTCATATTTATATAAAACATTTAAAAATGTTTGTCTTAAAAATAATTTTGAATTTAATCAGTCATGAAATTTTTTATCAAATTTCCCATAAAAAATTTAATTTCGAAAAAAAATTTATGTATTGGCTTTAGATGATTTAATCGTACGCATATTTTTGCTCACATTTCAATGAAATAAGCAAAAACCAATCATATCTTTTTTCAGTATATGACAAAGTTCACTAACTGAATGCCCGGCTTTACTCGGGAGTTGATTCAAATAATTTTTGAACTCATTCGTCGATTTGAAAAAACTTTTCACAAACTTTAGAAAAAAATTTTGTGTGCATCTTTGAAACCGGTAACTTCGATGGAATAAGCAAAATGTAGCTTCAACATCTGAAGATTATGAAAAAAAATTTAGGGAAATCGTAATTTGCCGATAGCTTGCAAAAGTATATTTTCAAATTTTATATTATATTTGATAGATTGAATTTTTTGTAAAAATCAGACCAAATACTAATGTTTGACAAGAAATTTTCTCAAACATACATGCGTTCAATGTGTTCAGACCACTAAACTTGTGCACGGTTATTGTTGTTATTGTTGTTATTGTTATTATGTTGTTATAATTCACGGATACTTACTTCAAGGAAAAAAAATATTAAAAAAAAACAAACATTCTTAGTATTTTTTTGGAATAAATTAAAGCTATCTTAAATCACAATAAAGATGAAATAACGTATGGACGCAAATATAGGTACAATAGGAGGGACTAGGAGGAGCAGGCGGGGGCTCGAAGTAGAGAATTTTAAATAGAAAATGGGTTTTATTAAAGGTGATAGCACAGAATAATTAATTTTCTTGTAAAACTGAACCAACATTTGCTAATGAAGGTAATGTTAAATGCAAGAGAGTCAAAACTTTAATATTGCATTTTTTGAGAAAACATTGGATATTATGGACCATTATAGGTAAAAATATTCAAAAATATAAATGCAACCTAACGATATTGCTATTATTATTTAAATTATTATAAATAACTTTCATTGACATTTCAGAGAATAAATAATTTAATTAAATATATTTAAAAACAGCAGAGTAATTGCCGCCTACAAAGCCACCCTGCAGTCGGTTGTAACGAGTGCTGCTGAGGGGCGGTACAGAGAGAAGAGAAGGGACGAGAGACGTCTTTTCAGGCGGAAAGAAAGAGAGGCAGAAAAGCGCGAGTGTGAATAAATGGAAATGTATGGTGACAGGAACGAGGCCCGAAAGTTTTTCGAAAAGATAAGACGCCTGGCCGATGGCTCTAAAACCAGGGCCTCTTTCTGCAAGGATGAAAACGGGAATCTAGTGACAGATATCCAGAGTAAACTGACGTTATGGAGGGAACACTTCTCTAGTCTTCTGAGTCCGGATGACAGCGTTAAAGTTCCGACTATAATGAAGTCTTTACAGCCATAACACATATTAAGAACAACAAAGCCGCGGGAGCCGATGGTTTACTCGCTAAGCTGTTTAAGAACGGAGGCGAAGCTCTATTTAAATGAATTCACGAATATGGATGGAAGAATGCATCCCAAACGATTGGAACCTCAGTGTACTCTGCCCAATCTACAAAAAAGGCGATCCCACTATTTGTGCCAACTACCGTGGGATAAGTCTTCTAAATATCCCATATAAGGTCCTGTCGAGCGTATTATGTGAAAGACTGAAGCCCATCGTAAACCAACTGATTAGGTGACCTTATCAGTGTGGCTTCAGACCTGGAAAATCTACCACCGACCAGATATTCACGCTATGACAAATTTTGGAAGAAACCCTAGAAAAACAAATCGACACCCACCATCTTTTTGTCGACTACAATGCCGCCTTCGACAGTCCAATAAGGAATCACCTATACTTTACCATGTCTGAATTTGGTTTGGCTGCAAAATTAATCCATCTCTGCAGGACGACACTGAGCACCACCAGCAGCGCAGTTAAAATCGGGAAGGATCTCTCCCCTTCATTTGTTACCAAACGAGGTTTCAGACAAGGTGATTCTTTATCGTGCGACTTTTTTAATCTAATTATGGAGAAGATCATTCGAGCTGCTGATCTTCGAAAGCGGCACCATATTCCACAAGAGTGTTATCCTGCTAGAGTATGCTGATGATATTGATATCATTGGCCATAACATACGCAAAGTCAGTGGAGCATTCTCCAAATTAGAAATATAGTCGAGTCACATGGGTCTTGCAATAAACGCAGATAAGACAAAATATCTGGTGTCAACAAACAAACAGTCCCAGCGTATTGGCACCCACGTCACTGTTGACAACACCTCCTTCGAGGTTGTGAAGGACTTCGTCTACATCGGTTCTAGCACTAACTCCACCAACGATATCAGTAGAGAGATAACTCTTGCCAACAGGTGTTACTTTGGGCTCAGTAGGCAATTGAGAAGCAGAGCCCTCTCTCGACAAGTCACTAGTCATGGCCGTCCTATTATATGTAGCACAAACCTGGACGTTGAGCAGCTCTGATGAAAAGACTTTGGGAGCCTTTGGGTTCGAGAGAAAGATCATTCGTAAAATCTACGGACCAATCTGCGTCAATGGCGAGTACCAAATACGATGGAACGATGAGCTGTATGAGCTATAAGCACATTAACATAGCAAAGCACATAAAAATCGATCGGCTTTGCTGGCTAGGTCAGGTTGAGCGGATGGAAGACGACGCTCCAGCGAAGGAAATATTCGATTCGGTACCCAGCGGCGGTCAACGCAGAAGAGGATGACCGCATCTCCGTTGGAAGGACCAAGTAGAGGACAACCTGACGAAACTTAGAGCTTTAAACTGGCGCCAGCATGCGCAAAACAAAAATGGATGGCGCAATTTCTTACACCAGGCGAAAACCGACTTACGGTTGTAGGCGCCACCTAAGTAAGTAAGTAAGAGTAATTGCATAGAAAGTCAAAACTGTTAATTCCTGATAATTTTTTCTTGTTTCGGGTAACATTAAAAAATTCATTGTTTTTAGAGTTTTTATAGTTTAAGATATCTTTATGCTTTTAGCGATAAACCAACGGAAAGTTTAACCCTAAATTAATTAACCCCGAGAAATTATTAAAATAGTATACATTTACATATATTAAATAGAGATATTTCCATTTTCCATTTCCATTGTAGATATTTGAATTAATAGATTTTATTATATTTGCCATGTTTGCAGATCTTTTAATAGTTAAAAATTCTTTCATACATTATTTTTATATATATCTTCAACTTTTACCCCGTTTTTGACCATTTTTCTTTTCACTTTGCTTTTTGCGAATGAGCCATTATTTTGGAAGAGTCCTTTTGTACTGGATAAATAGGAAATATACACTGAAAATAGGGACTTAAATGTCAAAACAACGCCAGTCTAC
This sequence comes from Coremacera marginata, assembly GCA_914767935.1. Lineage (NCBI taxonomy): Eukaryota > Metazoa > Arthropoda > Insecta > Diptera > Sciomyzidae > Coremacera > Coremacera marginata. The sequence continues at coordinate 169,170,901 of OU612043.1, read as the reverse complement.
GACGCAACTGTCAAGTACCAAAAAAGTCGATATCATCTGTTCGGATATATGAAAAAAAGAAAGTTTAATATGAGTATACAGAAAGAAAATATGAAAATAGTTATCACCCGTCGTGATTTGCTACGTTTTATTGCATACAGCGTCCTCTTGTGTTCAAGATATAGCCAACCAGATGCTATATCTCAAAGCATATGTAGAAAAACAAACCACTTATAGAAATCATGTTAATCAGATGAGTGGCTTAGACACCTTTTTTTGCGGTAATTGTACAACAGCGCCCTCTAGCTTTCGAGAGAGAGCAAAAGAAATAGCACCAAAATCCTTGCCGTACACGAAAATCCTTTTAAAAAAATTTCCATTCAAATTGGATAAGTGGTTTTTCGAGTTTTTCACAATTTCTTAAGAGATTTATACTACAGCGCCTTCTGGTGTTCAAGATTGAACAAAAAATATAAGTCCAAAAAAACTCACCGTATCAGAAAACCCCTATATACCAGTTTCCATGCAAATCGAACAAGCGACTTGGGAGTTTTTCGACGTTTTTTAAAAGAGTTGTACTACAGCGACCCATGCTGTTCAAAATAGAACAAAGTAGATAAGTCATAAAAACTCGACGTATCCGAAAACCTCTATATACAAATTTTCATGCTGTGGAAATATTGAATCTTGAAACGCTTTCTGGCACAGCTGGGATACTCATTTATATGGGCAGAAATTTGACTGTCACGTAACTAGTACAATAGAACTCATACTTTTCTTCATATTTCAAAGAAATAAGCAACAAACAACAATATCTTAATTAAGTATGTATATGACAAGGCTTATGATAATCTTGATTTCAGAACGAAATTTCATTTGTAGTATGTCAAAACTAACATTTTGTATACCTTTTTTAAAAAAATGTAAATTATGCATTAAATATTGCAATAACTATGTTACGTTTAAAAATATGGTCTGTCACGTTACCCTTCAATTTTGTTCATATTTTTTTTTTTAGATTATATAACAAAACAGCTTTTTGCATTCAACATTGTGTTGTTGCTTAAGCGAATGGAAAATTATCCAAACATAGATTTGTATGCATCACTCTGTCGATAGCTTATTAGTTACTACTTCCCCAGACACAATTTTAAATCTGTGTACAGATGCGATATAACGAACATTTTTGGCATAATAGAAAATATTGATGGTCTGCAATGAATTTGATTTGTTTTTGTACAATCATTTTTGTGGTTGCTGCAAATTCCGTCAACATAACCCTTGCCATGAGCAATCATTTTTAAACTGAACTTTTGGTCTAATTGATGTATTATGGCAGCAATGTACTTATTTTAAAATTGCGATGAAAGCCCATCACTCCATGTTGTCAAAACGTTTAATGACTGGCAATTTTGATAGTAATTTGCACATGTACGGAAATATCGTATCTTTGTAATGTGCGAGATTATTCGAAACGATTATTTTAGATTGAATTTCCTCATTAGGATGGAAAGTGGAAGTGAATAAATTTAACTGTCGGTAATTCCAAAGAGCGTTTTTAATCTCATCCTCTGCTTTACACACAAAATTTTCAGCAAAACCTATTTGAGCAATACTTCATTAACGAATCATTCTGCTTTACGCTCTTGGTCGATCATGTAAATAAAACATTTTGGTTTATTCACATTTGATCTACAGATGCTTTTAAAACTGTGGTAAAAAAGCCACAACGTGCGCTGGCAGATCAGTCAGCGAGTCATTCTCTTGGTGTTCTTAAACTCAAATTGTTGAAATACTTTTTCTCCATAATTCACTTAGCATTTGATATATAAATATGGAGTCATATCAACTGAATTTTTTAAATTACTTACTAATGTGGCCATAACAACCCGTGTTCGAGTTTCAGCCGACCTCATCAACTCTCACCAGGCGCTTCTGCCTTGCGCGCGCCTTCTCCAATCGTATACATCAAGTGCGGTTAGGGCTTCCGCGGCCTGGTCCATCCATCAGAGGCATGGTCTCTCTCGTCGTTGTTGACCAGCGACCCTCACCTCGAGCACTTTTATCGCTGGAGCTTCGCCGTCCATACAATAGACATGACCCAGCCAGCGTAGTGGCTGCACAGTTATACGCCGAACTACGTCAATGTCTTCGTAGAGCTCATACACCTCGTGGATCATTCGAATGCGATAGTCATCGCCGACTCGAACAGGACCGAACTTTTCTCTCGAAAACCCCCACAGAAGCTGCGTCAGTTTGCAAAACTACCCATGCCTTAGCACCATAAAGAGCACAGGTAGAACGAGCGTCTTGTAGAGTGTTAGTTTTGTCGATCGAGAGAGGGCTATGGAACTTAGTTGCTTACTGAGCCCGTAGGAACAGCTATTAGCAATTATTGTTCTTCGTTTAAAATTAAGGCTACTTCGTTTTTGCTATAAATGTACAAACTCCTTGACTACTTCAAAGTTATAGTTGCCGGATGAAACGTGGGAGTCTAAACGCCGCGCTCCCTTCTTTGTTTGTAGACAGCATATACTTTGTTTTACTCTCATTTATCGTCAAACCCACTTTAGCTGATTCCTTTTCAATAGCGGTGAAAGCAGCGGTAACATCTCTATTGGTTCTGCAGACAATATCAATATCATCAGCGTACGCAACGAGCTGGACACCTTTGTAGAAAATGGTGGTGCCACTATGATGCTCACCGGCCTTTCGTACGATACCCTCCATGATGATGTTGAAAAGATCGCAAGACAGTGGATCGCCTTGTCTGAAACGTTTTTCGGTATTGAGGGTTTCGGAGAGGTCATTTTCTAACTTGACGGAGCTCAACGTCATTCCGCAAAGTCTAACCAACTTTGTAGGTATACCAAACTCAGACATTGTTGCGTATAGGCAATCCCTTCTAGGGCTAGGATGATGTGTGTCAATTCGATTTTCGTGGGATTTTTCAGGGATTTGTCGTAGCGTGAAAATCTGGTCTATGGTGGACTTTCCAGATCGAAAGCCACACTGATAAGGTCCAATCAGTGTTATTGTAATGGGCTTTAACTGTGTGAAACAGTACGCTTGAGAGAACCTTACATGCGATGGAAATAAGACTGATACCTCTATAGCTGGTGCAGATTGTTGGGTCTCCTTTCTTAAGTATAGGGCACAGTACGCTGAGGTTTCAGTCATCGGGCATGCTTTCCGCTAGCCATATTTTTCTGATGAGCTGATGCATGCGCCTTATCAATTCATCGCCGCCGGTTTTAAGCAATTTAGCTGACAGGCCTTCAGCACCCGCTGCTTTATTTTTTTTGAGTCGCTGGATAGCCAGTTTGCCGTTGCCCAGGGAACACCACGTGGAGGTTTGAGTCGACTTGAGACGATTTCGACATGGATAATGTTGGCCTTGCCAGGTTGAGGCTGTGAGACACGTTGCCATGTGAAGGTTCGCCCCCTGTTCCCCCTCTGCTAAGCTTATGCTAAAAAATCTTTTTAAAGCTGGCACTAATTAGAGCCAATGCAACAGAACTTTGACAACTTTTAACATTTTACATAGCCGTTGGCTATCAAACGATACCGCTTGTGCTCACTTCTTGTGGAGAATGTTCTGAAAAACAAAGTAAAAGGGGACGGCCCCGTCTGAATTACACGCCAATTTTTGGCTTATAACTTAATATCGATTCCATATCTTTCTGTTCCTAATTGTGTATTGATAACTCACATAGAAATCAATGTAAATGTAGGGTTCCACTATTATGGTTTGTATGGTAGGTGGGGGTGGGTGTGTCCGTCGGAGAATGATGTCAATTTTTTGTGCACATCTTTGTTTTCGTGTTCATGCAACTCATTTTACAGAGTTTTTACAAAAGTGGGTGTGGCAGTGAATCGATCACGCCAATAGTAAATGTGCGAAGTTTGGGCACTCTATGTGCATTGGTTGATTTAGTGCCACAAAAATCCGGTTCTTAGACCATGGTGCTTCGCTATATTGGCTCGTCACACTGTGCAGCGCCTTCTGTTCGTCAAGATAGAGCAATATGAATATCCAGAAACCCATTTATTCAAATTTTCATGCTAATCTGATGAGCGCTTTAGAACCAGAATACTTTAGAAACAGCATACTGAGTAAGGGTTATATTATTTTGTATATCTTTAATATCACCCTCAAGATTATGGATCATTGATAATGGAATAAAACGTAGTTTCTGAATAAACTTCTTTTTTTAAAAGAGTTTTGCTTTTTTCTTCATTTCGACTAAATGGTATGTAAGAAGTTTAAAAAATCCTAAAATTTTTTTACTCAAATTAGTTCGTCTATTTCGTAGATGGTGAAGTCGTATCAGTGATACGTTCAACACAGAATGGCTGAAAATACAAATTGATCAATAGAAGCTCGTTTAAAGTCCTTTCGAGGGCTGAAATGGCCAAATAAATCCGTAATTTTTTGCTTTGTTAATATTCAATGAAAATCAGAAACAAAATTTTTAACAATCAGAAATGATATATTTTAAAATTAAAAGGTAAATATCCACTTTATCAACACTTCAGTATTTATTTACTTTCTTAGAAATCGAAATTTTCCAATTGAATTTTATATAGTTCATCAATATTTATAACTGGATTAATGTTCACTTAACCATCAAAAAATTTATTTCACTACAAAATAGAATTTAGTAAATTTGTGTATTTTTGTTAATGCTAACATCAACAACAACAAATTTGAATTTATTGGGATAATTTAATTTACAGAATCGATAGAAAATTGTGTACGCAAAGTACAAACATATTGATGCTAATAAATCAAGAAATATACAGAGTGAAAATAACAAATAAAAATGTACATCTTATATTAACGCAAATTGCACAAATATTTCAATGTTGGCTGAAAATATTCACAAACACACTGAATAGAAGATGTGCACGCACACAAACACAACGTCGTCACCCCTTATTTTCCACTTGAAAGACATATTTATTGCCAACTTTAGTTGATTTTCTTCATCCGCCTTTTCCACACCCCTTCCCCCAACTGCATGCTATTCCGAGCTATTCAGGCAGGATGTAAGCCCTGCTGCTTGAAGGCGCCATCGTCTATTATGGATCACCCTTTTTTATTATCCTTTTGCTTTTTCTTCCACTCGTTTCTCGGCGGAAAATTGTTATCTTTGTAATTCGATTTTGGCGAAAATATTTTTATATATATTTTTTTTTTTTTTCTTAACGCGGATTCTCAACAAAGTTTGTTCTTGTTGTCAGTGGCTGTAGAGGCTGAAGAGGAACTCATCGATATCATTGCCCTGTTGTATGTTGGAATGAGGTAAGAGTATCGTAGGCATTAAAATCAAAACATTTCTTTAACATTGATTTCTCAATTGCACGCAATGTGAATACCGTGGCATAAGTTTTTTTTTTAAAGGGTGCTCAGAACATGTCTTATTTGAAAGATTATTTATTCAAAATGCTTTAAGCGTCCAAACTGTTCTTGTTCTTTATTATAATCATCATAAATTTACTCATAAAACAATTTACACTCACTTTTCATAATTCACCTGATGTCTTGTTTGTATAAACTGAGTTGGGGTGGTTTTCTTTCTTTTTTTTTTGTGCTAGGCGCGTATATTAAAAAAACATTTATCACTCAACCCAATACTAAGTAGTCGAAGGAAGGTGCCCATCTTTGGTAAATCACTTCACCCTTGTGCACTATACTAAATCATTTTTTTTTTGTAAATTTAAGGAAAGCATTATTTTCAGCCTCCAGTGAGAATTTAAAAGTTTTTGTTGATTTACATAAATTTAAGTTCAAACATGTTTTTTTTTTTTGTTTTTTTTTTCTTGACTCCATGAATGAAAAACCATGAATATATACATGTATATTTTTTATATAAACTTGCTGTTGGATGGTTTTTTGTTTTAATTTTTTTTTTTGCATATGAAATGTGTTGGGAAAACTTTTATGAAAATATCAATAATATGAACATATTGCATTTAAAGCTATTTAACACTACTCCTTAAACACATATATTTATATATATATACTTTGTATAAGAACGTGTTAGGTTTTTTCGTTCGTTTTATCTCCGCATTAGTTCCCTACGCATTTTTGTTGACGGCTCAAGAGGATTTTTTATGAAGTTTATTTTTGTAGATATCCCCTAGTATTGACTGAAATATTCACCCGCTTGGTATTATTTTTTAATTCTAGCATTATTGGCGAAAGACAGTTCTCCACAACGTCAAAGTGAACAGATGTCAATCACAGAGGTGTCAACTTTTTCAGTTACAGGAACAGATGTTGTTGGCAACGTTGAACATTCTATTAGTCGAAAAAATATTTCTTTTTTATTTGAGTTTAAATGTTCATAACTGCAATTGATTGACACAATATAGTTTTTCATAAATCAGCGTGAAATAAGATACAAATTTATTAACCTCTTCATATGCAAACTTCTCCAAGCTTCTAACTTAAGACATTTTTACAGTTTAATTATACAACGAAAAATCTTGAAACATGTTTTTCTCAAAACAACTTCGGACTGCATTACACCCGGTCCTATTAATACGATTTTAAAAAAGTTAATTTAATTTTGTTCGCATTCAAAGTGCTTAGGCATCCCCGCTAAAGTTGATTACTAAAGGATGTTTCTTTCAACCATTATTAACTTCAGACTTCAATTATATGTATGTATCAAAATAATTGTCAGTAATATTTTTATTTGGAATAAAAAAAAAAACGCTACCAAATTTTAGAAATATGGTTTCAAAATTATGGTTCTATCCGTCAAATTTCTTGGAAATTTTTTGTTCAATTCTTATTGAATGTTATTAAAATTTAAAAAAAATTTGGGGGTCTTGAACAGCTGGTTTTGCAAATTCTGACACTGTGTGACGCCTATCTCCCATAAAAAGTGACGTCATCAAAATAGAAAAACTTTCGTTTTCCCAATTCCACCCACATCGTTCATCCAACCCATACCAAATTTTGCACATATATTCTACATACACATATGGTGTAATGTCAAGTCTTTAGACTTGAAAAATGGGCGTGGCATTTTACTTTTAATCGAACGTGTTCAACACCGCGTGTCTGTCATCCTTTGTAATTTGAGCAGTCATCAGTTTATACTAAAGGTCTGCAGAGAACCATTTCGAAAATTTCTAAATTTATATACGTCCCTAGAACTTACCTATTTACGTACGCTTTTATTATGAAGATGGGTAACCAAGAGAGAGGTTCTTCTGAATCTAGAATATACCTACTATTTCCATATATGACAAATGTCACTGAAATTTCTTTTTTCTGTTTAGTTCACGTTTTGGTTTTAAATAAGAGCTTATTTTTTAAAAAAATGTTTTTATATATTTTTTAAATGAATATATCCGTTCAAAATGAATATTCCAGATAGTTGTCTTTGTGTTAATCTCGTGCTTTTACTTTTTTTATGCTACTAAAAAAAAGTAATGGTGCAATGGATATGGATTCTGTGAATCGATGACTTTATATAAGCAGAGCTGTAAAAGATCGCAATCATATGACGTTTTAATTCTTTTGATTTTGTTGAAATTGATTGCAATATATAATTATTTTTTGATTCTTCTGACTTGAACATCTTAAATCACCAATAATTTTTAATAATTTGATTGCAGTCTCACATTCATTTATGTGGCAATTGATTGCATTCACATCACTTCAAGTCAGCTGGTACTTCAAATCCCTTGATTGAAATCTTTTTTTTAAGTCACTATTTCAATCATTGAAAAAAATGCGAAAAATTGCAGCCTCGTATATGCCAGGCATCTTGAAACGCAGAGTGAATATCGAAATTATTGTTATTGATAATTCCCATCCAAAAAAACGAAAAAGAAAAAAAAAACAGATAACAGAGAAGCTTTGCTTCTCTCGTGTGGCCGATTTAGCTCTCGTATTTAAGTTAATATCTGAAAAACTGGGCGTGGTGGAACGAAACGGAGACCGGAATCAGAATTAGCACAAAATGTCGCGTAAGTATATAGCGTAAAACTTTTGAATTTGTGTTACTTGATTGCATTCAAAAGTCAAATCACAATTTATTGGAAATGGTGACAGTGAAATCAAGTCATGATTGCACAAAATAATTAATATATCAAAAGCATTCAAAATGATTGTGACTTAATTTTTCTTTAGTCTTATTCACGAAATTGAATAAATACTGCAATCAAAAAATTTAATCATTGATTGTGACTTCAAAGAGTCACAATCATCTCCAAATGATTGCAATCTTTTACAGCTCTGTATGTAAGGTACTTGTGACACATTTATTAATTTTTAATTAATTAATTTTTAATTTCATTAAGTGTCGACATAAATACCTTTGTTATGTATGACGGCACATATCCCGACGGTTATGACGGCACATATCCCGATGTTCCACGTAGAGATAACAATATTACCGATATATCTGTTTGTTACGTATGTTCTCAAACTAGTATTCTTGATGCTTGATAATTTCACTCTCTCATACATGTTCTATCGTTATGTAAAAGAGAAATATTCCATGCATACTCAATGCTTAGAGAGTGAAACCGATACAAGTTGATATAAAAACAAATGACAACACATAACAAGTATGCTTGGATGGTTCTTTGCAGAGCTTTAGTTTACACAATAGGGCGGTACTAGCACCGAGGCGAGGCACTTTATTTTTAAACAAGCTCCATCTACACCGTTTGTCCGATTTTAAACCAAATTTCTTCCATATATTCTTTAGTATAATGAGAAGTTGTAAGCTTACAAAAGTGGGTGGGATTGGACAAGGGGCGTGTCAATTTAAATCTAATCAAGCTCCCTCTACACCGTTTATCAGACTGAAACCAAATTTTTCACTCATATTATTTGGCATAAGGATCAGACTCTAATTCATAAAAATGGGCGGATACTAGAAAGAAGGCGTGGCGTTTTATTAAAGCGATGCTTTTTACTCCTCGTTCTGTGATTTGCTTGGAATGAAATCTGCAAAACTTTCGACATATTTTTTCTATATATTAGTATATCGTTACCTTAATATAGAAAGGCCCTAACTCAATTTTTTTTACATTATAGGAGAAGAAAAAAACTTCATTAAAAACAAAGTTCTGCAATTTCTACAGTAAAAAGAATTGTAACATCGCTACATCACTTATAATTTTTAATAAAAAAATTTGTTTACAAAAAATTCGAAACTACAGAACTTCATTTTTTATTAAGTTTTCTCCTTCTCCTATTGACTTAGGGCCTTTTGAGATAGGGCCTTTCTATATTAAGGTAGCGATATATAGAATTTTTTGGATTCTTTTTGTGTTTTTTATAACAAGACAATTTAATATTTAATATCAAGTATCAAGTATAAGGGGATTGAATCCTTTAACCACTGATTAAGAGTTCTGTACTCTATTCCATCGAGTCAAACACCTTCGTTAAACAGAATAATTGATTCAATATTAAGTGCTACTGAAGCCTATGTTGCAGCAGATCCAAGAATCTATTAATAGATTTTTGTGGCTTAGGCAGCAGCTAAGCCACTTGATACAAGAGTTGATTAAAGGATTTCAGTTGTTTGGGTGGCTGCTAAGCCACTGGTGAATCCACCACTTTTTTGGTTTCTACCACTTTTATCACCCACTATTTGCATTTTTCCAAAATCTACTACTTAATATTTTAATATAAAAGTTACTGGATAATAACTCGAATTTTAGAAATTTTATTACAATTAATATTTTATTCATTTTGGTATATAAAAAGTGGATACATTACTGTTTTAGAACAGTATATGAGAACTATTTGCAATAAAATTAATTAAGAATGAATAAAATACTCTATGGTATACTTCTTATGAGTTATTTTTGCTGCAGGCCTTCAGTCGAATTTTTGTCATAAGAAAAAATATTCCAACTTTTTTAAAATCTCCCTCTCATTTCAGACTCAATCTACCACTATTTTAAATTTGCAAGTGACAACACTGGTCATCATCGTCTATTTGTTAACGTCATCTGTTAACAACTGTTAACATGCTGCAGTTATATTTAATACTGAATCAATATCTTTACCTATCAGAGGTGTTTGGATCGGTGGAAAGAGTGTAAAACTATGAATTGATGGGGTACAGGATCGATCCTGTCGTTGGGCAAAGCAGTATTTTTTGTTTTTTTTTGTGATGTAAGTGCGTTCGTGTTGCTGTAGGTACATGCTTTTGTTTTGTTTTTGCATAGTGCGAAGGAAAAATTAACAATTGGCCACAAGTGCATTGAAATAAAAATGACTGCAGCATGTCATATACATAAATAAAATAATAATGAAATGTAATAAAATTTGCTGGTGTGAATATTAACGTGTTTTTGAATTTACTCTATGTTATTTTATATTTTTGAATTTTAAAGATATTTTATTACAAAAAAAACCCATTAAATTATCAAATCTATTAAACTGTGAAAGAGCTTCGCTTCTCTGGTGTGTCCAACGACGCACACGTTTTTTTTTTTATATATTTCCATCTACACCCTTTCTCCGATTTCAACCAAGTTTCGCACAGGGGCGTGTCTTTTTAGTTTAAATCAAACTTCTTCTATAGCTTTTCTCCGACTTCTTCAAAATTGTTCATATTCTTTGCAATAATGAGAGTCAGTAGTCTAGGAAATTGGGTAAAAATTAAACTGAGGCGTGGCACTTTAATTTTAAACGAAATTATTTTACACCGCTGGTATGAATTTCCACATACCAATCAAATTTTGCACATATATTATTTAGCATAATGAGCAGTCTACATATTATTCTATGTGGCAGCTAAGAGCAAAATAAAATTTAGCATTTGACACAAATATTTTTGCAGATAATACATAAACATTTTATAGACGGCTGAAGACTTCGAATACACTTCAATACGGCCGCGGGGGGGTATTTTAGCTTCGGTACCCAGCCGAAGCTCCATTCCTTACTAGTTTTAGTCAAGAAAACTCAAATTATTAGACGCCAACTTCGGATGCCCACAGACCATAGGACCTTGGGCTAAATGACTTGCAAATTACGACAAGTGAAGAAAAAAAAGTTTGCAGTCACTCATAAAATAATTCAGAATTTTATGTTATATGTTTAAGTTTTAAAAAATAAGAAAAAATAAATAGTTAACTAAAATGAGTCTGGTATCAATTTATTCCTTAGTTCAACGAAATAATTATAACAACATACATAACACATTGCTTTTTAAAACAACAAGAAAATATAATTTACACGCAAATCGAGCGGATTTTATCTCACATTACTATTCGAAATGTGTTAGTTTAATGATCATAACGGTAAATATGGTATCGCGTTATTAAAATTTGCGTGTATTGTCTAGAACAACGTTTATTGTAAAGCAATTAAAAGCGTTCGTGCAGCATTAGTAAAAAGTTTTCATTCTAATTTATCAAAAATAATTATTTGACTAAAAAATGGGGAACAAATGAAGAAGAAAACTGTTAAAAAAAATTATTTTTACAATACGTGATCAAGATAAAACCTTAAAGAAAATATCTGCCAATATACGCAAGAAACCAGAGAACTTTACATATCGCAATATGCTTGGTATAGTTTTTCAGTATAGTTCACAAAGTTCTCTATCATGATAAAGCTATCATCAATTCTTGCATTCTCCCAATTGGGCAGCTGTCTGAAGAAGCTCTGGAATTTTGAAATAAGGATACTAGGAACTACCGTGGAAACTTTAGTAAAAAGACATCAAGAATTAATACATATACCTATCTCCTACATAGATTTCTAATATCATCTGATTCAAAGAAATGCTGCCCTTACTACTTCAGCCAAGTAATATTATACTTATTATTATTATACTTAGAAAAAAAAAACGAAATGGTCAATTTCAGCCTATAAAGGACTCTGACCGAGCTTATTATGATCAATTGTGTTGTGAAATGTTTGAGCAAAAATGATCGAGAACTGGACCTATAAGTTTTATGCCGATGTTGCGTTCAATAGACTGCAAACTAGCTTTATGATCCCATGGTCACTGGAACGGATACAGTTTCATTGTCATTGAAGCTAACCGAGTTCAGGGCCAATGGTTTGTGCAAGCTATGGCCACGAGCAGTCAGTTCATTGCACTAACGACATCAGCATTTTGGAAATACGTGCTTCAGCTGGCGTCGATCAAGCTAGCGGAGTCGTATTTCTTAAGTCGCTGCTGAGTTGAGTGCGGAGCCAAGATTGTTTGTGACCAAGGTATGTGTGTGTGTGTGTGTGTATATTGGTTTAGTTCACCTTTTTAGTTAGCATATTTAAGCTTATGTTAAGACAAAAAAGCAGTCAGTTGTTCTAATTGAAATTAAAAGTGGAGTTTGTATTCTATAACATATGAATAAAAGTATCAGAATAAACTTAACTATAATCCAAAATAAAAAACTCAAAAGAAGTTGTTTTAATTGAAATTAACAGTGGAGTTTGTATTCTATAACATATGAATAAAAGTATCAGAATAAACTTAACTATAATCCAAAATAAAAAACTCTCAAAAGAAGTTGTTTTAGTTGAAATTAAAAGTGGAGTTTGTATTTTATAACACCGACTCCGAATGACTTATGTTCTCAAAAAGCTTTAATGGCAGTTTTTACTCTCTGAGGTTTGCCATTGTCTGCAGAGAGGTGACAGCCGAACAGAAAAATTAATTCAATTGAAAAAACTTTCTGTGTCAGGTGGAATTCAAACCAGGGTTCTCTGGCATATGAGCACACACTATACATATATACTATACTATACTATACTAAGCTAAACTATACTAAACTATACTAAACTATACTATACTATAGTATACTATACTATACTATACTATACTATACTATACTATACTATACTATACTATACTAAACTAAACTAAACTAAACTATACTAAACTATACTATACTATACTATACTAAACTATACTATACTATACTATACTATACTATACTATACTATACTATACTATACTATACTATACTATACTATAGTAAAATAGAAAAAGTTTCGTTTCGTTTTGTTTTTTTAAAGAAAGCTTTTTTCGGAACTTCCTTTTATTCTGCACTTTTAACTGTACTTTCAGGATCTTTTGTGTGTAATTTATTTAATTGTATGCAAATGTCCAGAAGTTTTATGAAATATACAATGTTGCAATAGCATTATTAAATACTATATCATTCTCAAAAATGTATCTTGTTATATTTAAAATTATTTAGAATATATAGAATGGAATTCTATGCCCATTAAAACATTTCTATCCTCGCCGAAGAATGTTTTTAAATAAACTAGTCATTGTGTGTTTGGAGGTCATTATGACCCCATCTAGCTGGTTGAAGGTTAAGAGTCATTACAAAAATCATAGTTATTATTTTTAACCCTCTAGTTTCCAAATTTTTTTTTCAAAAAAAAAAAAATTATTTTTGTATTGGTTTCGCCTAAAAATGAAATGTTTGTTCTAAAAAAATTTTATATTCTTAGAGAATTAGGACTTATAGCGTCAAATACTTACCCCGCCTACAGGCGGTCTTGGGAAACAAAGCCAAAAAAATTTACGATACATAAAATTTTTTTTTTTTTATTTTTTTGTTTATTAACATAAAAAAGTGGGTAAAATTCATACATTTTTAATTTTCTTAAAAAATAATTCTAAAACTGAACAAAAAAGTACATATTCGGTGAACAAAAAGGGACTATTCCAATAGTTTCAACATAAAATAATATAAGAAATTGATGAAGAAAAGTTCATTTGTGATGAAAATCAAAGAAACAATCTTTTTGCTGGGAAAAACAAAGATTTATTTTGCATTTTCGGCACATAACTTGCGTTTCAGAAGCGCATCCTGGATTTTTACAAGTCTTTTTCCCCCATTTCTGGAAAAATTCTGGAAAATGTTCAACTCCATCAAAGCGAATCTCTACAGGCGGTAAAAAAGTCTTTTTACCATGACCTTTGTTTTGAGGAGCTGCGCGTGGACGTCCAGCACCTTTGGTAACGTTTATTAACGTACAAAGCACTTGTGCAACCTGTGCTCGGAAATTCGGCAGTTGATATTGCTTATCATTGGGGTCCGGATTGTTTATTCTATGAAACAAAATGTAAGAATTCACCATTGCAACATCAATTAAATGTGTAAATATGCGATTGGTGTACTTTTCAGTTTTCCAAGTAATTTTGTATCGACCAATAAGTCCATCTATATGGTCGACGCCGCCCATATGGCTGTTGTATTCATTTATTGCATTAGGACATTCGATATCAACAAACTTTTTTTCCGAGCGTACAAAACGCGAGACAGTTGTTTTTGCAGATGCTTCATTCTGAAATGGTTTGACGCCAACGTATGTTGAAGCGAGTCGGACAGCTTTATTGTCTTTCCAAACCGTTAATGAAATATCAATATTTGCTGCAGAGCCACAGAATTCAGTCGAGTATCCACGTGGATGCTTCTTGAGATCATTATCTGTTGGGAGTTTGCAATTGGGGATTCGGTTTGAGCGAATTGTCCCCAAAGAATAAATTCCACGTGATCGGAGGAACACAAGCAGTGGAAGCGATGTATAAAAGTTGTCGAAAATTATAATATGGTTTTTGAATGCTGGCACAATACGTGACAATCGAACGACTACGTTTGACGACGCTCCAAGATCTGGTGCACCAGGTTGAATGACATTGTCGCCTGCACCACCATATACTTCAAAGTTGTAACAGAAACCGGACGAATCGCACAAGACAAATAGTTTCACTCCCCATTTATGTGGCTTATCTGGCATGTACTGCCGAAGAAAGGACTTCATTGCGCACATTTGTTCGTCTACACACAGATACTGAGGCATTGGCACAGACTGGAAGTTTTCATTAAAATGTTTGGTAATCGGACGGATTTTGTACAAAGGATCGAAGTCCGAAGAGTTTTTGGCAGGCAATTTGCTATTGTCATTAAAATGTATATTGCTTCGAATTTGGTCAAAACGATTTCTCGACATTGTGTCTTGGATGATTTGAAATGCATAATTGCTCCAATAAGAACGGATACTTGGATAGTTAAATACTGACATAAAAATCAGAATGCCAATAAATTGACGCATTTCCAAGTTGTTTGTAGTAAATGTAGTCGCAATGTTTTTTTGGGCGGCATAAATGTTGGTCTGCTGAACGATGTGAGTTATTATTTCGTCATTTAGAAAATATTCAAAGCATTTATATGGTGTGTCGAAACTTTTAAATTCTTCCAGATCGGGATCACAAAATGAGATAGCCGATTTATTTAGCACAAGATTTTTTTGACGTCATAATATCTTTTTGAACGCCTCTGATTTCGGATTTATATCCAGAACTGATCCTACAAATGCACCAGCATCATTTACGTTGTTTTCTGTAGGCTCATTATCAGTGGCATGACTTATATTTTTAGGCTCAATGATAGCAAGCGGACGGCGTTTACGTTTCGGTATCGGAGAATTTTTTGAAGTGTTCGAAGTTGATGGTGATAACATTGAAGCCGTACTGTCATCTAAGCAAATCGCTGACTGAAGTTCTGATTCCGACATACCTACAGCCTCGTTCATCCCCATATCGATTTCATTATACTCACAAGGATCTTCATCTAAATCGTCTTCATTTTCTTCTTCATTATCCGTGTCGCCATCAAAATCTATCATATTTAAAACTTTTCTGATGTCATCATCAGATAACGATGATAATTTAAGAGTTTGTTTACGATCCATGGCTAAGGAAAGGTCTTTTAACATAAAACGATTCATATATAATAACTCACTTTTGAAACTTACTTTGAAATATTTTTTTTGACAAGCTATCCCAATACCGCCTGTAGGCGGGTTACCTATGCACACAGCTAAAAAGCTCACAAACACGTTCCTTTTATAATTAAATGACTTTTTGTTAAATAAAGATATGCAGCAACACACAGATAATTTTTTTTTTCGCCTACGTTTATTAATAATATTTATTTTAATTATTTGATTTTCGCACTCCGCACAAAATAATTATTTTTGGTGATTTTCACAAACTTCTGCATTCAAATGACATTGACAACTGACTTTCGTACTAGCGCAAGCTGCAAAAGCACCAATATGAAAATTTGGGATTCCCCAAAACAGATGAAACGAAAAAAAAAAGCACAACCTAATTAGAACCATGATTCACCGTGTACTGAACTTAGACCGCCTAGAGGCGGTCTTGGGAACTAGAGGGTTAACATCTTTGAAAAATAAAAAACCAATCCTGAAGCCAATATTTTGCAAATTCGAATTTAGTACCCCCTCCCCCCCAGATAGGTAATAGCACATACTGTGCAACGGTAAAATACCTGCTCCACAAGTTCAAAGAGAAGTTGCTGAATAAAGCGGAGTTAATTATAAGAATGAAACAGCTCGTAGAGTACTACGTAGCGCTGGCTACAATGGCTGCACACATCGTTTTTAACCAAATGTGAGTGAGGTAAACCGCAAAAAAGGGTTAGTCTTCGCCAATTAGTATAACGGAACTCCAAAGGTGTTCGTTACATTTATATTTGGCATTACAAATAGCCAAAGCGAATATTTTTTGCGGTTTATTTCGTTTACCTATGGCTGACGGCGAGGACTACGCCCATTGTAGCCAGCACAACGTAGTACTCTACGCACTCTTCCATCGTTAAGATTAACGCCGCTTTATTCAGCAACTTCTCTGTTAATTTGTGGAGCAGATATTTTTGGCTAATGTCAGAAAATTCTGATTATAAGCGATAAAGAACGTAAGTTTAGTTTTGCGGGACGAGCAGTTCACTGTTTAAAATGATTGGTACTCCGTTTCAAAATGCTATAAATGGTTGAAATGCTGATGTGTACACATACAGAAATCTTTTTTAAGGTTTTAGATTTAACATTGATCGCGTATTGTAAAGATACTTTTTTTCTTTATTTTACAGTAGTATTTGCTGATTTTTCCCCCATTTTGTAAGCAAATAATTATTTTTTATTAATGCTGAATAAATTAAATGCTTTACAATAAACGTTGTTCTTGACAATAAACAAAAATTTCGATAACGCAAGAGCATATTTACCGTTATGACCATTAAACTAGCAAATTTCAAGTACTTATTTCAGATAAAATTCACTCAATTTCCGTTTATATTATAGTTTTCTTTTGTTATTATAAGGAAAATGTTTTGTTGTTACTATTTCGTTGCAAGGAATAAATTAATACCAAACTCATTTTTGTTAACTATTTTTTTTTCTTCTTTTTTTTTTTGTCTTTAGAAAAATAATATCAAATTTCGAATACTTTTGTGAGTAACTGTATATTTACAACTTTCAAATTACCTCCAATGCAAGAACTTTTCCTAGTATTTCTCTAATGTGCACTGTTACATCACATTAATACATCAGAAATAAAAAAAAAAAACGTGAAAATATGAATATGTCTATAATTTCTCAACATGTTTTGGGATTCTGTAAAGGAAGACTCTTAAACTGAAGAGGGGCTCATCACCATAGCAATGTGTTTGTATAAACAAGCAAACAAAATGATATTCTTGAAGACAAATAGCAAAACAAACTACAATACCAAACAAACATAGGACAAAGAAACAAAACCAACAAGAATATGTTTATTTATTCGATTTTTTTTATAGATATATATATATATATATGTCAAAACTTC
Organism: Coremacera marginata; assembly: GCA_914767935.1. Classification (NCBI taxonomy): domain Eukaryota; kingdom Metazoa; phylum Arthropoda; class Insecta; order Diptera; family Sciomyzidae; genus Coremacera; species Coremacera marginata. Next base: position 169,153,268 of record OU612043.1, on the reverse strand, counting down.
ATCATAAAAGCAACAAAAATTGTATAAAATGTGCTTCATGTGCAGTACAATAACACAAAAAGACGGCGTAATGCAATGAAAGGAAGCACATGTCAAGCTCTGGGATGCCAAGTTACTCGTATTCTATGTTGTACATTGAAGTGTGATCTGCGTTGACAGTTTGGTGCCGATTGGGTTAAGGAGCACCAGAAGAAAAACGAAAAAAAAAACACGCTACTATAACTACAAGGGATGGCGACGGCGCTACACTGACATTAAAAATAATATTAATGCAGCACATTTTTATTTTGCCTGCTTCTCTGAATTCTTAGTTAAAAACAAAACAAGTCAAAAAATGCTCTCGTGTGCTGTGAAGTTTATTACAAAAATAACTCAATGTAAAGGGACAAGCGTAACGCAACAAGGCGCGCGTAATTATGTGCGAGGAATAATTTAAAAGTGCCGCATGCAGCACATACATAAATACATACATTTCAGCCAGGCACACACACATACACACACACATTTAGCAAAAGTCATAAAAAATACGCATTGAAATAAATTTTTGCACAACAACGTGTATGCATGTGGATTTGTGGCTATGTGTGCGTTCAACACATTGCAGAGCATAGCACATGTCTTTAATTAATCCATGGCAAATGAAGTAGTGAATTATTTGGTGCACTTGTTGTTTGCAGATTTATAAGTATACAATGTGTATGTGTGTGTGTGTGGGTGTACATTGGCATGAGTGTTTTGAAAATGCAAGGCAATAAAATCCAGTCAGCAGTTGTTGAAAGGCAACAAAAACTGCGTTAATGAAAAAATGTGTAAAATCCTTGGAAAATAAAACAAAAATGTGCCTTTTAAAGCACATGCCACAAATAATTATCAAAAGAGCCACTCATTTTTCATAGCACTGTAGTGGAAAATACAGTTCATGTTGAATGTTGTGTTGCCTCATGACGACCGACTTACTCATCAATTGAAATAAGAGCATTACAGCAGCACATTTTTTAGGTTAAACGAGTGCCAAGTTCAAGCAATTAAATTGAAAAAATGTGCTACTTAACAGTGATCTACGGTCACTATAAAAACACGCACACACGCATCCACACAAGCCGATTTACTCTCCCTCAACAACCTACCAACCCACAAAACATCATCAAGTCACATCCTCGCCAATATAAACTGGACCGACAAATGTGTGTAGATGTGTTTTTAATACTTTCTTGATGCTTCCCCAAGATGATTGAAAAATATTTTCTCTGAAATTGAAATCTCTCACATGTAGCACAAACGTGACTTCCTGCGCTAGCTGCTGTTTGTGCTGAAAGACCAAGAGCAACATTTCGTTACCGCCCCTATCCTTCCCACTCCTCATGTTGTAGAAGAAGAAAGCACCGCCAAAGAACTAAATAAAACAATCAAATTCTACTCGATCCGCTTGTTTCGAAACAAAATAACGAAAATGTGTGTGTGTGTTTGTGTGTGCATTGCACTTAATAAACAAGCAAAGCGGATTGTAGGTTCGTGCACTATTTTGCTGCATCTGTTACTGCAGCTGCAAAGATTTCTGCAGAGGAAATCATGTGTTTTCTTTTATGGACTACTTTACAACCAGCCACAATCGCCACATCCTTCCCCACCTCCCAACACATCCTGTGCAGCCACCCACTTGGTTTCACAACATTGTGTTGTTGTAGTTGTTGTTGCTGTTGGTGCCTTGACTTGACTCTTTCACTCTACTGATTTTATATGCAATGAGCGAAAATAAAATAAAAATCATTTTTATGGCTTTTGACTTGGTTGCCGCTGCTACACCCTGTGTTTACGACTTTCTGTTGAAGTTGTTTAGCAGCATTGAACCACATTTTGTTATAAGAGATTTCATCTCGATTGATGTATTTTTTCTGTACATTTTTTGTGTCTTTGTGTTGTTTCTTTTGCCAACCATAAGCAGGCCACAAAGTAACAGCATTGCCACACTATAAAGATTTTTATTTGGGTAGAAAGTTGAGAACAAAAAATATTTTTAAGAACATCATTTTGCTTAACAATGGGTTTTGCTTTTAAAAATTGTTTTTAGCTTATTCCTTCTAAGTTTTTTGATTAATCGAAAAAAACTGCTTCTGTGAGAATAGTTATTGGGTGATATCGTTTGCATCAGTGAAGTAGATGCAAATGAAGGGGATAAAATTAAATTTTTGCTGTTCAATTTTCATATCTGATATATTATATTCCTACCTGAAATCACTGATTAACATTTAAACAAGTAATACCAAATTTCAGGCCTGAAGAGGTGGTAACTTGTACAAACAAATCAGGGCTGTTTCCAAAGAGCAGTCACGACTGTCAGCCTGTCAGGCTTGAGCTTCAGACTGATTAATTTGAAGTACATGGCGTTAAGTACATGGAATGACGGCTGTGGCGTAGTGGGTAGAATGTGTGACCCATACGCCGGATAACCCTGGTTAAGCTCCCACCTGACACAGAAAGCTTTTTCAATTGAATTAATTTTCTTGTTCGGCCGTCACCTCTCTGCAGACAATGGCAAACCTCAGAGTAAAAACTCCACGAAAAGCTTCTTGAGAATATAAGCCGCTCGGAGTCGGCATAAAACTTGTAGGTTCAGTTCTCGATCATTTGTGTTCAAACATTTCACAACACGCACAACACAAATAATCATAAGAAGCTCGGTCAAAGTCCTTTCAAGGGCTAAAATTTCCATTTATAGTATTATTACTATTATATTATATAATGACGCTAGAGATTGTTTTGTCAAAATAACTTTTCAACTGTTTTAATCAAATATTTGAAATTTTTCAAACTTGTTTGTGAAAAACTGTTTTGTCAAACGCAATTCTGAGAAAAAGTCGAAAAAGCTGAATTGTCGCTTAGCTAAAAATTGTAAAAATACCACAATTATATTTAATGAAACGCATTACAAAGCGAATATACAGTGTATCTCTGATGAAGGAGCAGACTGCAAGCGAATATATGTAAGCAACAAGTTGTGTAGTGCAGAGACCCTTCTCTGTATTGCGATGCGCCAACCCGTATGCAAATCCATACAATCAAATGAATTTTGCGAGAGAGTAGGGCCCCAAACTTAATCTGCGCAAAAAATAAACTACTTATTTGTTCTCTGTTCTCCTTTCATACAATCTTGCAAGGAGCTGAGCTTGCAAGCTTCGCATTGTTTCAGTTTATTCTCCGAGTATTGAATAAACTAAATGAATATTCAGGAATGTGTTGCAGTGACCTGAATAACTGTTAAAATTATCATTTTTATTTCAGTTTCCATTTAAGCAGATTGCATGCTGCACATAAAGTAAATTAACAATTAAATTATTAAGTGGTATAGCAAGATGGAATTATAAAATTTATAAAAATTAGATTATAAATAAGGTTAAACTAATATACTTACAACAATTATATCATGATAAATAAGCATTTATGTAATTATTTATTGCAAATACATTTTAATTTTGGGTACAAACGCCATTAAAAGTTTTTATTAAAAAAAAAAAGACATTAATCGTCTTTCGCATAACCAGGTAGGCACAATAATAACAATATGCAGAAAATATTCAATGTATGAATACTCATATTTGTTATTTTTTATTGATTTATTCGATACCTGCTGGTGTAAGTAAATCAGTGTGTTCTTACTTTTGGCGTTTCTTATTTGTCCATTAAATAAAGAGAGTGTAAGTCAAGGTATGAGAACAGTAAACAAGCGATAAACTGTTTTATTCTACAAGTGAATACATTTAAGATTGCGAAAAATCATAATCATGCAGGGCTCTATTATTTTATCCCGAATGAAGGTGTTTATTGAAATGACCACAGAATTGATTTTCCACAACTTCTTATAGAATATATTCTTGTTAAAAAAGGTGCCCAATTGATTTCATCAAATATGTCACTATTTGCTTCATACCAAATGTGCCGTAAATATGGAAACTATTTGCTTTTGTTAAATATTTAGCAATGTCTTTTCATTTTTAAAAATGTTCTAGGGACACATATTCATCGCATTAATAGCATTTTTGCTAGCTCGTCTTTGCCTCTCAGATAATGCTTTCACAATTCTACCTCAAGAGTTACTGTTGAAGGGCAGTCGAAATTTCTCATGACAGTCAAAGATAGTTTTGACATAATTTTTGGAAGTATTGTAATCAAAAATTGCCTGAAAGCCAAACAAGAGTTTTGTTATAGGTTCTGAACATTTCGCTCCACTCACTTTTATAGAAATCTATAACTTTATCAAATAATTTCACGAAAATATATTTTTGTTGGCAAGCCGACATTCTTTTTAGTTTTTGTTACATCAATGCTCTCTACTAACAGATTTACTTCTTGGAAAATTTTGTCAAAACTTGCTGAACATCGTCCGTCAAACTGATTACCTCAACCAAATCTACATTTGATTTTTGGAAATGTAGACTCAATGAAAACGAGTTTTTATAAAGCAAAACCACAATGATGAGGGTCAAAATAAATGAAAAAATTGTTTGTTTTTTTTAATACTTTGGCATTTGGTCCGTCGTCTTGCAATTCTTCCAAATCATGATATACATATTGGGAAAACAGCGTAGAGGTAACATTACAATACATCTAGTTAAATTTATTTTTTCTCAACATCTAAAATTAGCGCAATTTTTTAGTTTGTAAATGGGCATTGCGTTGCTAGTTTACACAGTTATGTTTATAGTAACAATTGTTTTTTACTAAATCGACGATATGCAAGCAATAAACAGTAGCTATATTTAAACTTTGCACTGTTCTATGTGTAAAAAAATGAGAAAGCACTCATTTAATAGCCATAATGGGCTAGTAGACAATGATGAATTCAAAAATAAATTTAAAATCAATAGTTATTCGTATATAAGAATCCTTGGGTCTACGACCTCTATGATTTCAATGAAAGTTATAAGGCTCTTTTTAGAAAGTGGGAAAATACTAACGACAATCGATACGAAAAAATGGTCTTGACAAAAGTTAAACTGGAATGACGAATATATACGTATCTCAGAAGTAACTCGAAGAAACTGAAACCAGATTCGTGACTAACAGAATATCGATATTTATTTAAGGAACACTCTTGCTGTACCGTGCAAACAAATTAATTTATATCTGACATAGAAGATTATATAAGCACAAAGTTGGCATTGTAAGTTTTGTCGAATGTACTCCAGTTATGAACAAATTAAGCCAAATTCAATAAATAAAACTTAACGAATTTATTTTGTAATAAAATTGGTAAGAAACAAAAAGAAAATAAATATTTTAAAGTGAATACTTTTTGACTAGATATACATATATACAACTTCAGACGCTGTGATTATGTCTCTGTAAGACGCAACAACATTTTGGGATGTAGCACAAGTGGATAAGAAATAGGACTGCATTAAACCTTTTTAAAAAACAGTGTCTTCAATAGAACGTATAATTTAATAAAATCGAAAAATTCATATCTACTTACTAAGCGGTTTTTTTTTTATCAATGTCATTAAGCTCTGGAATTCACTTCCTTTAAGTATTAAAATATAAAAGTCAGCACGAATAAATTTAAGCTTTCAGCTATATCCTTTTTCTCTACCCAACATTTTCTTCTTTTTTTTATTATTTCAATACGTCTCTCTTCATTCTCTATTACTTCTTTAATTAAGTCAATTTGCTAAGTTAAGTAAAATTGTGAATTTGATTCTGTAATGCTTTATTTTGAATTGCTCTATAATTAGTAGCTTTAAGTTTTTTACGTTAAGAGTTCATAAAGTATCCCACTGTAGTGTTTTAATTTATATAAATACAATAATTATTAAATATATTATTAAATAATTTAAATAAATGCAAAAGGCAAATACTTTTGATTTTTCAGTTGAAATATTTGTTTTTTTAATTTTTCTTAAATAACATATTTTTTACCTGAAGGTTTATTTTTAAATGCAAAAATTTTTTTATTCAAAAGCTAAATTAAGCAAACTTTTAAACTAATTGTTGAGTTGCATATTCAGGCAGAGTTGCCGTTTAAGAAAAATACTTTTTGTAGACTTAAAAAAGGATAATAGAGTTTATTTCATAAGCAACTTTCTATTTCAAATTAATAATTAGTCACGGGATTTTCAGTGCCTTATCCAGAGATTTTCAGGACTTAAAATAGTACGGGATTCCGAATCCCTAAAAATATTAAAAAATAAATAAAATAAAAAAAAAATAAAAATATATAAATTAAAAAAAAAAAATAAAAAACACAGGTGCGTCGTTGGACACACGGGAGAAGCGAAGCTTTTTATGTTACTGTCATTGTTATTTCAACGCACTTGTGGGCAATTGTTAATTTTTTTCGCACTATGCAAAAACAAAACAAAAGCATGTACCAACAACAGCATAAACGCATTCACATAAAAAAAAAAAAGTATTTCTTTGCCCATCGTGAGGATCGATCCCATGACACACTGATTAGTAAGTCGGCACTGTTTCCACCGATCCAAACAGCTCAGTTAAATTTTGATGTTGATTTAATATTAAATATATAACTGTAGCTATGTTAACAGTTGATGGCGTTAACAGATTGCACTAGCAAACTGAGGATGATGACCAGTGTTGTCACTTGCAAATTTTAAATAGTGGTAGGTTGAGTATAGAATGAGTGGTGAATTTTAAAAACTTTGGAATATATTTTTCTTCTTAAGGAAAAATTCGACTGAAGTCCTACAGCAAAACAAATCATAAGAAGTATACCATAAAGTAAGTTTTTTCACGCTGAATAAGTTTTGTTGCAAATAATTCTCATATAATGTTCTTAAAACAGTTCTAAAATAATATATTAAATGTAATAATAAATAAAATATATGCAATATTATTTCTATAAAAATAATATATGCAATAAAATTTCTAAAATTTTAATTATAATGCAATAATTTGTATATAAATATATAGATTTTGGAAAAATGCAAATAGTGGGTGATAAAAGTGGTGAACTAAAAAGGTGCTAGATTTACCACAATTGTGGAAAAGTGGCAATACTGATGATTCTTGTAGCAAGTGGTTTAGCAGCTACCCAAACCATAAAAATCTATTAATCAACACTTGTAGCAAGCGGCTAAGCAGCTACCCAAACCACACAAATACATAATAGATTATTGTATGTACTGCAACATAGCTTCAGTTGCAGTTAATACTGAATCAATGGCACAGTTTAAATAAGGTGTTTGACTCGATGGATGGAGTGTAGAACTTCCAACCAAAAGTATACGGGTTCGATTCCCCACGGCAGGCACAGAAATGTTTTTTTATATTTGTTATACGTTGGGTGCCTTTTATATTTCGGGATTTGGTAACCCTGGTGTTGCAATCTGTCAACTGAAAGCTCTTTCGCAAAGTTTGACATTTGTTGGCTTATACGAACTCAGAACGTTTTGACATACGAGCGCTATTTGTGTTGTTTATAGTAACTTAAAAGATTCATCTCGGTCTAAAAATGGAATTAAATCGTGAACATTTTCGTGCGATTATTTTTTACAACTTTCGACGTGAATGAACACAGCAACAGTGCATGGATGAACTTAATACAATTTTTGGCGATGAAGCTCCATCAAGGACCAGTGTTTATCGATGGTATGGTGAATTCAATCGTGGTCGTAGTTCACTCCAAGACGAATTTCGTGAAGGTCGTCCGAAATCAGCTGTTGTTCCGAAAACCATTGATGCTGTGCGCGAACTGATATTGCAAGATTGTCATGTTACCTATCGTGAGATTGAGGCAACCTTAGGCATAAGTGGGACCAGCATACATTCAATATTGCATAAACATTTGACTGTCAAAAAAATTTGTTCTCGTTGGATCCCATACAATTTGTCAATCGCTCAAAAAAAGGCTCGTGTCGATTGGTCGAAGGAAATGCTCAAAAAATACGATCGCGGTGCTTCGAAACACGTCTATGACATCGTGAAAGGTGATGAATCGTGGATTTACGCGTATGAGTCCGAAAGTAAACAGCAGTCGACTGTATGGGTGTTCAAAATGAGCCAAATCCAACAAAAGTTGTTCGCGCAAGAAGCACTTCCAAGCAAATGGTCGCCTGTTTTTTCGGAAAATATGGACATGTCGCAACCGTACCACTAGAACAACGCAGAATAGTCAACTCTGAGTGGTACACAACCATTTGTTTGCCAGTTGTCTTCCAAGAAATCAGGAAAACCAACCGCCGAAGACGGATCACTCTTCACCACGACAATGCGAGCTCTCACACATCGGCTCAAACAACTGCATTTTTGAGCACCCAAAACATCGATTTGATGGGTCATCCGCCGTATAGTCCTGACTTGGCACCGAATGACTTCTTTTCATTCCCAACCGTGAAGAATAAACTGCGTGGACAACGATTTTCGACGCCCGAAGAAGCGGTTGCGGCATTCAGAATCCATGTTTTGGAGATACCTCAATCAGAGTGGCAAAAGTGCTTCGACAATTGGTTCAAACGCATGCAAAAGTGTATAGATCTTAATGGAGAATATTTTGAAAAACAATAAAGTGATTTTCGATGATTAATATTTGTTTTTGTTCTCTAATCCCGAAATATAAAAGGCACCCCTCGTATGTAATTGTCTTGTTGTATAAAACACAGAAACAAAGAAACAATATAAAATTCTAAGAAAAAATCTGTCGAAAATTTTTCTGATTTCACTCCAAGCAAATCACAGAACGGGGCGTAAAAAGCTTCGCTTCAAAAATAAAAATAAATAAAAACAAATTAAGAGACGAGTTATAAAACATCATTATTAAAAAATGATAATAAGGTTGCAAAAAAACACTAATTAGCCATTTCAGTCCTTAAAAAAACTGAAAGATCAATTGTGTTGCGAGTCACAAATCTCAACAACTCACAAATGTTAAGATTAAATGTTTGCACACAAATGATCGAGAATAGATCCACAAGTTTTATGCCGATTCTGAACGGCTCATGTTCTCTATATATTCCATCAATTCAATTTAAATAATTTAAGATTCGTCATAGTCTTATGAAAATTGATTCTCTAATATTATATACTTTCCGATTCATTTCTTATATAATGGACCTTCACAAAGTTTTCGATTTGAATTACTTTTTTTTTTAACAATCTGCGTTAAACATTAATTCATATTAAGCATCACAAAAATGTGCTGCACTTAGCACAGATTTCCAGAGACCTTCAAAAATGTTCATGCTTTAAATTTTTATGCACTGCTCACCGTAAAGACTAAATTCGCCACATTTGTAGCACTGATGTGTGCCACATGTTTATGAGTGTATTATTGCTCATCGTTGCAAACTCAAGACTTCCAAGAACAGCTGTTTTGAAAATAACTCCAAATGTGAATATATATCGAATAGATAGATTTTTTTCTGCGAGCAATGCAAAAATTATTACCTAGCACATCAATGGAAGGAAAGCGTATCGTAAACACATTTGAAGGGTTGAAATTTTTCAGAGGGAAAAAACAACGTTTTAGAAACCAACACTTGTACGTGCTAAGCTCTGCATTAGGGAGGGTGCCAATTTTGAAGATCAAATTTTTTGTTTTTAAAGGGCACGCGGCTACGTTCATAGAAGTTTCAAAATATACCAGCAAAAATGTCATTAAAAAAGATTACTATTTAAAGGTCGCTCAATAACTTAGAAAATTCCAAGCCTTAGAAAAGAGCCGGTTTTTGAAATATTTTTTCATTTCTGAGACACAATTTAATTCGACAGATTATGCAATTTTTTTAAAAAGAACATTTCTAAAATTTGTTATATTTTATTTTTAAATATTTTTGAAAAAGAGGCATTTTTAAAATATTCATAACTTGACCAAATTTTAAAAGTATGATAAGTTGTTTCCCTTCTAAAGTTTAACGATTTCGAAGCATTGAATTTTGTGTGAATTGTTTTACATACTTTCCCATATCCACATTAACCTTCCTATACTCGCGCGTTTGTCTCTCAGACCGACAAATGAAGTGTTATTGATCAATACAATTCATATTTATTCATGATTTTTGTTTTTGAAGAGAAGCTTCTTACTCCTCGTTCTGTAATTTGCTTCAGTGAAATCTCAAAAATGGCACTTTCTTTCGACACTGGTTTTTAGAAATTGAATTGAAATTTATTTCTTGGTGCTTGCGATTAATAGAAGAAAATTTGATATCATATATTAAAAAAACATTTCTTGGCCTGACGTGGGCATCGAACTCGAACTTTACTGATTAAGAGTTCTGTTCACTACCCACCGCACGGCGGGTGAAGGAATGTTTTTTAATAATTGGATATTAAATTTTCTTGTTGTGAGGGACCCATGTGCAAAAGAAACATCAATTCTAAGAAAGCAGTGTCGGAATAACGAAATGTAATAAAGTTTAAAAAAAACTATTAAACAATCAAAACTTTGTAACTGCGAAAAAGCGTTTCTTCTCTCGTGTGCCCAACAACGCACCTGTGTATTGTTAAATACTATAATTAATACTTACTTAGGTGGCCATAACAACCCGTGTTCGGGTTTCGGCCGAGCTCATCAGCTCTCGCCAGGCACCTCTGCTTTGCGCGCGCCTTCTCCAATCGGATACACCAAGTGCGGTTAGGGCTTCCTCAGCCTGGTCCATCCATCGGAGGCATGGTCTCCCTCGTCGTCGTTGACCAGCGACCCTCGCCTCGAGCACCTTTTTCGCTGGAGCTTCGTCGTCCATACGATGGACATGACCCAGCCAGCGTAGTCGCTGCACAGTTATACGCTGAACTACGTCAATGTCTTCGTAGAGCTCATACAGCTCTTGGTTCATTCGAATGCGATAGTTATCGCCGACTCGAACAGGACCGAAGATTTTGCGAAGAACTTTACTCTCGAACACCCGCAAAGCTGCACAGGTAGAACGAGCGTCTTGTAGAGTGTATTACTATAATTAATATCATATTTAGTAAAAACAAAATGCAATATAATTAACAATTTTTTTTATTATTACAATTATAAGTATTAATAACAATTAATGACGAACAATCGGTCTGAGAGACCGACGCGCGAGTATAGGAAGGTTAAGTAAGAATTTTCAAAACTTTTAAAACTCTTGCACGACCTCTAAATGTAAATATTTTTTGATTAAATTTTTCATGGTATATTTTGAAAAATTTATGAACGTATTGAGGAACGTGGTCCAAAAATCGATGAACTTTTTTTTCTCTGCATACAAGTGGCGATCGCCATTCTTTGCGTGCATGGGACTCACCTTTTATACAGTTGGAATTATTCATTAAATTCCTAAAAATTAAAAAAATTTATAAATCCTTGAAGGTGAGGATGAAATAGAGTTCATTACATGTTTATTGTATTTCGTTTCTTTCTAACTTCTCTTTATCAAAAGGATTCCTTTTAATGCTAGACTGAGTTATCGTGCGTTTATCACATTACAAGCCAGACAAATTTCGTCTGACAGACAGTGAGTTACGTCACAAACAACAGCAACAATGATAAAACGCATTAGTAAAGACAGCTTAACTTTTAACCGTCTGCTAAGCTATACTTGGACGGGGTGGTGATTGCGTTTTTATGTTCTTAATCGATTTGGTCAGCATGTTGCCACCGTAGTTATTGTTACTGCAGGGATGTAAGCTTAACACCTTTTTATACGATTTGCTTTGCTGCGTTTGTTATTGCTGGTGTTTACAGATTTTGCCAGCAGGTCATGTCCCTGTAAATTTTATCCTCGCCTGTCGTCTAGAAATTCCCGTGACTTTTATTTTCTTTAAGCATTGAGAAACTGCAGGTTTTTTAGTTTGTGAGAGGGTTCATTTGCACCCTTATCCATAAACTCAGAATTCTTGGTAATTGCTATGCATTTAATTTGTGGTTATTTAGCATGAACACGTCAACAAGTCGTCGTTTGGTAAAAGTGACTCAAAGGTTTTATATTTTACGGGCTGTGCCAACTTTTCAATTTTCTACCGTTAATTGAAAATTAGTCACGGGTATGTCGGAAACAGACGCTTGAGGGTCAATACTTACATATTTTATTAACTTTATCCGAAAAGGGGCAAGTTGTTAAGTGCTTGACTAAGATTCATTGATAGCAACAAACTGAAATTGAGATTAGTCATAATGTTTCCCTGTAACTAATTTTCTGAGCATTTTTTTGTCGATGTATTGAACTGACAGTCGGTTTAGAGCAAATAAAGGTTGGCTTGAGAATAATTTATAAGGAAAATGTGCTTCTTGAACAGATTTTTTGAAAAATGTGATTCTTGATGCATTTGTGTTTTAGAAAATGTGCTTCGTTGAAGCATATTTTTCTGCTTTTCCCTTGCAAAATGTTACTATTTAGATTAAAGCGCCATTATTTTTTACAACTTTTAATTTCCTTTTAGAACCTGTGATAAAAATTTAATTAATTGATTTAAGATTAATAAAAATGTTTGGCATGATAATTGCAATTTAAAATGAAACAAATATAAATTAATCGCAAACTCCAAACAAGACAAATAATCTCTGTATAAAAATCATACCTAAATGACATAAAATTAATTAATTTTTTTTTCAATTTTGCTTAAAAAATAATTGATAAAAACGAAAAAAAAATATATATATTTTATATTTGTGTGCCCCATATGAGCAATTATTACTGTACCCAAAATACTAACAATTTAAACCACAAATGGACTCGTGTGTATAATAACAAGTAAAACAGCAACACAAAAAACACCATGCTTGAAATTGTGGGTTAATTAATTATGCAATTTCAGACAGCAAATCATGTAAATAAATCTATTTTTGACATTTGCAACACACAACGCCCATCAAAAAAACCGTAGATTACAGTAAATTTAAAGCATTATTATTATTAAATCAGAATAATGCGACATTCAGAGCTAAGCCAGTAAGCATAACCAATAATTTAAAATATTCGTAACAAAATGAGAGTTGCTTGTCGTAAATCTTGTCATAATGTTATAATCTTGTATAAAATTTTACAACACAGTGTTTTCAACACTGGTAAATATACATTTAATTAAAATTTTGTGCGATTCTTAAGAAGGCCATTTATATTTTTGTTTTTGAGGAATTCACCCAATCCCTCGTTATAGAATTGATTTGTTATAATTCTGGGGAAAAAATATATATTGATTTGTTTGACCAAATTAGTCGCTACGAATAGCAATGCGTGGTTTGCGTATTTGCACACTTACGCACATCTGAACATAATTAGCATGATTTTAATTACGATAAATATTTAATGTCATTTCATTTTAGATAAAAAAATTAGATATGTATTTAATCTATTTCAATTCTAATGAGACCACAAAATTCCAAAAATAATATTATAACAAAAACAATAAAACCGCATTTATTTCTACACATTTTAGGCCAGTTGGGTTGAAAATAATCGAATAAATTAAAAAAAAAATGTTCCTTCATTAAAACAACAAAAATAATTTTGATGAATGAATATCGCCCTTAATGAGAGCATAGGGCGCAGAGTCTCACATACACTTAGTTCTCCTTTAATTTAGGTAAGTTTAAAAGCTGTTAATACTTACTAGAACTTGTTAAATTCAGAAAATAGAGGCGGTGGGAACTTTAAATAACCACTTTGTAGTGAGTGGGCTTGGAGTTAAAAAGGACATTTCGGAGTTTGGATCGGCTTAGGTGAAAATCGAAATCATTGATCACATTATTGGTTAAACAAAGCATCCTAGAAATAAATTCCCAGCATCCATAGTCGGCATAGACCTAAACTTGCGTGGGTTGCTATTAAGGTATACCAATTGAAGCAGTAATAACATCGGAAATTACTCTGCATTTTTCAAGAGTTTGCATGTTAATCAGTATCAAAAGATCAGCATAAGAAGATAAATTGAAGCTGTCGAAACAAGGCGAATCGAATGAATCTTTGTTGCACGGCTTCGATACGCATCGATTGGGAGGAATGGGGAGGTAACCAAACCTGGCTAGCATAATCATGTAAACTGCAGAAAGTGAGTATTAGTTTCAGCAGTATGGTACCCTACGGGGAAAACAGAGTCAATTGCCCTTAAATGACTGGTCTTGTGTCAGATCCAATGGACAGCTATCACAGGATAGGTCTGATATAACTCGTACCGCAACGGGACGAATTTTGAATGATTAAAGCGGAGAGAGATCCTTAAAAACTCAAAGCTGTATTCGTATTGTGTGAAAGTTTAAAGTTGAAAAGAAAAAATTTGCATCAGTCAAAAAAATTATTTAAAAAAGTGATGTACAATATCGATAATGTTTAATTTTTGACATTTAATTACTTTTTCTCCTCCTTTATTATTTGAATCTTTAAATTTCATACAAAATAAATTTTATTCAGTCTCAGAAAAGTAAATTTAAGTTTTTAAATAAAGTTCAAGAACACTTCGCAGATTGTCAATGCAAATTTTTCCATTATGCCTTTATCTGCTATCTTAAAAGTAAAAACTACCTTTTCTGACTCCTCGGGAGGAAAGTTTCATGTTTGGACTTTAATCTTAATAATTTATTACTTTTAGACTTGAAAAATGCACAAAATAATATGTAAAAACAGCAGAAAGTAGAAAATAAGCCACTGGTTGTAGATACAAATAACTTATGAAGCTTCCAGCAACAAAGCGATGCCCTGATCACCTCCAATACAAGCACCAAATGACCTGTTATACGTGAGTCATTGGCCCCAAGTAAATGACCCAAATTAAATGACCCAAATTAAATAATTTTAAAAAATTTAAGTTAAGCAAAATAATTATTGGATCTCAAGTTGCGCTTATATATTATATTAGTATTTTACTAAAATGTAAGCTTTGTGTAATTTTATGAAAATATGGAAAGTTGTGGGTTGGATATCAGTAGGTAAGGTCACAAATCTGTTTTTCTAGGCCGGTCACTGGACAGGTCTTAGGTGATGCAACAGGTCGCAATTGGTGCCTGTCAATGACAACGCCATGTAAAAGTGACTAGTCGGTTTCATATGTTGGTGGCACAATTGAGACAGGTCCCTACCCCTTGGGACCTATCACGTGATAGGTTCAGAACCGGTTATTTTTCCCGTAGGGTACTGGTTGAAGAATAACTATCATCCTGTTATTCCCTGATGTTCCTGCAGTCGAGACCCATCTCTAAAAGAGTTCTTGTGGTTTAAAATTAAAGAGGGAGATGAGACGCAATCCTGCTAGGATTATAGGAGATTTAAGGACAAAATAAAAGGATATTTGCTGATCAATTTCTTCAGAACATTACCAGGAATTCTTGGATATAATACCTCGTCTTGTCTCAAGTCATAGGTCAGAATTGGGACACTACACAATGATATATGGAACAGGCCGAACTATTATGACTCAGTTTTCAGGTGACCAAACTTTTCTGAATTAAGTCTTACATATGTTTTTTGCCGTAGTTCAAAAGTGTTTGTGAAATTCAAATTTTCATATTTTTATTTTAATAAGTTTTGCTCTCAAATGTTGTTGTGAAAAAGTATTTTTAAATTCACCCTTTTTCTTTTTTTGGTGCTTCTTTGTGCAAGTAAAGACAAAAATAAAGGTGACCGAACTTTTCTGACGATAGGTAGTAGAAAGACTCAAGAGCATATAATACATAATGCATAATGCATATAATACATAATACATGTTGTAAATAAATTTAACTAAATTTCGTAATTTCCACCGACTTTATCGAGTCTTTAGAAACAATTTTTATCTCTCATTTATATTGCATTTAATGCAAATAAAAACCGTATATATTATATGTAGGTGTCCAACCTTGTCTTTAATAATCTCAAGCAGATGGTTGTGGGCTCAATACTAGTTTTAAAATTACGCAGGAACACGCTTTTTTATTGTTCTATTTTTTTCAGTAAACAACAAGATGAGCTTGCCACACACTCGAAATGAAGTCTTTTTTTAACATTTTGCATATTGCAGTTTTTTTTTCAAAGCAACCAGGAAGTTACCAACGCAAAATCAATAAAATGTAAGGAAAAGCGTAGAGTTCGTTTCAACGACTTTAAACAAATTTTGTAATAACTAATAAATTGATCTAACAAGTAGACACTGCCCAATGAGGAGTTATACTTTTTCTAGTCTTTTAACTTTAACAAATCACTTTAAATTTAGATATCTTCCCACGATGTCTTTTTCTCTTCCCACTACATATAAAGCGATATGGTTTACCTTATTGTCCTGCCACATGATCGGGAAATTTTTTGATTATTGCTCACAAAACATGGACCGCGTCCTCTTTTCTGCAAATCTTTATTTGGCGTACTTTATTCCCGTAAGTAATTTGTAGGAGAAAAAATTATAGTAGGATGAGCGATAGTGTCCAGACTTTTTTAATATTTTTATCATCTGCCTAGTTGTCTGAATCGATTCTTGTTTGGTTTTCTTGGTATAGCTCAAAACCGTTAGGAAATCCAGATTTTCTGCAAAAAACAATTCTTAATACCCCATGGGTTCGCATTTTCTTTATGATACACCTTACAAGAAAGTCTTCTCTTTATTCTTTTCGAGCTGCTAGTATGAAAATTATGCTACTTATTTACAAAGTTTTCTTACATTTTGTGTGTAGCAGTATTCAAAAAAACAAAAATTCTTCAAGTCTGCAATTTTTTAACTGACAGATAATTCCTTGAAATTGTTGTGTTTAAAATTTGGTCAAAATCGATTGAGTACTTATTGAGAAATTTATGGTCAAATAGAACCTTTGAAATTTTGAACTCTTAGTATGAAATTATGCTTTTCTTATTTTTTTTAATCTTCTCTATTTATTAAAAAGAGTCATATGTTGATAAATAGAACATTTTATTATTAATTAATAATATGATTTTTTACATTGGGACATTTTTTGTTTTTAAATTTTTCTTTTTCTAATATTATACATATCTTATTAAAACAAGAAAAATCATATATTAATTATTATTTATTTGGCTGGAATATTTCTTGCAAATATTCTGTACTCAGTTCTGAATTATTTTCGTCCTATAGTAGCTCTTATCTAAGTTCAGGTCTTCCAATTTCCATTGACGTCGCTTGCTTAAGATGGGCGGATCTGACGTTGCCAATAATATATAAAAAGATCTTCATTTGTACAATTGCGTAACATTTTTCCGGTGTTGTGTTCTCTATAAAATCTGTAGTCCTTATTCCTTTTTTCCTGAGCTTCCTCCCAAAGATCTCCAAGTTGTGCTAAATGATATTTAATGACATCCATGATAAAGGATTTTGTGAACTGTTGCAGACATATTTCTCCACGGGTATTTCGTTGAATAAATTTTTGCAGTTTCCTTAGCGTAAGCATCAAATTTTTTCGCGTTAATTTGTTCATTGCATGCAAGTACTTCGATGATTATTTTAAGCCTGAAAATAAGGTTTAAATCCACTCCTGTTATTTTAGATGCTCTTTACGGATCTGAGAAGAATCTTCTTGCTGTGTTTAAATCATTTGTATTGCCTGAACCTTGTTTTGGCTGATCAATAACTAATACATATTTTCGATATTCATCTTGGACATGTTTCTATTTTAAACTTCGTAACTCCTTGTTGGTGTCGTTCTTTCCTACTGATCCTGTAGGTCTGAATTCCAAATCGTTACTGATTCTCAGTATGTGTTCCATAAATCGTATTCTTGCATGTAGTGGTGATAATCCGAATTCATATGCATCAGTACTATCTATTGATTTGTCTGGGACTTGGTTTAATTAGCTTCATGTTGTTTGGCATAAGATGCAGCTGGATGAACCCTTTGTTTCAGTCAAAGCCTGGGCTACTTTTTCATCAATCATTGTAAGCTGTTTTAATTGCCAGTTAAAACACTGCACAATTGGAAGCTGTGCAATTTGGGCTCTGATATCGCTTACTTCTTTCTTAATGGTATCCTGGGTTTCCTTTTTGAATTAAAATTTGATGGGCCTGCAGTATTTCGTGGAAGATGGTGTGTGATTTTTCCAAATATCCCTGGTGTGCGTTGTGCTGATCGATGGCTCTGAGTCTTCCAAAATCTTTTTTAATCGCAACGGTACAAATGACACCATGAACATATCCGTGTTAAAGGTATTTTAGCATAACAATTGCTTGCATTGTTTTTGTTCGGAAGAACCATCACATCCCCATTTGCAAAAAAGAGTTAACTTGCAGTTTCCATATTCCTTCAACTCATTGTCTATAAATGTTTGAAGCAAGCGTTGTGGTTTGTGATCAAGTAATAATTTTGTCGGTAGTTTTTGAAGCTCTCTGCACAGGAATCTCGCATTTGAGAGAAATCATAATTTCTCTTCTATGTCCAATGGTATTTCGAAGATAATTTTTCTTTGAACTTCTTGTTTCTTACTCCTCAGTAAATTCTTTATAACTAATTCTCTCCATGATTTTCGAATCAATTTATTTAATTCCAATTAAGGAGATATTATAGCAACTAAGATTGTATCCGAATATCACTTCCTTATAAGCCTTTTCATACCGTAGCGACTTCCTAAGCCCTTTTTCAAGTACCAGTTCCTGTTTCTATTTACTTATTACCCGCACGAGTTCTATAAAGGCAAAATTTAAAACTCCAAAACTCCACATGTTTCATACAGGTTCAAAAAATGGGTTAAATAAAAAAACTCTAGGCGCTACTTGAATCATCAGAACCTATATATTTATTTTGTGTATGCACTTGTCTTATAGAGTTGTAATTTAAAGGGTAAATAAAACTGAAAAATCCTTAAAATTGCATGCAATAAAATACTTATAGGGATGCGTTTAAATTAGCGTCATTCGACTATTTGTGTGAGAAGTTTCAGTAAAACGAAAAAATCTTCGATGGGGGGATCATGGGGGTATAAAAGTATATATGGAGTGAAAGAAGAGACTTTCACCTTTAACTGGATGCTTTAATTTTTTGATCCGTTTTGAGCCTTAGAAGTTCTATTCCACTAAATTTAATATTTATACAAAAAACAGTCATTTTGAAAACATTTCGTAACACCCAAATATAAATAGAACAGCTACAACCTCATACAATTATTTAACGAGTATAGTCCAACCAAACTAACAAAAAAAATTCAACCCTCTATTGATTATAGTTTGCGAGCAATGGCCATTCATTTTCGATGAAAATATAAAAAACTCTCCTTTTTCTGAAATAAGCAAAAACAGTTGTGTTTAACCGCTTGCTACGCCCACAATTTTAGATATTTTGACCTAAATTTTTGGTCACCTAACTTTGGATATATTTACAACAAAATGGCGTAAAAATTTTATGAATCGGCTACCACAAACAATGGGTATTTTGGCTAATGGATTTAATTCTTGAGCTGGCTATATCATGTTGAGCAGATGGAATACGACGCTACAGCGAAGAAAATATTCGATTCGGTACCCAGCGGCGGTCAGCGCAGAAGAGGATGACCTCATCTCCGTTGGAAGGACCAAGTGGAGGACAATCTGATGGAACTTCCAAATGGCGCCAGCAAGCGCAAAATAGAAATGACTTAAAACGAACCGAGTATTCGATCGAACACTAATTACAATTTAATATCGGAAATAAAAAATTTCTTGCTAAGATTTTATCTTTCGATCACGAAAGTAGCCGAAATTTCCCATTTCGCAGTGTGTCGTGTCTCTATTTAAAAAAAAATATTTTTTGAGTGACAGTCCCTGAACAAGAACTTTTAACACAACACAATCTAACGCATTTTCATGACACACAAAAACAAAAAAAAATAAACAAAAAAACAAAAGATGACACAAAAATTCTTTCGAAAATAACCAGGGGTTTTTAGCATTAGTCATTCAAATCAGCTGTGTGCTTCATATATAATAGCACATACATATTTCCACAAATTTGTTCAAATATTTGTTGGCATCAGTTCAACAAATAATATTAAAGATATTTTAGTTTAAATATATGTTGTAATTTTAAGTGATAAAGCTAAAAATAAAAAAAAATACGTAGCTATTGCGTAAATTTATTTTAGCTTGTTCCATTTTTTCCACAAAAACATGACCTGCTGCTAGTTTTTGAGTATTTGCCTGTTGTATGAATTTATTTATTTATAAATTTAATGATGTTTCTAAATGCTGCTAATATAGAGGCAAATTGAAGGTTTATTTTAGCTTTTTTAGACTGGTTTTGCAGTAAAATTTTTATAGATTTTCAATTTTATGTGTATCAAACAGTTTAGTGGCAACGTTGGCGGAGCGCACTCAAAGATGTTTTTGAGTTGCTAAGATAGAGTAGAATTTAGGATATTTTTATGATATGTAAATATTTACTATATTCTTGAGTGATTTGAGAAGATGGCCAATTTTTTTGAACTTATTTTAGTGTTTTGCATATATTTTTAATGAGATACTTTTAAAAAATAGTGAAGCTGTTTTTTTATGTTGAGAAAAATATCTGGCTGAAACATAAAAGTTGAGTTTTTTTTTACTATGTATATGTGATTTGGTATTGCTTTTTTTTATTATATTATGTGTACTATATGTAGAACATTGAGTATGCAATATGATCTTTATGGACTCTAATAAAGTTTAAAGCAATTGTGTTTGATAGGTTTTTCTAGCTCAGCTGTAAACAATACTGATCATAAATTAATGTTAAATAGTTTGCATTAATGTGATAAAAGAAGAACAAAATCTTGGAAGATTATTGAGATGCACGGAATTAATCTATTAGACGTATACTCTGTAGGAAAATCAACTAATTTAAAAGTAGTTGATAAAGCAGTTTTTTGTCAACCACAACTAGTTGAAATTCTGACTTTATTCCATAGAACGAACTAACATATTTTGTATGGTGATGCCCGCTAAATAAGTCAATTGACTATCGTCTGCATATATTTTCAACTACTTGTTAAATTAGTTATATTTAAATTATTTTTTTAATTACTTTAAAATAACCAATTGAAAACTATTACTGATGGCCTAAAGTTAATAATATTTGATGAAATAACATGGTTAAATATATATAAACTTGTAATCTAATAAAAATTTGCAATTAAAACATGTCAAAATCAGAGTAATTGCCGCCTTAATATAATTCAAAGTAGCTTATCAATCAGTTGTTTTTAAGTAGTATTTCAATTACTTCATATATAATGCAATAAAAACTTTTTAGAATTGAAGTGGATGCCGCCTTAATATAATTCAAAGTAGTTCCTATACTGGTTTTTTTTTAATTAGTTTTTTAATTAGTTGTTTTTAAAAACAAGTTAGTTTGTTCCTATAGGGTATAAATATAAAGTAAATTTCAGGCTAAACTGTTACACTTCACTTCCCTTCATACAACCAAAAGTCTATTTTTAGGTGTAATGGTACTACACAAAACAGTATGGCTGCATCCGTATGTATGGAGTATTTTATGCTTTTTGGTGTGTGTATTACAAATTTTTCGAATCTTTTGTAGACATCTGGTCACTGTCCTCGATATAGTCCATTTTTGTGTGTTTTTTTTTTTTAATTCTTCAGTTTCCAAGGCAGTGTGGAAGGCAAGTGGAGTTTTGCCAACATCTAGCTTAATTATTTTAAATGATTTTATTCAATAAACTCCACTCATTTAAAAACATTTTTAGAGGATGCCGGGAATGAAACAAATGGAAATTCAAATGAAACCTGAAGTGAATGTAAATTGTGGAAAACTACAATTGTAAACTTTTATTCTGCTGTACAATTCCGGTTTATTCTATTCATAAAAAACGCTATAACTAAGGACCTAGTGGATTGCACCAGCATGTAGAAAACCATGAGTACAAGAGCTGGGTGGACTTAACTAAAAACAGTCAAAAATTAAATTGAGTGGATTTCACTTGCAAGCCGACGATATATAACTTTTTCAAAAAACTATGCAATATAAGAGATCAAAGATATAGATCTATTAATTGTTTCAGAATATTTTTTACAAGATGTATAATACGTTATGAAGGTACAGATGTACCGACTATAAATAATCTTTTTTTTACAAATTCGTATATTTGGGGGTAGGCATTTTTTGGCTTATGCCACCACTTTAGAGGATCCTGGTTTTGGCGCAAAAGGTGTTCCTGTAAATATTTGTCTACCTCTATGATGCCTACGGCTGTCCAGCTTGCATTCTTTATATGAAAATCTACTTCCTTATCAAAATCATTCCAAATACTGCTTCTCTCTTTCTGGGCAAGCTGTGCATTCACCACTACAGGGTCTTCTTCAACAGTTTGTGTCTGTGATTTTACGAGAACATTGGTAATTAAGCGTTTGAGGTTAGAACATGCAAATTTATAAGTAAAACCGTGTCTTTTATATCGGGGTCCAATATGGTACTTTCTGCAAACATTAAATTATCTTCAATATTAGCAAATCTTATTGTCAATACATCTAAAAGAATTTTTGCCATTTTTCTGACCGATTCGGGAAGTGCAACTCTGTTCAAAAACTTTTCGCATACATTTTTAAGAGCATTTGAAATTAAAATAACTTCGAATATTGTAACTTTTTTTTCGGAGCTTAGTTCTTCTGTAACGTCTTTAAAATAAATTAATATTTCAGATGTACTTTTTAAAATATCAATATCTTCAATATTTAGATTATCTATTTCTGGATAATCAATTGCTATCGTTGTCATCAAACTTTTTTTAACGGTCAAAATTCTTTCAAGCATGTCATAAGTCGGATTCCAGCGCGTTACTACATCTTGCTTAAGCTTAAATTGGTTCTCTTCTAGCTGTTTTTGTGTGGATTTCAGTCTATCTGAAGCTAGAGGACTTCTTTTTAAATGCTCGACTATGCTTTTAATTTTAGTTTGTTTCACCTTTATTTCCTTTGAGGCCGATTGAACGATAAGGTTCAAAGAGTGAGCAAAACAGTGAATTTGTTTCCACTGCATTCTTTTTACTGCTGCTTTTATGTTATTAGCATTATCAGAGGTACCGCCACAATTTTGTCTGATATATGCCAATTATCACACATTTTTTTCAGTTCTTGGCTTAAGTTTTCGGCGGTGTGTCGCTCTGAATATTGATAACATTCTAACATACATGACTGTAAAACTGTATTATTATTTAAAAAATAGGCAGTAAGGGCTATATAATTGTCATTGGGCTTGGACGTCCAACTATATGTTGGGATCGAAATAAAACTAGCATCTTCAAAGAAATTTTTAACTTTTTCTTTGGTAACATTTTAATGGTTTGTCAAGAGTGCATTTGACAAAGTTTTTCGACATGGTAGTTGATAATTTGACACTCTCCACAATACTGAATGGTAAATAATTTTTAGATACTACCTCAACTAAAAACTTTTTTAAATTTTCACTTCTTCTTCAGAGGCAGAGGTCTTTGCAAGTGCTGCGTTATTTGCGAAGTCTTCGTTTTATTGCTATGGCGCCCTTGTATTGGGTCGAATAGAATATTTCGAGTTTCTTGTGTTGCGCCGGAAGGGTAACTTTGATTTTCCTGTGCTGCATCGGATGGAGTGCTTTGGATTCCTATTAAATTTTCTGAATTGTTGTTGTTGTTGTCAGAAGACGAGACAAAGATGTTTCCAACATCTCTTCCATTCTCATGAGACATGCCTTCCATAAATCCAATATGCTGTGATTTTGTATGGCGAGTCAAATTATATGGACCGCCTCCTTTATATGACATAACTTTTAGACAAACATTGAATTTTGCCTTGTTCCCCAAGTCAGGTGAAAAATTCACACGAAATGCATTTGCCCTTTCTTGTCTGTGCTATAAATATATATTCAGATAAGCCATACCTCTATTCTTAAAAACATTCAATAAGAGAAGATTGTGTTCATTTAAATAAGTTAACCGTTGAAAAACATTCAAACAAGTGCGGCTTTGTTAGCGAAAACTTCAGTTGTGTTGAGGCAAAAGTGACAGTTGAGGTAAAAATACATTCTGCTGAAGTTTTTGTTCCACATTCCATCCTGCTCACATTTGGCTTTCGAATCTTGAATATAAGAAAAGTACACTAAAGTAACAGTGTTGCATAATTGTAAAAATAAATGCGGCCGACCAGCTGACAAATTCGAGTTGTGTTGTAAAAAATGAAGCGGTGCAAGTATTTTTTTTTAGGTGATGGTGTGTTTTCCTTTGTTCCCAATAACTTCTTGCAGGCGGTTCTGTGTTGAATACACTAAATTGTTTGTTACATCGAACCCAATATTTGCCCATTCTTCGATTAAAAATTCCCAACCTTAAAAGGTTAGGTTACTTATGTTAGAAAAAGTATATTACAGAAATAATAACCAGCGCATTTAACTTTTTTACTTCTACATGTAAATGCTAATTTCAACAATGTTGTTTTTTAAATTATCCACGAATCAAAACAAAATTCACTTACAAACTACTAGAAATGTAGAACAAGTTACTGCAAAATCTATGTTATGCAGTAAAATACAATATATCAGAAGAGCAGCGAGTATCCAAGCAATGCGGCAATTAGCTAGTTTTCCTTGCAACTGCTACCGGGTTTCTCTAATGTGATTATTATTAATATGATGATGCTGCAAAATGACGTTGATATTTATGTTTAACATACTGTTAAACACACTTATGAAATATTCAAGGTGTCAGAAGACATCTTATGGTAGAAATAGATGTAACGTACTATATGCGCATTTTTATATCCAAGATGAGCTGGAGTAAAATGATATAGCTAAATTAATTGGAAAATTATTGTGATTAATGATTAACTAGATGCACTAGATGCAACTTAAAGACTAGGAAAAAATACAAATTATTACCAAGCCAGATTTTCAGATTTCGCCATCACAGTGTCGCGGCTCTATATAAATCTAAATACCATGAACAGAAAACCTTAGTTATATCACAAGTTAGCGTATTTCCAAACTTCAGTTGTAAGTTTATTTTACAAACACATGATAAGCACACGATAAAAAAATAAAATATAACATTTACCATTGCTTTCGTAGTTTTTCACAAGTAACTTCAGCTGTCAAATGTCACACAAGAGGCAATATTTTGTATTAAAGATGTAATGAACATCACAAACAACAGAAAAATACATTTTCATGCACATTCTTGAGCAAATATTACCTATAGGTGTATTTAAACTTTTTTGGGATATATTGTACCGACCGGGTCGAATGGGTTAAGTTAAAATTTTGAAAGCTGTCTTTTTCTTTATTGATTGCATTTCCAATTATGCACATATTTCTCCAAAAATATTACATTTTGTGTGGGAAAAAACTTACTTATTGGTAATTATTTCCATAAATTGTATGTATCTATATAGTATATCCTATATTTAAGATAATTTCTTATAAATAACAATTTTACTATGTATTCAAATCTGCAATTCAAAATTGTAATTTTGCAATAAAAGCGTTTTTTGCCAATCTCTTAAAATGAACCAAATTGTTAGATTTTTTTGACATTTCAGGTAATTTATTGCATATTTTTTTTAAACCTTTTGGTAAAAATAATGTTCAATTATTTTCCGCTTCGACTATTGATGTAGCCTATCATATTTTTAGTACGTACTATAATATTTTAAGCTAGTCTCATTTTTTTTTTAGTTTAGCGGAAAAATCTGTATATACTGCACCATTGTGCAGCTGCGACCGCGATCAGGCTGCTATTCAACATGTTATACCTAGATTATTACACGGTGTGACAGCCAAAAAACTTCTGGGATGCGACATTGTGTAGACTGTAGATATAGTTAAATGCAACATTGTGGCATACCACGAATTTTTCGTGCACATCAAAATTTAACGGTTAATAAACCGTCTTTTCGAGGTAAATGGAGTTAAAAAATCATATGTCTTATCATATGAATCTTACAATAGTTTGTAATACGTCGTTAGAAAGAGAAAAATAACACCTTTCTAACGATGTATTACATTACAAGCTCGAATAAAAATTAAGGGAAGGAAAATTAAGAATACATGTAAAAACAAATCGATTTTTTCAGTTTTTTGAGACTGCATCGCACTTTGAACGAAAATAATAAGGTCAAATTTGTATAAACCTATTCACTTTTGGTATGCAGTTTCAAAAGACATTTTATTTTGCGTCTTCTGCATTTTAGTTTATTCAAATCGAGTAATAGTTGATTGAGTTATTCAACTTTTAAGAAAAAAAGCCATTTGTTCATTTGACATAAGTTCAATTTGGCAATTTTGTTTGAATTTGTTATTAACAACCAAATAAACATTCTGTTAACAGAATATCGAACATGAGTGAAATGAGAACAGTTTCACCAAGAAATCGCTAATATAGAAAAGCGTTTTGATGGTAAAAATAAAATCAAAATGATGACAAATTACTGCTGGTCACTCAAACGAGAAACCGATAATGATCAGCAAAAAAGAAAAATATCGAGTAAACATTTTTGAGTAGCATTTCCAAAAACGGTGTACTAAAAGTTCAACAAATGCCTTTAAACAGTCAAAAAACATGCTTAAAAACTATATAAACAAATTGAAATAACTTGATATGTTGTATTTAATTTTGCAGTACTTAGAAACATTCTCATTCTAAAAAATAAAATTCTTTAAACATGTACTATAAAGTGCAACCATACTCTTTTATTTGTGGGCGGTAAAAGGGGTTATGGTAAACATTTTATCCCGCAAACCATATCGTACTCGAAAACAATCTACTTCTACAAGTTCAGTGCAATCGGGCCAAAAGTTTTGAAGTCTTAATGATTTCTTAAAAGTGGGCGTAATTATATGTCTTCCACGCCCAATTTTAATACAGTTGCCGATGCTAAGCATTCAAACTTAATTATCAAATTTCAGTCTTATACACCAAAACCGTCAGGAATATAGCATTTTTATTGATTTGCCGACGATGAAAGGGGGCGTGGAAACCCTTTTTTTGTATAATATCCGAAAGTAACCATACAAATTAAATTATAAAATTTTTGTCTCATACAATCGAAACTAGAAAATTTGGCATTTTTGTTGATTTGTGGGCGGTAAAAGAGGACGTGGTTAAAACTAAGTATGCAAAAACCTTGTCTAGGATGCAAGTAGTACACGCTTTAAGTTTGAGCGAAATCCGTTTAGATTTGTAGAAAGTCAAACAAACAAACACACAAATGAACAAACAAACAGAATGTGATTTTTAGTAATATAGATTATATTATTATATATTATTGACCGAAGGTAGAAAAAAAAGACACACGTTTTATTCGTGAAAATGTGATATTGTTAAATTATAAAACAAATTGAAGGGGTTTTAAGCAAAATAGTGTGTTTAAAAAGAACACCAAAGTCAAAAAATTTAAAAAAAAAACCAAGAAAAATGGTTTACCTAGCAAATACTATGATTTAGAAAATGAAACCTGTTAAGTTATGTATGGCATGTTCAAAGAACCAAATTTTTTGTTTTCAAAACCGGTAAGAAAATTAAAATCAGTGGATTTTTGACGAAGTTATGGGCGAATAAGTGAGAGCATGGGCGAAAAACCCGTTCTTTAACGTTATTCAAAATTTCAATGTCTACCAAAAAATTCTAGTATGCCAAACAAATCTATTTAACTATATCTACAACCTACGCTATGTCCCATCCCAGAAATTCTGTTTTGATTTTTTTTTTGTCACAGTGTGTTATCTTTCTATCCTACATGTATTTAATTACATTAACATGTTTATCTTATTTCATTGGAATTTATTCAATTTTTGTTGGGAATTATTTTAATGGAAGTTATTTCATATTTTTGTTAGGACTTATTTCATCAGGAAATAACTCTCAAATAAATGATTTTTTTTTTGCTAAGTTATTTCACTATTTAGACTTATTTCATTGCAAGTTATTTCATTGTGCCACGAAAACTGATCTTATTGACCCACCTCCTTTATTTTTGTTAAATGTGAAATTTAACATGTACTCGTATGATGTTTTGTACATTGAAATAAATGTGTCTAAGCAATATTTTGTACACAATCGTCAACATGTGTTCCAAGCAATTACATTTGACCCATTTATACAGGCGTCCTTTTTAACTAAACGAAAAAATTAAACACATACCATAATTGTAAGTAACAACAACTACACCTTCACAACTTTACACATACTTACTCCCATCACAACACACAAACACACTTATTCTCCATCACATGCACACTAACGTAATGTAGCAATGTTGAAAATTTATATGCTACGTTTAGAAAATGTGAAAATACGAAAATGAACATTGTTTAAATGAGCAAATAAATCAAAGCAACCCTGACAACTATTGTGAATGCACAGAGAGTAGGCATCCCTGCCCAGCCTACGACATTTTATACTCGGTTTGTTTTTTTTTACATAGCTGGAAATGCGCAACTACAACGGCAGATGCTGCTGCTCTATCTATGTTGTTCATGATGAGCAGCGGTAGCAGCAGATAAAACTAGGTTATGAATGAAATTTAATATGTGGCAACTCTGATGGCCGGATAGGTATACTATGTGTGAATAACTGAGTAACTGAGAATAATTATAATAATTGCTTTGGCTTAAATTTAGCATTTCCAAAATGTGCCAAATGTGTTTCGAGTACGTTAAAGTTTTTTTTTTACACATCTGCTGTTTTTTTAAATTTTTTAATGCCGCCTTAGTAGCTTTTTGTCAAAGCCAAATTTAAATATTTTTATAACAAATTTTTGTCTTAAAAATGGTTTCACAAAAATGATATCTAAGTCACGCCCGTTATATGCTAAAGAGACGAAACACACCTGCTTATGCCACAACATTAGACGCATTACAAGATTGCAAAAAATGTCATGTTTATTGTTGTTGCTGTCATATTAACCTCTACTTTAACAATGCAAAATGTGAATCCTTGCCATGTTCACGCACTGTAAGTGCCATGGATAAAAAATATAAAAAAAAATTCCTCATTTGCACGCTTGAAATTAAAATATTTGAAATGAGCAGCAGCACATCCTGATTTAGGTGTGTGTAAATGTATGCTAAAATCCCAAATGATTTCAAAGCTAATTGAAAACTTGAGCAATTTTTTCTACTCGTACTATAGCATGAAATATTCTATGCGCTTTGCTGCTATGTATGGCTGCTATTCGTATCAGAAGTTGTGTTACTGCTGGAGAAAGGCGCAATTTTTACAGGCCCCCAAAGATTCAACTGTAAAAAGGTTAAGTTTTGCATTTGCAAAATATGTGTGCTGAAAGGTTATAAAACAGAATTTTCTAAGCTTACGATAGAAACAGTCTTTATAAGGTTCAAACTTTATTTTAGATTAGAATAATTTGTATTGAGGCATTTTACTATATGCTCTAGACTCCATTAGTTGACTTTTTGTTTTTACACTGCCACGCGTACTGCATTAGGCGTATATTAATATTTTAACTGCGTTTGTAAAACCCTGCATAAAGCACTGCACTTAGTATTAAGACTCTAAGGCTATACATTAGGGTGTTCCTAAAATGCTGAAGTCGCATTTTGTATGTGGTTCCTTCTTAATTTCTTTGTAGGATGTTAAGAGACATGTAAATAAAATTTGGTGTACCTAGGACCGCCGGAACCCGAGCCGACTTGCATTGATACATTTCAGTACATGGTAATATGGGAAAAACATGCTAATTTCAATTGCAAAAATCCCAAATAACTTTTGTATAAGTGCACATTTTAAAAAAGCTGGTTCACAGCTTGTTTTTTATATAATATTTAATATTTATTGAAAATTGGACGAAAACTACCAGAGCTGTGATTTTTTACTTTTCGAAAAAAATTCCTTTCTGTTCTTGTTGTACAGCTCGTGATTCATTCGAATGCAATATTCATCGCCGACTCGAACAGGACCGAAGATTTTGCGAAGAACTTTTCTCTCGAACATCCCCAGAGCGGCTGCGTCAGTTTGCGAAACTACCCATGCCTCAGCGCCATAAAGCAATACAGGTAGAACGAGCGTCTTGTAGAGTGTTAGTTTTGTCGATCGAGAGAGGGCTCTGGAAAGCCCGTAGTAGCACCTATTAGCATTTATTGTTCTTCGCTTTATCTCCAGGCTGATTTCGTTATTGGTATTAATGGCGGTGCCAAGGTATACGAAC
The DNA here is from genome assembly GCA_914767935.1 of Coremacera marginata. Taxonomy (NCBI): domain Eukaryota; kingdom Metazoa; phylum Arthropoda; class Insecta; order Diptera; family Sciomyzidae; genus Coremacera; species Coremacera marginata. The sequence goes on along the minus strand of OU612043.1, from coordinate 169,123,286 downwards.
TCCTTGACTACTTCAAAGTTATAGCTGCTGGATGAAACGTGGAAGTCTAAGCGCCGCGCTCCCTTGTTTGTAGACAGCATATACTTCGGTGTACCCTCATTTATCGTCAAACCCACTTTGGCTGATTCCTTTTCGATAGCGGCGAAAGCAGTGGTAACATCTCTCTTGGTTCTGCCGACAATATCAATATCATCAGCGTACGCAAGGAGCTGGACACCTTTATAGCAAATGGTGCCATTACGATGCACACCTTCCATTCGTACGATCCCATCCATGATGATGTTGAAGAGATCGCAAGACAGTGGATCGCCTTGCCTGAAACCTCTTTCGGTATTGAAGGTTTCGGAGAGGTCATTTCCTACCTTGACGGAGCTGCGTGTATTGCTCAACGTCATTCTGCAAAGTCTAATCAACTTTGCCGGTATACTGAACTCAGACATTGTTGCGTTTAGGCAATCCCTTCTCGGGCTATTGAACGCAGCTTTAAAATCGACAAAGAGATGGTGTGTGTCAATTTGATTTTCGTGGGTTTCTCCAGGATTTGTCGTAGCGTGAAAATCTGGTCTACGTAGAGAAATATATGTTGAATTTAATTAGAGATTAATAACATAATTATAATTTAAATTATTATATCCTACAAATTAGTACTATACAAATAAATATTGACTTTGTTCGATAGACATTGTTCGAAGGTTAAATACTTTATTTATTATTATTGGAAACACTTTGAGTTCTATAAGGTAATGAATTGCACGATCTTATAACTCTGACGAAAAAGAATCTATTCGAGTTTGCGAAATTATGTCTAAGGATCATGAGGTTTAGGTTTCTGCTCGACCTGCAGAACGCTATTTCTTAAAAAAGGTAAGGAGCTCTTCGTGTGTAAATAATGCTTGCTGCATGGTAGCTTTGTAGGTCACAAACAAGTAATTTTTTCAAGTAAAAAGCAAGCAATTTTTTCTTTAGATCAAACCTTCCTAAGCCATATACATAGCAGACTGCATTATTAAAGGCGACTTAAATTTTGTGCAACGACCGAGAGTCAAGTTTGCAGTACACGACTTCTGAGTAAGTTATTACTGGCATCAACAGCTGTAGTACCAGTTTTTCCTTGTTTCAAAAGGCACAAAACTTGATGTCATCCGCAAATTACGAAAAACATAGTACATTTTTTTATGCAAGAATTGATTTGATCACAGCAGGATGGAGAAGAGTTGTTTTGGAATCCGAGATTGTTCACCTTACAAACCAGAGATCTGCAACAAGTAACTTTAAAAAAATCAAGTTTTGACTTGACTTGCAGACACTTGATTTGTTTCTTTCCTACATGCCACAGCTTGCTTCTGAGAACGAATTTTAAGTCTGACTTGATTTCATTTTGTTTCTACCCTACATGAGTTGGTAGAAAAAAAAATCCAGTTTTCCACTTTTCAAGTCTATGCGACTGCGCTGGATAGCGTTTGTTTCTTTGTTCGTTTCATATATAATGCGGAGTTTGCGTGGCGATTTTTTTTGTGTTGGAAAAGTTATTGCGTTGTGGATACTTGCTTTTTTTTTTTGCTTTTATTGAATTTGCTCTTTTATGTATGTAGATGCGTTTTGCTTTTGTTCATATGTATCGTTTTGATCGTGAAAAATAGAATAGAATTAATGCTGAAGTAATGAAATGAAGGTTGTGATTGGATAATGCACAGTGGAGAAGATAGGATATCTCTAATTTAATGAAACGCTATATCTCAATAAACAATGACGCAGGAAATACGATAATGCGATAGAAAAAAGCGGAGGAGAGATGCTAAGACTACATATGGGAAAAGATATCACCAAACATTTTTAAAAATGGTTTTATATTATAAGTTTTAGAAAGTCATACAATTAACACATTCGAAGTAATTTAAGCGATTTGTAGTAAAAGTTATACTCTTATGATATAAAAAGTCCCACGCTATGAAATTAGCTGTAATGCGTCAGTTATAAAACTTTGAATATATTTGAATATATTTATTTAGAAGCATTTAGAAGCATTTGTACAATAAGAACTACGTTCTTTTATAGTACGACATAAAATAGAATAAAATAAAATAAAATGATTACAACGAAAACTTATATTAAATAATAACAACGTATTAATTAATTAATTACGCATACAGGTTATACATTCATGATTTCAAGTGACAACATACATTAATCAAAATTTAAGCTTAATCATAGACATTATGAAGTGTTATAAATTATTCAGAGAAAATGAAGGAAAACAGAAAAGGTACAGTTACTAGAAGTTAAGAAGAAGAAAAGAAAGATAGGATAGATTGTCTAAAAATATTTCTCCTGCTAATCTCTCTTATCCTACGTGGTAGAGCATTCCACAGTCTAATAGCGCTGATGAAAAATAGACAAGACGAATTCAATGAATTGTGCCTAGGGACAATAAGACCATGATTTCTATTCGATACACAGAACTGAAGTTTATTATTAAGGTAAAAAGGTGTTTTTTCATGAATGAGTTTATGCAAAAATATGCAGTTTCGTGCATTGAGGTAAGATGTTATATCACACCCAAGTATAGCATTGCGAAATCTTGAGAGGTGATCAAATTTACGCAGCCCATAAACATAACGAGTAGCATAGTTGAAAGAAATTTGTAACTTCAAACGAGAGGTTGAGTCAAGTTTACTATAAACTATATCAGAATACGTTATTAAAGGTAAAATAAGTTGTTTTACCAACCTATGCTTAACATTGATAGGAGTTACACTTGACGACATCCTTAAATTACGTAGGACATAATAAACTTTTTGGACTATACTGTTGATATGATCTACACAGGATAGAGACGAGTTAATATAGAAACCTAGATTCTTTATTTTTGACACCACTGCTAACTTACTTTCACCAACAAACAGGTCAGGGACATCATGAATACATGTTTTGTTCTTACAGATAGGGAGGACATACGACTTGGAGGCATTCAGTTGGAGTCCATTCCTTATGGCCCACTTATTAATGCTGCTAAGATCATCATTAAGTCTATAGCACAGGTCTTCAAGAAGACAAGTGCTACGCGAGAAATAAAGCTGGACATCATCAGCATATGCGTGCACAGACGCATGCTTGCAGACACTAAAGATATCATTGATAAAAATAGAAAATAATAGTGGACCAAGTATGGAGCCCTGAGGAACACCACTTAAGAATAATTTATGTTCTGAAATTTTTTGATCAACCTTGACCCGTTGCAACCTATTACATAAATAACTAGACATGAGATTGACAGCACTATCACAGAACCCGAAGAGAAACTTAAGCTTTCGACATAAATACAAGTGGTTAACCTTATCAAAAGCCTTAGTAAAATCAAGTAAGCATAGTAAGGTCATGGACCCAGAATCATATTCAGGTCTAATATCATCGAGTACCTTAACTATTGCAGAAGAGCACCCATGCCCTGCCCGAAAGCCAGACTGAAAAGGAGATAATAATTGTTTTTCAAATAAATATTTACTAATTTGTATAGCCATGAGTTTTTCACATACTTTTGCTAATGGTGACAAAATGCTTATTGGTCTGAAATCATTAGCTCCAGAAGGGTTTTGCTTTTTTGCAATTGGATGAACAATAGCAACTTTCCACAAGTCAGGGAATGATGATGATATAATGCAATGATTAATAATATGTGTTAGCGGGCTTACGATATGAGGTAATAACAACTTAATGAATCTTATAGGAATACCATCTTCAGATATTGCATTCGATTTAATAAGCGACACACATTTACCAACATCCATTTCACTGACCAGATCAAACTTGAATGATTGTTGGACACACTGACTATAAGAGTTGCAGAGTCAACAAAGAAATTATTGAGGATTTCCGGATCAATATGACATTCAGAAGAGCTTGCATTACGTATCCCAAGTTTTTTAATGTTGTTCCATAAAGTTTTGTTTGGAAGAGAGAGTTTAAGTTTATCAGCATAATATTGCGCTTTTGCCTGCCTCGTAATACGAACAGTCTCATTTCTAGCCAACCTAAAAGTTTCCCAATTGTTTAACGTGGGCAGATGTTTCCATTTTTTGTGAAGGTTGTTTCTTTTCTTTATACTATTTAGGACATGCTGAGTAAACCAAGGACACGATACATTTTTAACTCTTAAAGTTCGAAGTGGCACATGTTTTTCGAACAAATATTTAATAGGGGCTACAAGGGAACTAAGTTTAACATTAACATCACTATGATACCAACACTCATTAAATGACATCCAAGACAAATCATAATAAAGAGATGTCAAGTTGAGACGTTTATAATCACGATAATAAAAAGTATTAGATATAACATTACGAGACAAATTTACGTTTAACGAACAAAAAATTAAATCGTGATCCGAGATAAAGGATAGTTGATCAAAAAGTGAAGCAACAGATAGGTTCGAAACAATAAAATAATCTAGGAGACTAGGAGTAGTATTCATGCAGAATCGTGTAGGCATAATTTCATTGATAATTGATAGTCCTATTGACGATGTCTTTTCATACAGCAATTGTTTTCCAGGGTCATTTGAAAGTAAATTGATATTGAAATCACCACATACCATCACAAAATTTAAAAAAATTAACTATATAAAAGCACACATATGCATATCAAAAATATCTGACGCAGAATTACGTCTCACACTCACAAAAAAGCAAAATTTGAGAAGAAAAAAATCACATTTTTGCTCAGTAGCTTGCTTATGTTGTTGCTGCTGAAATCACGAAAGATTCAGAGCGATTGAGCATTTTAAAGACGATATTTCCTTGTTTATTATGAGATCAAAAATACATTGCTCTCGCCTTCTATAGTTTGAAGCGATAAACCGGCTTATATTATGTATATATATAGCAGCTGGAACAATGTCACTCTCAAATTTTTTTTTGACTCTCTCGCTTACAGTAGAAGTCAGTAGAAATCGGTTTGTGTGAGTAAAAGCTGCTCAAAAAATGAGCTGCTCAGAGCACAAGTGGCGTAAGTCCACTTTTGGTAGTTTTGAGAAAATAGAATATTAAGAAAAATTCTTATTAGAAATTCTTCTTATAAAGAACTCAGTTTTGCTTACAAGGCATGTCAATAGAATAAAAAGAGCTATTCATATCGTAAAAAATTAACTTAATAATACAAAAAAAAGAAATCTAATGTGAGATATTTTAAGAATGCTGTGATGAGGAATGATAGCATTTAGTGCATCAGAAGTCGAACAAAACTTTCCCCTAGTGATTATCTTTATTATTTAAAGAGATATGAAATGAATGGACTTATGCCACTTATCCCACTTATCCTCTGATTTTTTTTGAAATTTCTCCTTTCTGATGTAGAAATATAATTCGAGATATTTTTAAGAATATTTTGATAAGGAATGATAGCATTTAGTTCCAGAAGTCGAACAAAGTTTCCTTTAGTGATTATCTTTATTATTAAGGGAGATACAAAATGAATGGACTTACGCCACTTGTCCTCTGAAAAAATTATATAATTTGTCAGAACAATAACTGAGTATAACATTTTATTCAGAGATTACATAAGCTAGGAGTTTCTAACCCGGAGTCATAAATAGGTTACATATTCCTCTTCACTTCTATGTACTTAGCTCAATTTCCTTAAAAAATGGACTTACGCCACTTGTGCTCTGAGCAGCTCAAATGTCATTCTCAGGCTGATATTTTTAACAATCATGATAAGTCTTATGATTTTATAAATCAAGTTTTTTTGTGCTGATATTTCATTTTAATTTTTTTTTCATTTTAAGTTTTTATTGTGCTAATAACTGATATTTAATTTGAATTTTTTACTTGTCCATATTTTTTAGCTATGAAATTTTTTTTTTTTTTGAAACCCAATAAATTAAGGAATGCAATGTGTTGTTTTTTTCAAAGCTCCAAATAACTTGTTTTTACTTATTTTATTAAACATGAAATAAATATGAAGTTTAAAATAAATTTCGTCTTTTAAAATTAGAAATTCGGCTCCTATTTAGTACCAACACAAAATTTAAAATAATTTTTTGATGAATTTATTGCACCTTGTAGAAAGTAATATATTTAAATATAGCTGCATCAAGATTTCTCTCTAAGAATCACAACTTAACTCATAACTTTATTGATAGCTTAATTGGCTTAAATTACTTTTCTAACGCTACCCTGTAGGAAAATCAACTAATTTAAAAGTAGTTGATAAAGTAGTTTTTTGTCAACCACAACTAGTTGAAATTCTGACATTTTTCCATAGAACGAACTAACATATTTTGTATGGTGATGTCCGCTAAATAAGTCAATTGACTTTCGTCTGCATATATTTTCAACTACTTGTTAAATAAGTTAAATTTAAATAATTTTTTATCTACTTTAAAATAAATCACTCGAAAACCGCATATATTTTCAACTACTTGTTAAATTAGTTATATTTAAATTATTTTTTTAATTACTTTAAAATAACCAATTAAAAATTATTACTGGTGGCCTTAAGTTAATAATATTTGATGAAATAATATGGTTAAATATGTATAAACTTGTAATCTAATACAAATTTGCAATTAAAACATGTCAAAATCAGAGTAGTTGCCGCCTTAATATAATTCAAAGTAGTTTATCAATCACTTGTTTTTAATTAGTATTTCAATTACTTCATATATAATGCAATAAGAACTATTTAGAATTGAAATGGATGCCGCCTTAATATAATTCAAAGTAGTTCATATACTGGTTTATTTTAAATTAGTTTTTTAGTTAGTTGTTTTTAAAAACAAGTTAGTTTGTTCCTTTAGGGTATTAACGTTTAAAAAAACTACACTGTGCGCACCACCACAATGAAAAGAACTCCACACCACAGCTGAAAACACTTGATTTAACGCAATGCTCACGTATACGCGCAGCCCTAAAGTCTTCTAACAACAAATAAAAAATAAGAAAAAATCAAATCAAAACAGAATAAAAATCAAAGCAAATTAAAAATAAAACCAAATCCAACATAAACTTCAATGCAATGCTTTGAACCACAACTATTTTCTCATCTCAAAAAACAAAGTTTGCACTGATGACACAAACTTAATTCCACGAATTTCGTAAACAGACTTGAAAATAAACAATAAGTAGGCAATAATTGTTTTCTTCATATCATGTTTTCACATTTACTTTCAAGTCACCAAGTTTTCTACATTTGGTGACTTGATTTTTTTTGCGACTTGATTCACGCAAAATAATTGTTTGCCTGCCTGAACTTGCAGGGAGTTGAAAAATTAAAGGAGCTTGAAACAGCAAATAAATTCAATCATGCAGTTCTCTGCTACAAACTAGTTTCAGCTTCACGTTATTTAGAAATATTTGAGGCAGATCTTCCTTGTTAAAGGCTTTTTTTTTGAGATTTGCAACACATAGGATTCCAAGGGGCTTAACTTGAGCATGTTATCAACAACCCAGTTGGATACCATAGTAAGGTGACTACTCTAGAGTCTCATTGACTCTAGCGCATAAATCTTCAACTAGGCCCATGGGCCTGGATAAGTACAGTAGCCGCTCGCTTATGTGAACTAATTCAAACAGGCATTGTTCACTTTTGTGAATTATTCATATATTGGAGGTTGAAGTTATTAAAAACAAAATAATAATATTTAACAACGAAGTACTGACCAATAAAAACTAAATAAATTCAGTTAAATTGATTTTTAAAACTAATAACTGATATTTGTCAATTTAAGACTAAGCAAAATAAAAAATATAATATATGAAAAGTATAATGAAACTGTGCTAACGACTGAAAAATTCTGTTAATGTTTTGTACCGTATTAGCATCCAGTTCTTTTCTACTGCTTGCTCTTTGCATTTGTGAAATACCTACATATCATCAACATTACGACTACCTTCAGCCCAAATGATAAATTTGTCAAAAGCAGCCAACAATTAGAACTGCTTATAGTAGCTTTGGAAACCAATTGGATTTCATCTTTCTCGTCCTCAGTCACAAACCCATCACTCCGATCCTGTGTATCCTCATTTGAACGTTGAAACTCGCTGCCGAACTGACAGATAAGTTTAGATAATTCAGCAGCAGGCGAGCGATAGATTATCGTGCATAGTCATATCCTGAAAATGTGCTTTTAAGCGAGGACCAAGGTGCGAGCTGGATGAAAATTTGTTAAACTCTGATTCGTGAAAAAATTTTTTTATACGCATTACCTAATCGAGTGCGTTGCGTCAATATGTATTTTTAATCATATTTTTTGTTTTGGCGCCTTTTCTTTGCTTATTATTGTGTTAATTTATTGTATTTACCAAATACTTACCTGCATGTCATACTTTGCTTATTCTGATTGGCTTAGTTAATTTTTTTTTCTTCTTTGTAGCCAAGTTCACATACAAACGCACTGTCAAAATTGGAAATTCGAATACCTTTGTCACTTCTTTTCCAGTTTTTTCAAATTTCCAGTTTTTTTTTTTATTAGTTCATAATAAATATTCTGTTGCAGTTAGAATTTGTGCTTTATTATTATTTATTGAATTTGTTTCATAATGCTGTGACCCTTCTATCATTTTGTAAAAGCAATGATTTCTTTTTTCGATTTGAATTTAAAATAATAAGCTTAATTTTACCTCACTGCTGAGAGAGTGCGCATAAATATCTGAATTGAATACTATATTTTTGCCAAGGGCAAACTTCTTTATACAGTGCCCCGTTATTACATCAAAAAATACATGGTAAACGAAACAAAAGTTTAGCAGAACATAAGCCAAAAACTGCAAAAAATATATGTAATAATAATGTTTACATAATAGAGATAAGTGCTGTTTGTTCATTCTTTAGAACCTCGTGTACAAAAGTTTTTCTGTGATATTTTGTTCACTCTTTTGGATGTTCATATATTTGAGTGTCCACATAACCGAGCGGCTAGTGTATAATTGGAGGTCATCAGCATATGCATGCATAGTGACGTCATGCTAAAGATGTCATTAATAAATACATTTTAAAAAAACAAAACTTTTTTATAAAAAGGGAAAGCCGGCGAAGCGATGGATATTTCCTTATACTTACATGTATAAAATATGCATTTCATTTAAAATTTTAAGTCGTTTAGCTACGAAGATTTGATATTTGGGTACAATGTGGTGTTAATGTATCCGAATTGAAAAGATATAAGCACAATGTGCAAATAAACAAAGCACAATGTGCAAAAGTAGGAATCATAATCACGTAATAAGAACTAGTATGCGAGATTCTTCCGGCAGTTTCAAGGCACGGATACCAAGATATTTTTAAATCTGGCATCAACAAAATATCTGTCGGCCGAATTTTTTCTAAATCTGTATAGAATTCCACACAAATTAACTTAACATTAATCAAAATCCGCGATGACAGTAAAACATTACGAACATTTAATAATATAAAATTTATTATAACATATTTTTGGTTAATTAAATCCACGCCAACCAAGCTCATCTTATTCCTCTGAGAGTTAACTTTTCATTTTCATCCAAAATTTTCAAATCCGCGATCACAGAGCTTTCAGAATTGATGGCTCCCGGACTATAATCTTGATTTCTGAGAAGAGGAAATTTTGTTTACATTTATTACGTTAAAAACAAATTCCAAAAATATCTAATAATGTTGCTTTTATTTTGTTACAATCTTTGAAGTACTATGCAATGTCTATCTCCCACGAAATGCCACAAATTTTCCCTTTTATGCTTTATTTTTTTTTTCACATATTATCCGCTCACTTCTTCATTTATTAGTTTAACCATGACAACATGATTTTTTTATGAATAAGAATTTTGACTAAAATAGATTTTTTCTATTTCTAAAAATTGAGTCAGATACGCTGCAGTTTTAATAAAAAATAAGATAAAAAATAACCAATTCATTTAAAAAAATCCTGATGATGCATATTTGCTGCTCGTAGTTCATTTTAAACCCACAGAATGAATAAACATTAATTAAACATGCTTAATTTATTTCAGTTAAATGCTATTTTAGATTTATACAATAGGATTAAAATAATTACAAACTCTGCAGATAAGCGCGTTGGCCTATTAAAACAATTTTAAAATTAATTTTTAATAACAGCTAATTATACCATCAAACAAAGAGATTTTATAACTAATTATGGACTTTTATTGATAAATCGGACAAAACATTTTTTGCGACATTAATGAGAACCTCCCACTTTTGAAGTCGGTTGAGATAAAAAAAAAGATTTGAATGTATAAAATTGACTGCTGCTGTGACAAAATCTGCAACAATAATTATTTGAATTTGAATATATGTAACAAAACCTTTAATTAACATGCAAAAATAATAGCGCTTAAATAGCACAAAAATCAACCAACACCAGCTGCAATCATACAAAATGGCAGATGAGAGAGGGAACCTATTAGTGAATTAACTATTTTAACAGTGATTGAATAAAGTCTAGCAATACTTTAAATATTTAAAAGAATTAGGATTCAAAATTATACATAATTTTTTTAACTACAAGAACTTCAAACACGATTTTAACCCTCAACCGTCCCTCAATTTCATAATCAAAACAGTCCGTTTTGTGTCAATTTGACACAATGAGTTTTTTAAAAAGTAATATCGCTAATCGCTTATCAACTTATATTATAATATTTTTTTCATAAATGCACATAAAAAAATTCGTGTGAAACTTAAAATATTGTGGAAATATGTATTACGTATCAATAATACATAAATTTGAAACATAAAAATATGTTAGGGAAAGTTTTGTTCACTAGGGGGTCCTTATTTTTCGACTTTTGAATTATCATCGCTGCATGCCATTATTCGATTATATACATCTAAATATGAAAGAGATTTTTTTGTTTTAATTTTGTCAATGTTTAGCCACCTCACTAGAAAAAGTGCCTTGGTGTCATTCGCCGATTTAAATGAGCTGCGGATATGTGATAGAGGACAGAAATTTAAGGTACATGTATTTTTTATAGGTGCGGGAACTCTGGTTCAAAATGGCGTCCGAAAATTTCACATAAATGCGTTATTTCAAATAATGGCCATATTGGAGCAGCCATTTTCAATTTTTGACTCCAGATTCGTGCTTATCGACCCCAAAAACCTGTAAATAGCTGATATCATATGGATATGAGGTCGTCTTCTAGATTTGGTCACTTTTTCTGCCATTGATACCAATGTGCCTTGGTAGCGACCCCTAAATAGCATTTAAAAATTAAAAAAAAAACAGTACTAATTTCTTATGGTATATATTCAAATAATTTGTTGCCCCGTGAAATTAAAAGAAAAAAAATATTTTTCTTAGGAATAAGAACCATCCTATTGTTCACACAATATGAATCGATGACATGGGCAAACATTTTTCAGGCGTTTATCAAATCGAACATAATGAACGTCGTAGACTTACGTGAAAATAAATATTTTTGCATAAATAACATCTGATACGCTTTCTTAATAATTCAGCAAGTTGAAGATAACTTATCGATGTGATAGGCTCATTTGTAGATGGGTTTTGTAGAAGACCCTGGATGTCAATCGCTGACTTGTATACAAGGACTATGTAGCTAAAGTCCTCCCCAGACTCTTAAAATTAACTTGCAACAAGAAAGTTTATGAACCAATTTGCCATAAATACTTTTATTTTGTAGTAAAAATCGCAGAAAAGTTGATTTTGCGTTTTCGTTGATATTGTTGAAGGCAAAATTTATCACATTTTTTATATAGCAAAACGTTTTTTATTATTTCATACTTTGTAAGAAATAACGATAATAGAATATTAATGTATATTGTTTAGTAAAGCATTCATAAAAAAAATCATTTTGAAAAGTAATGCTTTTTTATCAGCATCACCACCTGAGTCGATTTAACCATGTCCATCTGTCTGTCCATGATCTCGATTACTGCCATAACAATTTAAATTAAATAGAATCCTAGATTTCATTTTTGGTTTTAGTAATATAAACAGACCTATTCTAGCAAATTAACAATAGTAAACCAGAATTTTTCATATTTTTATGTGTTTGTTCTAATTTTTTGATTTCAAAACAATATATGAAGCTCAGAAATAATAAATTTCGATAAAAATTGTCTGCTGCTTTTCACATATTGACAATTTCATTGAACAATTTTGTTTGTTGAGTTTCAAATTTTGTTTTGAAATCAAAAAATTACAACAAATACATGGAAATATGAAAAATACTGGTTTACTATTGTTAATTTGCCAGAATAGGTCTGTAAATTTAATTCAGTCAGTTCAGCTGGTATTTATAATTTTCATTTGCTTCTTGAAATTGAATTTTATGAATTTATCTCTTCCAAGCAAAATAATGCATTTCAATAATTCAGCTGATGATCTATTTAGTGAAATTAATTGGACAAATTTATTTTATGAAAACACACCGCAACTTGCTTTGATATATTCAAATCTACCACTTTAGATATTTAACGTTAAAGTAAGTAAACGTTAGTAGAATATAATAAAACATACTATATTATACAATAAACTCAAACTCGAGCATTATGCGAGAGAGTTTCATTTCATAAATAATTTTTTATACAAGCAATATATATTTAGTTTTACAATTAATATAATTTCAAATCCGAAAATATTTTGGAATTATATCCAATAGAAAAGAAATGGATATCGTCTTTAATAGTATTTAATGGCAGCAATTCTTCCTCGACTGTTGATACTGTGATTCTTTTTGCAGATTTTTTTTTTAAACAAATTATAATGATAATGACTCGTGGCATGATAGCCCCCTGTTGGAAAATGTTGAACTAGGCTTTGATATTGGCTCTATCATATTGACAGTTGAATATGTTCTAAGTTCATTGTCTCAATTAAAAAGTTCTACTAAATCTGACAACAATGAATTGATCCCTATTTTATTAATTAAATGCGCGGCTGCATTAGCTGAACCGCTTTGTATGATCTTTAATTATTATCTGTCTTCTGGATCTTTTATCGAAGCTTGAAAAATTCCAGCTATTACTCCAATCCTTAAAAATTATCAAATGAATGATATAACCAACTACCGGCCCATTTCTAAACCAACCATTGTTTCAAAATTTTTTTATTCATCAAACCTAAATTGTAGTTTCTTGTTAAGCGGCACATTTTTCTTGAGCAGCATGGGCTTGTAGCTGGGAAGTCTACAATAACTAACCTTTCAGTTTTTTCAAATAATTGTATATCTTCTTAAGAATCGGGTATTCAAGTTGATATCTTATATACAAATTTTTTTAAGGCCTTCGATAAAGTTTCCCATAAAGTGTTAGTTGTTAAACTTGGTAAAATGGGGTGTCATCCACTTTCTTCGAATGGATTAAGTCCTATCTGAGTGGTAGAGGTTGCTATGTTTCGAATAATACCTCTCAATCACATTGCTTTAAAGCGTCTTCTGGTGTTCGGCAGGGTAGCATATTGGGTCCCTTGCTGTTTGTTCTGTATATAGATGATAATTCTCCATGACTAGACTTTAATGATTACTAACGACAGTTCCCAAAGATTAAATGCTTTATGGTTATCAATAAAAAAATGAAGTGCGTGAAGTATACCCTGTAAAACAGGATGCTTGTCTGACTCTGCGAGTTAACTCCTAATCCTATCGATGTATTTGAATGTAAACTTTGGCTCAGAGCTTTATGAAAACAAGATTAGGTAAATCAAGTTTTTAAACTCTTTCTGTTGAGACAGTATGGAAAGTCATGTTTCCATATATAATCTTACTAAAACAAAACTGTCCCCACTTTTTAAATTAATTTTTTAATGGATATTATGGTAATCATTATTTATTTTTACTATTTGATATATGGGCATTTCCGCCGAAAGGATTATGAACATATTATTTTATGTTTTTATCTTAGACAAACATTTAAATTCTATTAATATAAGCAATTTATCATGATTATGAAATCGCTTGCATTGTTTCGCAAATGTTGTTTTCTTTTTAGTAAATATTTCGTAAGCGTTTTTGTTGTAGGCAATATGAAAGGGTTTGGCTAGACATAATAATGAAATGGTAGAGGCAAGAGAGAGCAATAGATTTAATTTGTTTTTTAATTACTTAATTACATAATTACCCAATTATTTAATTACCAAAATAAATCATAATGGAAAAAATGTCATGTTCAAAATGTCACGTATCGACTTAGATTAATATTAAAAAAAAGTATAGGATGAATTTCATTTAAAAATCTAGATAAAACTGAAATTTTGAACCCGACCACCGCAGATATCAATGAAATTTTGTTCATAGCTAAATTTGATCAATACAAACAAACTCTCATTTTTAGAAATGACTGTTTAGCGATTTTTTGGGCGTGGCACAGTGGGGAATTTTTCAAAAAAACGCAAAAATGGTCGAAAAGAGCTCCATTTAAACTACAATAACTCAGAATCGGCTGAACCGATTTCCATGATATTGGTATCATTAAAAATATATTTTAACAGGCTTTATGACACGTTAAAAAAATAATTCGAATAACAGCGAAAATATCAGGTCACATTCTTATACATTTACAAAATAGTTCAACAATTCTAACATTTTTTAAATGTTTACAAATAAAAAACCATCAACAATTGTTTATATTATTTGCCATGTTTTTATTAATTTGTATTTTATTTTATTTAAATTTTTTTTAAGTTAATTATTTAATTATTATTCTGTTAATTATTCTGCTCCACGTTGGATTCATTACGACTGCGCGCTTTTCTTAGTGTATTCAGGCAAGTTTTGCAAATACGGCTACAATGAATGTTGGCGACAGCTGGAAAATATTCAATTATATTTGCAGCCTCGTTTTCACTTATTTTACGAAGCGAAGCGCAACACTTATTAGATATTTTTATGCATCTGTACTTATTGTTTGAATTCATATTCACTCAAAATTTTAAAATATAAGCGTACAAATTTTAATGGGATATCTTGGCTTCTCGAAACTGTTTATAATTATGAATTTCGGTACGTTCATCAGGTGCATTTATATAGCAATTTTTAAGGCAATTTTAAAATCAATTCTTTAATTAGGGGTACCTGCAGTGTGTTTATTTTGCTAATCCTAGAAACACAGTTACAGTAAGCATTTTATGCGCTTACCTGTATACTTATTGGTTTGGGCTGGTACGGCCGCAAGAACTTTTTGGGGTTATTCATAATTTTCCTGGGACAATGTTTATTTATTTTACCTGTATACATACATAATTTTCTTTTATGCATATTATATCAATAACCTTTGCACATTATAAGTATATTTTGAATATAACTGAAATTTGAACACTTCTCAGTAATATAACAGATGTTTGGCTATTTTTCGCGGCTTCAATATAAAAATATATGGGCAATTACTAGAAGTGCCACTACTTAAAAAATTATATAAAAAAAACTAAAAAAGAACCCATTTTTATTTATTGATATGTTATAGGTGAAGGATAAACCTTTCTAAAAAAGTAATACACTGTAAAAAACCCTTGATCTTTTTGGTTTTTTCGTTAGTTAAAATTTTCTTTTTGTTATAAAATTTTTTACAGTGTAATTTTTTTTATTTTTTTAACGTGTGATAAAGCCTGTTAAAATATCTTTTTAATGATACCAATATCATGGAAATCGGTTCAGCCGATTCTGAGTTATTGTAGTTTAAATGGAGCTCTTTTCGACCATTTTTGCGTTTTTTTCGAAAAATTTCCCACTGTGCCACGCCCAAAAAATCGCAAAACAGTCATTTCTAAAAATGAGGTTTTGTTTGTATTGATGAAATTTAGCTATGAACAAAATTTCATCGATATCTGAGGTGGTCGGGTTCAATGCATCTCGATTTTTACATGAAATTCATCATATAAAGTAACATTATATAAAGTAACATTATTTCATAAGATTTTAAAATTAATTACATATATGGACACGAAAACTACTTTCTACTACTTTTTTTTTTTTAAGAATTGCTGATAACTTATTATAAAATAATAAAAAAAATGCCACAGTTTAATTTTTATGTACATCCATTTTTGACACGTTCGAATTGTTTCATTTGTAGCGGTTTTTTTTTTTTTTTTTGGAATCAGGATTATGCCTATTATAAACTTTGGTATTAATTAAAGTGCTAACTAAGAGCTTTAATGTAAACTAGAAAGGAAATGCAAATATGTTTTACTTTACCTTTTTCACACTTTACATGTTTGATTTACGTCACGTTCGACATATCGAGATGCTGTTTAAAATATTTAAATTTCTTTAAAGATATAATGTTTTAAAAATATAGAGATAAGTACAGTTAATTGTTTTGTGTGGGTTTTATTACCAATGTTTTAAATGCTTTGATAACAAGAACAATAAAAAATACGTGCTGTCGATTTCGCAAATTTCCGTTGCGAAAAAAATATGAAAAAATAAAGTGTTAAAAAGTGTCAAGGTCATTATTGCATTCGAATAATATTTTTTATTTTTTGTTGATTTTTTTGCGTAAAAGTGGTATTGCGTAAAATTGGACAATGTGATATGTCACATTTACCAATATGTCGATTTATCACATTACCCGAACTTTTAACGAAACTATTTTCCAGCTTCATATTTGGTCATATCTACCTGTAAAATAGATATTCGTCTATTTATTCTGCGATTCATGTATTCATGTACTGGGAAAATATCAAAAACGTACGCAAAGGAAATGGAGAAAGCCATTATGGAAGTAAGCGAATAAAAAACGAAATGGCCATTTCAGCCCTTGAAAAGATTTTGACCCAAATTCATATGATCAATTGTGTTTTGTGTGTTGTGAAATGTTTGAACACAAATGATCGAGAACTGGACATACAGGCTTATGGCGACTCCTAAAGGCTTATGTTCTCCAGAAGCTTTTCATAACATTTACTTTTTGAGGTTTGTCTGCAGAGAGGTGACGGCCCAACAGAAAAGTTAATTCAATTGAAAACACTTTTTTTGTCGGGTGGGAATTGAACCAGGGTTCTCTGGCGTATGGGCAACATACTCTACCCACTACGTCACGGCCGTCACGCCATTATGGTTGTAAGAGAAATGGGTAGTTTTTTAGCCTCCAATACGTTTTACGTTTCTTTTGCTACACTGGATCGAGCGGCCAGAAGTGAACAAACTATTGCTGAAATATTAGCATAAGGTAGCATATTACCTTTGGGTCGCAAACCAGTTCTTAATGAATGAATGGAGATGGAGCTGGTTAAATACTTGAAAAAAAAAAAATTAAATCGCGATTTTGGGATCTCAAACACAAGGTAAAAGACAAATTGGAGCAATAACATCTGCTAGATGAGGTTTTCTTATAACCTTCGCTTTCGTAGTATCCACCCGGGTAGATAATTAGACTTTATTAGACAATAAATCTGCATGTTTTGATCAAATCTCAACATTCTTTCGACTCAGTTATTAAACTTACGTTGTGTTTCCGATAATAACACTAGTCTACAAGGTTTTTTATCCAGAGACCTGAAATTCTTTTCTAAAAGAGCTTTTTACGCTGATTCTGCGTGTATGCGTAGTTTTCTCCTAATAGGTCGAATTTTTGAGATACAGGGTGATTTGTATTTTTTAGACTTTGATCCAGTTTTTCCGTACTAGAAACTGAACTGTTTCATATATAGTAATAAGTATGTCATCTGGCAGATAATTAAATAAGCTATCCAATACTGTATTGACCATTTGCATGTCATGTTTCTTCTTTGAGATATTTAAGTCAAAAGTTAAAATTTTAGGTTTTTTATTAAAAATGTTTAACTTTAACCGTCTTTCCCATCATTTTTTTAAATTTTTTCAAAAATTGCTTTAATATGACAATTTTTTTATTTAATAACCTTCATTAATATACCAATAACAATATAACAGAGTTGGGGAAAAAAATGAAAAAAAGTCACATTTTTTTGGTAAATGGTCTTTTTATATTCATAGGCTCATGAATATTTACCTGGGTAGAAATATAGGCATTTATGTCAAAATATTGTACTTTGAGATAAAGAAACAGTAACTAGAATAATGTTAGCTGTTTATTTAGAAGTACGACGTAATGGAACTCCTCTTAAATTCCTACTCAAAATTCCAAACAGCACAAATAGCGATCAGCTTATTTAATAAAAGCATCGAAAATATAAATAAGCGAAAATAATATGCAAAGAAAAGTGTCCCCCGTATGCTAAAAGCACGAAAATCGATTAAACGCAAAACTAGCATAGGTAGCAATGACTCCAGTAAATCAAGCAGTTTATTGCATCTATATAGACAGTTCTGACGAAGATATTTGTACTAGACATCTGCATGAATACATTTGTTTTGCCTGCAGCAAAGTGCACACTTTCGTACTGTACCACATTTTATAGTATCTTTCAAACTTGTGTACAGTACAAATCCGGTTGGATTTTAACAGAGTGTGTACACAACTTTGGGTTAGTTGCATAGCTATTTTCCTGCAGACTACTTTGTCTTTTGAAAACCTAGCAAATACACCAAGTAGATTGTGCTGTACTGCTCAAAATAGCTTCGTATCTATCATGTTAAAAAAATCATGTCTAAAAAAGTCTACTTTATTTTTAATTTATTTTATTCACTTTCTTTTAAAAGTATTGAAGTTTAAAAAATTTAATTTTATTCTTTTTAAGGAAATAATTCATACTATTTCCTTTCAAATTCTTTTATTTAATCTAACTTATATACAAGTACTTGGTATACAAGCACAAGTACGCTAGGAAATTTCATATTGAAAACATTTCGGTTTTGAGTACAGTACTTGAATGTTTTACTTTTGTTTTGTAGTGTACTCACTCGTAGTTGGTTGTTGACAATGATAGAGTGTAAGTATACGTGTTTCAAGCAAATGTTTTAAAGAGGCGTTTGGATGTATTCGTGCAGATGTCTTATTCGTACATTGCCAAATATTCCACCTTTTCTGACCAAAGGGTCTCGTTTTGTTTGTCAGTCGTCTGCATAAAAATTTATGGACTATAAAGACTAAGGCATATATCGATTCTTATTTTTATTTTATTTAATGGAATGCATTTTTGTTAATTTAGATTTGAATACTTGAAAATTTTGTGTTTAATAAACCAGGAAAAAGAAGATTTCATATTCTTTAAGCAAAGAATAGCTGCATTCCCGTGGTCGTTGATCTAGAGCGTGGCTCTATTTTATTCGCAATGCAAGAACAAAAATTAGAACCTGCTCTTTTCCTGGCTCTATTTTTGAGCTTAAAATGCTGCCAAGTAAAAAGCACATTTTTCAAAACGAACACAGTTGGTACATCTGAATTACTCATATTCAAGTTTTCGTCTCACTGCTCGCATTCTTATTTTGGCACACCATCGCCATTAGTGCCAAATTGTAATAAAGTTGAACTAAAACTGTTCCACTGAGATTTGATCTGATCCAGTGAAACGGAAATACAGCAAATATGTGATATGGGTTATGTGATATAGTATACAAAATTTTTTGCATTTACGGACGTCATCTTGAAGTTTCCATAATTTTTGAAAAAATCATCGTACGGCTCATTTTGAAGGGAAAATAGTTCTTTATGATAAATTAAGTAGAAAATAGTTTTAAAAACGTTGTGCTGCTTTTATCTAACCTCAAAAATAGCCATTTTTCGTGTACATAACCTCAGATATTTCAAAGTTCTGATGTGATCAGGCACTGATTTAAATTCTACGCAAAAAAATTATTTTGGAAATTCCCCTCTGCTGACCAATACAATCACAAACCCGTTATTTACAGATCTTTGTTACTGATGTACATACAGCTATTTCTAATAGTGGAAAAAAGGCTTTTGCTGTACGTTTTGTAAATAGTGGTAAATTTTGGGAGCAAAGTACAAGTAAATTCTTATTAATTAGACAACAACCAATTATTTTGCATACTGAAATTATACCGTTACCGAAATCTACACTATTGTACGAATTCTAGTTTTTTATTCACTTATAGCTATTTCGCTGACTGTTTTATTGAAATACGTATTAATTTTATTTACATGTTGTACACTGACTTCTTTGCCCGACTGTAGCCTTAGATGATTATGATAGAGTACGTGTCAATAGCCCCATTTGCCCACACAGTGTGCTAGTTTGAAAAAGTGTATCGATGTTGAGAATATGTGTTATTAATTAACTTGCCACTTTAAATGAAATTTCCACATATGCACTTACACACAAAAAACTTTCCATATTTTTCAGTAATTTGGTTTGGATTATGCTTTGTCAGATGCGATTATGCTCTGTCAGCATTTAATAGCTGAGGCAGCGTGTATTAATTAGTTCGAAAATATTTGTATATTGTAGCAAAAGTTTTGGCATATATTGAATTTTTTTTTTTTTATTATATTCTTGTATGATATGGGTGTATGTGTGTGATTTCAGTAATTATTGCATATTTGTTTCAGTTAATAGATTTTTGGTGTGGGTTCAATGGTTGGTGATTATGTCTTAATTTGTTAATTTGCTGCATGAGCAATCAATATATTTAGCTAAACATTTAAAAGTGGTCGAGAAAGTAAGGGAGCCCATAAATTATTCAAACTTTAGAATATAATTTTGCCGTGTTAGCAAGAAACCGGAACAATCGATTTTCACCGTCTTCTTTTGTTTTGAAATTTGTATCACCAAATAGAGTTTTGCAGCGCTAAGGGATGGTAAGCCCATGGAGCCTTATCAAGACTAATGCGAATGCCGATCGCCATAGATTTATGTGACCTGGCATAACCTTGAAGTCAAACAACTATCTTTTACTGGCCAATTCTTGTCGCTTTTGGTGAATGGCATGCTCTCTACATCTAATGTGCTTATCCAAACCATATGACACCAAAAAAAATTTTATTATGTACTCTCGCCAAATATATGTTGCTTACAGTCAGAAGAAAGCTCAAACACAGAATGAGAAAACAAACTGTTCTACTGTATACAAAGTATCTTTATCAGCTTCAATCACTGATTTGAAACAGTACCGTCAGTTTGCGTTGAAAATTACTCATTTCTGCTTAACTGCAATCGTATCAACACTGTACGACTGTCATTTTCCCAAATATAAAAAAGAAAATTGGTAGTACAGGTTGGGTTATTGACTCCTTTGCAAAAACCCTAAAACTTACGACAAAAAATACAAAACAGGTCGTAAAGCTAAGCTCTCGGAATATGATAAGCGAATGATTTTTAAGAAAGCCTGAAATTCAACCATATCTTGTGTTTGAATCGGTAGTTACTGAAAATAGAATCAGAGAATAGAATGCTTTTGAGTTCCGATGATTGATTATTGATATCCGTTAAGGTCTTAAAAATGACTTCACACTCATCAAATGAACTAGTCTTGTTGTAAAGGACATATATTTGAAAAAAACCTGCATCACACTTGCCAGCTTGGTTCACACGTAAACTTCACTATTATCCTGTGAACTCATCTAGAGAAATGTTGCGAAAAAGCTACTAGATAATATAATCTAAAATTAGCTAAATTTGGTAATTTGTAAATATTGAACATCATATTCAGAAAAATAACATGCTTTTCTTAATTACTTAGGTGGCCATAACAACCCGTGTTTGGGTTTCAGCCGACCTCATCTCGCCAGGCGCCTCTGCTTTGCGCGCACCTTCTTCAATCGGATACACCAAGTGCGGTTAGGGCTTCTTCGGCCTGGCCCATCCATCGGAGGCATGGTCTCCCTCGTCGTCGTTGACCAGCGACCCTCGCCTTTAGCACCTTTTTCGCTGGAGCTTCGTCGTCCATACGATGGACATGACCCAGCCAGCGTAGTCGCTACACAGTTATATGCCGAACTATGTCAATGTCTTCGTAGAGCTCATACAGTTCGTGGTTCATTTCGATGCGATAGTCATCGCCGACTCGAACAGGACCGTAAGATTTTGCGAAGAACTTTTCTCTCGAACACCCCCACATCAGCTGCGTCAGTTTGCGAAACTACCCGTGCCTCAGCATCATAAAGAAGCACAGGAAGAATGAGCGTCTTGTAGAGTGTTAGTTTTGTCGATCGAGAGAGGGCTCTGGAACTTAGTTGCTTACTGAGCCCGTAGTAGCACCTATTAGCAATTATTGTTCTTCGCTTTATCTTCAGGCTGATTTCGTTGTTGTTATTAATGGCTGTGCCAAGGTATACGAACTGCTTGACTACTTCAAAGTTATAGATGCTGGATGAAACGTGGGAGTCTAAGCGCCGCTCTCCCTTGTTTGTAGACAGCATATACTTTGTTTTACCTTCATTTATCGTCAAACCCACTTTGGCTGATTCCTTTTAGATAGCGGTGAAAGCAGCGGTAACATCGCTCTTGGTTCTGCCGACAATATTAATATCATCAGCGTACGCAAGGAGCTGGACACCTTTGTAGAAAATAGTGAAACTACGATGCACACTGACCTTTCGTACGATCCCCTCCATGATGATGAAGGGATTGAAGGGATCGTAAGACAGTGGATCGTGTTGTCTGAAACCTCTTTCGGTATTGAAGGTTTCGGAGAGGTCATTTTCTACCGTGACGAAGCTGCGTGTGTTGCGCAACGTCATTCTGCACAGTCTAATCAACTTTGCAGGCATACCGAACTCAGACATTGTTGCGTTTAGGCAATCCCTTCTCGGGCAATCGAACGCAGCTTTAAAATCGACATAGAGATGATGTGTGCCAATTTGATTTTCATGGGTTTTCTCCAGGATTTTGGGTTTTCCAGGATGGGTTTTCTCCAGGATTTGTCGTAGCGTGAAAATCTGGTCTATGGTGGACTTTCAGGTCGAAAACCACAGTGATAAGGTTCAATCAGTGTTTTTATAATCTACAAGTGGTTGCTCCGGGCTTGAAACCTTGGGTTAGACGCTTAACCTCTTGATAGAATTTTCGTGCATCCTTCTTTTCTTGCTTCTGAAAAGGCGCCTCTCTTCCTTTCTCTTTTCGCGGTAGTTTTCTCTCACGACTCGCGTTGCAGCTGACTGCAGCGTTTTTCTATAACTATAACATGCTTTTCATGCTATGCATGAAGAGCATATTCATCCACAATATAGGCTCCCTTGTTCATTATATTATATGCCAAATTTCATTGAATCCTCAAAACCACTCCAGAACCAGAATTTATCCGCAATGTCGAAAAAAATGTGCAGCATTTGTATAAATAAATAAAAATGTGCTTAGTTGAGCAAAAATTTTTGCTTAAGTAAGCAAAGCGTGGCGCTTATTAAGCCTTCTTTAAACGCCCACATTTAACAATAATTTTTTCTCACAGTTTTGACTTCTAGTTTTTTTTTCACTTCACTCTTAAAAGGTATTTTATCATGGTCTTTGTGATACTTTTAATAATATTTTGTTTATAAAAAAGTGTGCAGATTTTGTGGGAAACAAATTAAAATTCAAATAAACACTTTAAAGTTGTATTTATATAGCGTTTCACGACGAAAATAACAAAAGAGGACGACGTCAGCAACGACAAACAGAAAAGAAAGCGAACCTGATGCTGACATTATTAAAATTGTCAACATTAAGAGAGTCAACAAAAAGAAAAGCGGGAAAATATATAAAGGCGAAAATTAATTCTATGAGAATGACGGGAATTCACTTATTTTTTTTTTATTTTATTTCTTTATTTTTTTTTTTTGTTTTTTTATCTCCTTATTTCGTTTGTGATAATTTTTCCAATTTGAATTTAATTTATTTGCTGCTACTGCTTCAGAGGCAATTTTTTGGGGCGTGTTAAGTGCTCTGTTGCTGCTGATAAGCAACAAAAGGACGCAATGAAATCGTATTTGTGGCATACAAGTAGCCCATCAACAATTTTTTAATGTGAAATTTTTTTATGCCGTTATGGAAAAAACAAAATGCAAGAAGCTTTAGTGAGACCATTTTAACATTAAGGACTTGAAGTGGACATCAGGATTGCGGCGCCGAACAATAAGTGTGCGTGCGGAAAGTCAGGACTTTGCTGTTTAATGTTGCCTTTGTGCGGAAAGGACATTAGTGATGCCAGAGATTTGGCTTTGTTATTTTTTCTAGCAATAATCTTTCAGCAAATTGTCACTGTTTTGCTCTTAATACTGATTGAAGAAAATTTTTATTCAACTTCATTTTTTATATTTAGTTGTTTGTAATCTTACTATTATCGAAAACTTGTCTGAGATATCTGGATCAACGCGAAAACACTGAAAGACTGAATATATCACCAATGTATTCTATATTTCTGTTTATAGTAGGCCTCTATCGGCATGGCTCATTTCTACTCAGTCCCATGGGTATAGAGTCTTGGGTTCATGAATCAACAGACAACACCGTACACATACTCTTTGAACGAACTTGAAATAATCATGATACTCATGCTCAAATGTACTGGATGCCAAATACATGACTCCTGATATGGCCAAGACCCTATTTTGGAACCCAATATTAATATACACTTGTACCAAATACAAGGTTCACAAGCCATGTGAACGCTTCAATATTTGATACAATAGTAACAGTTATTATCCAGTAGTTGAGTACCTTCACATCACTTGCTAGTGCAGATTAAGACCTTTCTTAAATCTCAGCTATATTAAAGCTTACTCATTTACATTCACTTTCCATACCTACTCCAAGGAAAGGCCGCAAGTACCGGGCTCCAAAGTAGACCCTTCTTTTACGGAGATAAGAAAATATGAATTCCTAGTGGCAAAAATGATTCACATGAAAGCATCCTATATAATTACTCCTTTCTTAGTGTCTTTGGACAGAGAGGTTGTATCATGACCTAGTGGAGTTCGCCAATGTATCATTATAACTAAGTTGAACTGTTAATTTTAAAAAGTACCCCGCAATTTATTTAGCAAAAAAAAATTTCATATTTAGTAAAATAAGGGAAACGAGCCACCAAAGACGGATCATTCTACACCATGACAATGCGAGCTCTCACGCAACGCGTCAAACAAGTGACTTTTCGAGTACTCAAAGCATCGAACTCTTGTTTTGGCACACAGTGACTCTTTTTTATTACCCTGGAATTAACCTTGAAGCAAATGCCTTGAGCCACGCGCCCCAGAAGAAGTAGTTCAAATTTTCTCAATAGATCCAAAATATCTAAATAATTACCGAAGTGAATAGATAGAAGTAGAAGTTTGGTAAGCTAAGCAAAAAGGTAATCCTCCCTATTTAAGAAATTTGATGACACTCACAATCCGTTTCAGAATAGATAGACAGTATTCTATTTCAATTGCTGATTGGTTCAGTACTAGGGATGCAAGCGATACAACGGTACTATCGTCATCGACGATGCATCGTTCATAAACATCGATGTTGTTATCAGCGATACATGGTTACTAAAAGCAAAAACCTCACTTGCTACTGAAAATGAGATGAGATATCGACCGCTCATTTATAGCCTAATTAGCAGTCTTGCCATGAACAAATTTTCATATCGTAACTTTTGCACTCAGCTCATTGGACTCCCGTCAGATTTTTGAAACTCTTAAAACCAACAAAACCTAGTTTTTTTCGTCATGTGAATGTATGACGATCATTTAACTAGCATTTTGTTTATTTTTTAAGGGGAAGTTCTTATAAAACTCGACAAGAAAACTCGTTTTTTTTTTTAATTTTTCTATAGTTTATGATATGTAGCATATGTTTCCAAAGTGATTTGGCCGATAACGATTACATAAAAAAGTTATCGCATAAGAAAGGAACTCACAAAAAATGAGTATCTCACATCAATCTTTTTGAAATGCACGCCTATATTCCCTACCATACTGTGGTAAGAATAGGGCTTAAGTCTACTTTAAAGAAACTGCTGAATTTCAAAGGGTGGCTTGGGTCACGGGGAGGGGTTAGTGGCCTTTTTTTTCATTACCATTATAATCTAGGGACAAATTGGTACCTTGTAAGCATGATACAATTATAATTCTGCTATTCCTTGTACTAAGCAACTTTTTGAAGTTTAAGTGGATTCATTAAACTAGACTTGTTCCAAGAATTGTTACCTCAGGCATCACCAGATGTCGTTAGATGCGCTGTGGCATTGAAATAATGGAAAGCTAGTTGTCCGAAAACATCGTTACTAAAATCTTAAAAAGCGTTTTCTGAAAAACCATGTTTTTTAAACTGGTCTCGACGATATCTCACGAGCTTCTATGTGGATTGACTTGGTTTTTTTGTTATTTTTCACAAGATTAAGTAAAAAACTAAAATAATTTTGAACGGTTTTTTTTTTATTTTTTTGGGCAAATTAAAGAGCGAAAAGTGTAAAAAACTGTACTTAAAATTCAGGTGTCTGTCATTTTTGAAATTTTCAACTATTTGTTGATATTAAAGGTATAAACTGAAGTAAATATAATATTATTATATATTTATAATATTTTTTGGTATCTTTATTTTTGATGACATGATCGGTACTGTGCGATGGACACCTTTTGGGTACCTTTTTTTCAACGTGATGCTTAACGGCGTATTGCCACTTCACATTACACTATTTTTCACCAAAACAAATATTAAACTATTTCCTGTAGTTTAAGAATCAATAAATAACTGCTAAAAAACTCAAGCTGTTCATTTTCTTCCTTCTATGAAAAAAATCAGGAACAGCTCCGTGTTTTTCGAGCTCAAGAAGAAGCTTTCTGCCCCTTAATTAAAGGGCATTTCGTTTATCGATTTTTTTTTTTAAATTTTGGTGTGTCTTATCAGAGTGTCACGAAATAACTGTTAATGATATAGATTTAAAAATTTTTGTATGTTTTCAAAAAAGGTATTTTTTATGTAAAACATACAAGTTTACTACACAATATCAGTGAAATTGAATTTTTTAGTAGGCGTATCTGCATATAAACCGCGATCCATTATACAGGTTTACTGCACAATATCAGTGCCTTAAGCTTTTAAAATTTAAATGTATTTTACATTTTGAAAATTTCTAAATTTATATACGTCCCTAGAACTAACATATTTATGTGCGCTTTTATTATGTTGATGGGTAACCAAGAGAGAGGTTCTTCTGAATCTAGAATATACCTACTATATACATATATGACAAATGTCACTGAAATTTATTTTTTCTTTTTAGTTCACGTTTTGGTTTTAAATAAAAGCTTATTTTTAAAATTTTTTTTTATATATTTTTTATATTTTACTTTTTAGTCTTACAGTTTTATTATGAACATCTTTTATTTTGAAAGCCTTGCATATAGCATTTTAAGTTTTTAGACCATTAAACTTAACAGTACATATTAACGTGATTTATACCATTTACATTATTTATTGCATAATATACCTTATTATGATATAGCATTTTTATTGATTTGTGGGCGGGAATAGAAGGAGTGGCCAAATTTAAACCCCTATCTTCTACTTGATGTAAATGTGCTGCCAGATTTTCAGCTGAATCGGCCTAGTATTTTTGGAGATATATCATTTTTATTGATTTCTGGGCGGTAAAAGAGGGTGTGGCAACATTTTTTTTTAACCCATGCAATACTTGACGGATATTTACTGCCAAAATTTTAGCTGAAACAGCCCGCTAGTTTTGGAGATATGTGAATTTGTGGGCGGCAAAAGGGGGTGTGGTGAACTATTTTTCTTAAACCCCATTTTCTACTTGAAGAAAATTTATTACCAAAATTTCATCTGAATCGGCTTAGTGGTTTTCGAGATACAGCATTTTTATTGATTTGTGGGCTGTAAAAGGGGGTGTGGCAAATTTTTTTTCATAATATTGCATTGTCACCGGGCTTACATATGTATGCTAAATTTCAGCTTAATCGGAGACCCACAAGCTGTCGAAAAATTGTTTGCAAGATTTGCGGACATACATACATACATACGAACGAAGCAAGTTAAATAAAAGCTTATAAAAAGATGCCATTGCTGGTAAGAAACCATCGAAGCAAAACCATCGATGGCACAAACATCGCTGGTCAACAGCAAATCATCGGTGTTATTCAAATATCGGCCATCAATGCTCATTCCTACTATAAAGCGAAACTTTGAGGTCAGCATATATGAAGAAAAAAAATTTGTTCATACAAATTACGGGCTTAAAAAAAAGTTTACAAAAACGAAACACATGAGATTTTTTTCTCTCAAAATTTTTAAAAAATAATATAACCAAAAAACACAGTATTTTGTGTGACCTTAACCCTAGAGTACTAACCTACGTAAAATTTACTCACTCCTGACGAGTAATATAACGTATAGTGAACGAAAGGTTAGTATTCTAGGGTTAAGAGTGGTTGATGAGTTCGAAATGCATATTTTGGAAAAACCTTATTCAAAGCCGAACATAAGCTACGAAAATGACTTCAAATGCATTCTAAAGTGTATTGATTTATATTCAAGAAGAATTTTTAAGGGAGTATTCCTGGTTGGAAGGCTGTTTTTTGACCCTCTTTGAAAAACTGCTCATTTGAAAACGCAAAGAGTTATTTAAATTCTGTTTTTTTATTGTATTAAGAACATATTAAGTTAAATAAAAACAAAATTTTCCCTTGTACGAGGGCAGTTCAAAAAGTTGTCGGCCTTCAAAGTTGGGCGTCGAAAAAAAAGGTATGCTGCTTGCGACCCGGATAACTCGACTTCGGATTATCTGAAATGGATAAAGTAAATGGCGTTAGATTCAGTTCAGACGTAATTCTGGTCCCTCTTTCAATTATAAGTTTTCGATTATTTTTTATAAAATGGCGGTCATTGAAAAATGAAAAACCGATTTTGGGCGTTTTTTTTTTGTAGTTTAGTGTAAAAATCAAAAAATTGTTTGAAATTGTGATTGAGGTAAAGACCAGAATGGTGACAATTCTGCATCGATTGCAGTTTGTTTCATCAAAATTGGTTCAGAACTACGGGCGCAATCTGGGCCGGAAGCTCGAAAAACGTGGTTTCGTAGTTTGAAGTTATTCTTTTGCATAAAAAAACAAAATTTAAATGAAAAATTGGAGAATGAAGTTTTTAGTAATTCGACAATTTTGCCTCTATTGCACTTGGCTACATCGAAATTGGTTCAGTAGAACCGGAGAAAAGTGACTTCGAAGTTCAAAACCGTGATTTCGAGAAAACTCAAAGAAAATTTTAGGCAATAAAACATTTTTTTTTGTTTTTTGTGAAATACTTACATTTATCAATCTGCAATGACAGACCCATCAAGAACTCCTTCCTCTTCTTCTTCAAAATGAGGACTCAGCGGCTCTTTGTGCTCTTCGGGCAGTTCTACCTTCTTTTGATGCGGCCAGAGTTCTGGCTTCGGACATTTTCAAACGTTCTTCGTTCCGAGACATGGCGAAATCATATGTGACGTAGCCAATCGGGGTGCCCATTTGGTTCATTATTTGAAGTATTGGCAAAAAACCTTTGTTAAATATGACAGCTGCAATACAATTGGCAATCTCAATAATGCGTGTCCTCATCTCTTTCGTGTTGGTTACCACGAAACTGGCGTTTCAAGGGACAAGTTTTTAGATTGCTACCAGTGTTTCTTTTATTTTTATTTCTATTACTTTTTCTATCCATTGTCTTTAGCACAAACAAAAACTCTTATCAAAACTGTACTTTTCAAAACTGTATGCGCGCGCGCGTCCGGTTTATAACTCAATTCAAAGTGAACTAAACGCTGCCAACATTCGAATACCTAAGCTCTAAAATGTGTATTCATTTATTTTTAAAATGCGTATACAAACAAGTTATTACCTATTAAAGAACGCGGTGAACGAAATTCGGTGTTTGCTTCAAACCGTTGCATTCAAAATGTAGCCAAATTAAGCAAATCGCATTTTGGCGAAAACATTGCTGGACAAAAAAAGCCATATCTCCTAAAGTATTTCGAATTTAAAAAAAACCCTTTTAGATCGATATTCTCAAATATCCAAGCTATAAAAATATGCAATAAGGATCGAACAAAAATTTTTGCCTACCAGGAATACCTCCTTGAATAAATAAGTGTATTTTCGATGATAAATGTTTACTCCCACTACCCTGCCTCAAAACTAAAGGCCCAAACTTAGTTCATGAAAAAAAAATTCGATTTTATAAACATTTTTTTAGCATCTTAGAAACGTAGAAAAAAATTGTATAAAGATATCTTAAATAATATGAAATTTATAGCTTCTTATAGTTAAGAAACCAGGTGTATCGTTTAAGCATTATTTTAGGATTATATAGCGCACTCCTTCTTAACTATTATATTATTATTTTAGCTGCTCAAACTGTTTTCTTTTGAGTAGGGATACAATAAAAAAATCCTGTATTACAAGCATGTCAAAAAAAAAATGTGTTTTTTCATTAAAAAAAATTGTTTTCCAATTCTGCTCACTCATATCATTGAAAATAATTAAAAATTATTTTTTTTTACTTTTCTTCTTGTACGCGGTCAAAAGTAAGGCCTAAATTGAGAATGCCAGAAAGTCTAACATTTTAAAAAAAAATATTTTGGAATTCTGTAACTAATGGACAAATAAATGCTAAAATTTCAGTACTCTAAGTTTCAATACTCAAGAAAGGAAGTATTTTTTTGTTTTCGATGAACCGACTTAGGGCCTTAAGAAGAAACTAGTAGATATCAATAATTTTTTAAACTTTTTGTAGGTTTTTCTTGTTATAAAATAGTTATAAGAAATAGTCTTAAGCATTACCATATTTTTTCTTCAATTTTCAATTTATCTCTACCCAATCGTCTCAAAGTAATATCAATTTAAATCCCTGCCATCTTTTATTTGTTCAAGGCTTTATTCCCTATTCGACTATTAGTGACACACAAATAATTCAATATTAATTGATTTCAGCTCCCTCCACGCAATTAACGTTATTTGTTGCCAATCAAGACAATACCGTATATAAATAATTCAATTAGAAACTAAGCAAGCATGAAAAGCTTAGCAGTAGCAGCAGCTGTAATGTTGCCAACCTTATGCAAAATTTCATATGAGGCTTCCCCTAACCAGCAACTTAAATGCTCCTGCTAGCAAACAGCAACAGCAACAGCATCCATTCATATAAACAATGTTTGTTTACTCGGATGCAGAATTATGCGTTTGAGTGTATGAGTGTGTGTGATTGCGTTTGGTGTGTGTGTGTGTGTTGCACATGTGTGAAGCACATTTTTGTTAAAATTTAAGTTGATAATTACAACAACAGCAACAATCAAATTAGACAACTTCAAAGAGTTCGGCGATTGTTGACAGCGCCAGCTCGAGTTGAGTCGAAAATATGTAAATTTTTATGAGTTTTGTGCGTGTTTTTTAGACTGTCTTTTATTTTTAAAGTGTAGGGTAGAAATAATAACAAGTGTGAGAAAATAAAAGTGTCAGCATTTTTGTGCTATTTGTCATGCATTTATGAATTATGCCTGACATGCGTGTAAGTTCAAAATAAGCAAATGTTTGAACCTTTTCGTTTTTTTTTGGCTTTTTTTTCTTTTTTTGTGTGCGCCTTACATAGTTGTTTATCAGAGTTTTGACACTTTTTGACTGCCTGCAAAGTTCACTGAGCTCGTGGACATTTACTCAACTTTGTCCGACTCTTGTTTACACAGTGCAACTGTTTAGTACAAGATGAAGCCAAATTGATGTGCATGATTAATTAAACAGCTGGTTTAATGATCAGCAGCTGTTGTTGCTTCGGGTTTGTTTTCTGTTGTGTACAGTTCAAGTTTAGCTGGCAGCTTAAATGCTTTCGTTTGCTTTTAGACACAGTTTATTTATTTCCAAGAATTCTTGGGTGGTTTGATTTTCATTTTATTTTTGTTGGGCTTTGTTTAAGTTTTAATGAGTCACAAACGTCACAAATGATGCTATCACAATTTACCAGAAATTGCTGAGCATTGTGAATTTTAAGTGGATCGAGGAGACAAACGTGCAAGTGATAAATATTGCAGTTAGCAGTGAAATATTTAAATTTCCAAAATCATTGAATTTTTAATGCAATTCAATTCAAAGATGAAATTTCCGCTGATATTTATATTGGAGTGTTTACTTCGGTCTACTAAAAAAAAAAAAGAAAAAACTACCCACAGAGTAGAAACTTTGCCACAGAGTAAGGTGGCGAATTGGTATTTTTGAATAATGCAAGCATAACCTGTCCACTCTAAAAAAATAGTACGTCGTTGATGGTCCGAACCACTTGTTTGCCATCAGTTATGATGGAACTATTGCCAATACCGAACACAGCAACGGAGTAAATGTATGCCTTGAACGATATTTGCAACGGCTATTGCAGTGGAATGTTTGATTATTCCATTTTAATGAGTTACCGCTCAGGAGTCTATTCATACATTTCGTTCGAAGGCAATGCGGGCCTGCAATCGGGCCTGGCGGTACAAAGCTAAAAGGGGTAAAAAGTTAACAAAAAATTTGTGTCAGCATAAGTCTGTATTATACAGGCACCGTAGCAATAATTCTTTTTTTCCAAATAAATCAGAAAGTAATACGTTATTGTCTGTCTTATAATTTTTTAAAACTCAATTTAACTGGAACTTTCTGCCGTTTATTTTTTTTGTATAAGAAAGAAACGATTATTTTCTCCTGTATATTTTTCCTGCAAAGTATCCATAATGTATATTTTATGTACAAAACCAAATATATAACATATACAAATATCCATACACAAAATATCCATAATATTTCCATAATGTGAAATGTGACAGTCGCACACATTGAAAGTGAACAAAAATGTCAAAGTAGAGCATATTTGCATTTCCTTTAGTTTACATTAAAGCCCCTAGGTATTACTTTAATAAGTGTCAAACTTTATAGTAAGCATAATTCTGGTTCTAAGAAGAAACGCAAAAAAGAAGCAATTCGAACCTGACAAAAATGGAAATAGGTTTCGTATCCATATATAGAAAGTCAGAATTCAGCGAAATCTGTCAACATTTTTTAATGCAAATAATTTGGGAATCTTATGAAATAATGTGACTTTATAATTAATTTAGTTTGATTCAAATATCTTCTGTACTTTTTTTTTAATCATAATCTGAGTCGATAAACGTGACCTGGTGGACATGACATGTTTCCATTTTATTTCAATTGGGCAATTAAGTAAATGGGTAATTAAGTACTTTTGTAATTAAGTAATTAAAAAACAAGTTAAATATATTGCCCTCTTCTTGCCTCATTCATTCCATTACACTGCGTTACAAAAATTAGCTTTTGTTCTGTCCTATGAACCAAATATACCTTTTCAGAAAGAGGAGAAAAAATAAAAATACACGTGTATTGTCATTTTTCATGTACACGTCAGAATGTGTATTTTGAATCAAATATGATAAAAACTAAATATTTCCCTTAGACCAATAACACTACAGCTCTATACTTATGTCAGCTTTTCCACAAGTTATGTGTTTTGAATTTGTTATAAATATATAGATATAAATCTCGAAGTCTCTCTTGCGTTTTTAAAACGAACGATTAGAGACTAATTGGTCTGAAGTCCTTAACGAATTCATGACCTCGACCCCCAACTTTCGTAATAAAGACTTTCTTGACTTTTCTCCACCTCCTTGGAGTACAGTTAAGTCGTATACAGTTTGTGAATATTCTTATGAGCAAGGAAAATGTGTATTAAGTAGGTGTACCAATGACTGTTTCGTAGATTCAGTGCACGTGTCATCCTCTGTTTTTATAAAGGAGGGGCTGGAGTGACCTTCAGATAGGATTCTTCCCAAGATCGCTTTTTCGAGTCACGGGTATCTTTCTTGAAAGTATTTAGGATTTCTTTGTATAGTTGGCAGTTTTTCAGTCTGAGGCAATTATTGACGGTTCTCCTAACGTTTTTTCTTAGGTCAGAGAGATATTTACTCCACCACGGAGGTAAAGATTTCTTCCTACCCTTACTTATAGGGGTAAGATGCCTTTAAGATACCTTAAAGGCAACCTGCACGGCCTTCTCGAGGGCCTCAATGCAAGAATTTAGTTCCTCCGTCGTTGATATGTGCAGTTTGGGATAACGAAAAGGTTGTGGAGCCTCTACCTGCAGGTTCAAGTCGAAGAGAATCCAATCGGATACTCTCCAATATACCACACGCAGCTATTCGTCGTCGGAAAGAAGTGTTATATGTCCAGCATTTCCTTCCAACTAAAGAAAATGACTAAAATTGTCTGAGCTTGGAAATGTAAAGGTAGGTGCATACCCCAGAATACAAATATTAAGGTGAAAATTAATAATATAGTCATATAAAGTCTCATCTCTAATCTTGTAGCTCGAGCTGCCCGAGATCGTGTGTCTTGCGTTGGTGTCGCATCCCATCAGGAGTATATTGTCGTGCTTCACTGCCTTCTAAACCAGACGTTTCACCTCATGCGGCTGGGCGTCTCTGTCGTGGGCCATACATACTGCGGCCAGAGGGAAATTTGCTCTCGTCTTTCTAGTCTAGTAGAAAAACGTTTTAGTTTTTTGATACAATGCAAGTTCGTGGTTTACCTGCAGTCCTTTTGTAAAAGACGTTAAGTTGTTTGTTGCCAAACCCCATTGCGACTGAGTCCCTGGCGAGTGGTTTCTGCATGGTCTGAATGGTCAATGACCCGTGGAATGGACTGATTGTCTGTAGCACACCTAGAGTGCTGCAGATTTATCTGGACGACATTAACCATCTGTTAATATAATATAATAAATAAATATATAATACATAAATAAATGGAGATCGATAGATTTTATTTTTCTGTTACACGTAATTTTCTGTTCGTAAAAATTTAATTTGAAACAAGATGGCACTACACATTAACAAGTTGATAACAAATGTAATCATCAATGTCTTTTTTCAAAGTCCCCTATATATTGTATATTAAAAAATACACGCAGTATGTTGCTAGTTTATCATACAAATAAAATCTATATATATATATATATAAAACAAAGTGGAAAAAAGCGTCTGTTTTCCCTCTGCTGACCGTTATTTTAAACCAATTTAGTTGATTTTTTTTAGAACTGTAGATAATTATGATGCGACGGTTATAGGCTAAAAAACAAATTAAAGTTGCCACCTAGACTTTTTGTTTTAACGAATTCGGTGGCTAAAATTAGGTAAAAATGGGTCACTGATACCGCATCCGTTGTCAGAATTTAAAAACTCTAATTTTTTCATTATTAAGTTGCCAACTATTTATTTTTTATTTTTACGAATCAGCTGGTGAAGGGCAAGACACCGAAATTCTGTACAATTTTTAAAAACAGCACTACCGCTACAGTTCGTATGGACAGGCTCAAATCAGCTTTTCTGAATACAGAAACTTCACAGACACTTTCAACTACACATTGTACATAGCTTTATAAATGTAAGCCTGTTAAAAAAGTACTGATAAAAAATTAGAAAAGCTAAAAATTTCTAAACTGTCATAGAAATATCCTCCTAATTACAACTGCATAAAAATTTTTTTCATTATCCTATTTTTTGAAAAAACCATTTTTGACCAAACCTCCCATTCAAGCGGACTATGTATGCGACATGCAAAAATTTGGAAAAAAAGGAATTGTCAAAATCAGTTCTTACACAAAAGCTCCTATTTAGCATGGAATCAGCGAAATGTATGTGCATAATCTATATATAAAAAACAAAGCGGGAAAAAGCGCCTGTTTCCCTCTGCTACCCGCAATGTTTCACCAATTTTTTTTTTAAATGTAGATTTTTTAAGAGCTTGATAACTTTTTTTTTAAAAAAAACGCATAAAATTTGCAAAATCTCATCGGTTCTTTATTTGAAACGTTAGATTGGTCCATGACATTTACTTTTTGAAGATAATTTCATTTAAATGTTGACCGCGGCTGCGTCTTAGGTGGTCCATTCGGAAAGTCCAATTTTGGGCAACTTTTTCGAGCATTTCGGCCGGAATAGCCCGAATTTCTTCGGAAATGTTGTCTTCCAAAGCTGGAATAGTTGCTGGCTTATTTCTGTAGACTTTAGACTTGACGTAGCCCCACAAAAAATAGTCTAAAGGCGTCAAATCGCATGATCTTGGTGGCCAACTTACCGGTCCATTTCTTGAGATTAATTGTTCTCCGAAGTTTTCCCTCAAAATGGCCATAGAATCGCGAGCTGTGTGGCATGTAGCGCCATCTTGTTGAAACCACATGTCAACCAAGTTCAGTTCTTCCATTTTTGGCAACAAAAATTTTGTTAGCATCGAACGATAGCGATCGCCATTCACCGTAACGTTGCGTCCAACAGCATCTTTGAAAAAATACGGTCCAATGATTCCACCAGCGTACAAACCACACCAAACAGTGCATTTTTCGGGATGCATGGCCAGTTCTTGAACGGCTTTTGGTTGCTCTTCACTCCAAATGCGGCAATTTTGCTTATTTACGTAGCCATTCAACCAGAAATGAGCCTCATCGCTAAACAAAATTTGTCGATAAAAAAGCGGATTTTCTGCCAACTTTTCTAGGGCCCATTCACTGAAAATTCGACGTTGTGGCAGATCGTTCGGCTTCAGTTCTTGCACGAGCTGTATTTTATACGGTTTTACACCAAGATCTTTGCGTAAAACCTTCCATGTGGTCGAATAACACAAACCCAATTGCTGCGAACGGCGACGAATCGACATTTCACGGTCTTCAGCAACACTCTCAGAAACAGACGCAATATTCTCTTCTGTACGCACTGTACGCATTCGTGTGGTTGGTTTAATGTCCAATAAAGTAAACTGAGTGCGAAACTTGGTCACAATCGCATTAATTGTTTGCTCACTTGGTCGATTATGTAGACCATAAATCGGACGTAAAGCGCGAAACACATTTCGAACCGAACACTGATTTTGGTAATAAAATTCAATGATTTGCAAGCGTTGCTCGTTAGTAAGTCTATTCATGATGAAATGTCAAAGCATACTGAGCATCTTTCTCTTTGACACCATGTCTGAAATCCCACGTGATCTGTCAAATACTAATGCATGAAAATCATAACCTCAAAAAAATCACCCTTTATATAGACTAAAAAAATGGAGTTGCTATCTAAATTTTTTTATTTTTATGAATTCTATGGGCGAACATTAAGTAAAAATGGGTCACTGAATCCATTGTCAAGATTTCA
This sequence comes from Coremacera marginata, assembly GCA_914767935.1. NCBI lineage: Eukaryota > Metazoa > Arthropoda > Insecta > Diptera > Sciomyzidae > Coremacera > Coremacera marginata. Next base: position 169,086,327 of record OU612043.1, on the reverse strand, counting down.
AAAATTATGTAATTTTTTTACCATAGAATTGCCACCTAAATTTTTAAATTTTAACTAATTCAAAATTACGTATTTTGCCATAGGACTGCCACTTAAATTTTTTATTATTACGAATTCGGTGCTGGGGAGAACACTAGCTAAAAATGGGTCACTGAATCTGAATCCGTTGTCATAATTTAAAAAATTATGGGTTTTTTAGCATAGGATTGCCACCTAAATTTTTAAATTTTTACGAATTCGGTGCTGGGCGAACATAAGTTAAAAATGGGTCACTGAATCCGTATGCGTCGTCAGAATTTAAAAGCTACGTAATTTTTTTCCATAGAGTTGCCATCTAAAACACTTCGTAAAAATTAATTTCTGAATCCGAGCCCGTTTTTTGAGCCTCAAAACGATGTAGTTCTCTTACCAAAGAGATGCCAGCTAATTTTTTTTTTACTTTTATGAATTCGGTGCTGTGGCAAACACTAGCTTGCCATTTAATTTGTTTTTTTATTTTTACGAATTGGCTGGCGAAAGATAAAACACCAAAATTCTCTACTAGACATACCCAAACCAGCTTTTCTGAATACAGAAACTTCACAGACACTTACCTAGCTACATATATGTAAGCCTGTTAAAAAAGAGCCTGGTGAAGCAGGCGGGGGTTCGGCTAGTCTAATATAAAACAAATAAATTTTTGTCATTTTGTCCAAAAACATGATAGGCTCAAAACTGACGGAACCTGCAAATTAATTTATATAAGTTTACTATAAACTTTCCATAATTACTTTTTCAGCGTAAGCTTGAATTTTTTTGCGCTCTGGGCGGCCTGTTACGGAAAAGTTAATTTAGCCCTGTTTAGCTTTAATTTCATCCAATTTTTTTTAATGTCTTTCTCAAAATAGCTGTGCGTTACACGTTTGTCTGAAGTTCGTGACTTAAATACCAATGTTAGGTCAAGTAAAGGCCCGCAAGTTGTTTTCATTTTATCTGAAAAAAAACCGTTAATAATTTCTTTCTTTATATCAAAAAAATAATTTTTTAAAATTTTGTGTTTTTTTTTACGATATTTTAATTATATATACAATTTTTTTTTCTTTTTTTGCTTGCTACTCACTTGCTTTGAGTGCGCAAATCCAAGCCAAGCCAAGTTAAATATAGGTAAAAAAAAACTCTTGTGCTATATTTCTGAGCCATTGCCTGCAACCAACTTCATGCATAATTAAAGCGAAAAATACGCAATCCTTGACTGGAAGCTACAGCAAGCTAGACGTGCGCACCGTGTTAATGGCACGCAAAGGACGAACAACGGAACAACACAACGACGAAGGGACGAAACGAACAGTGGCAACGAACGCATTTTTCAGGTCAAAGCTCAAAATGGAATTCATCTCAATTAGTAAACTAATTGAAATGCTTTTAGTGCGCTCGCATAAACTAGGGTTTTTGCATACAACAACAACAATAGCTATAGCTATAGGTTAAAAAAGCTAACAGAAAAACAAAATTTTCAAAGCAGCAAACCTGCAAAAAAAAACACAGCTGAAATATTGAAAACATTTACATCAACGCATATCTACTCTAAGTAATTATTTGCCAAGAGAGATCTTCGAAAGTTAAAATTCAAAATTAATGCTGATTGCAGTTCTTTTTCTCGGACTCGTTTATTATATAAAGCTTGCAAGGAAAATAAGAAAAAAAAAAAATGTAGAAAGTCTGCCAAATCCTTGCAAGTGAATTCTTCTTCATATAATTAAATTGCAGCTAAAAGCTTCAAATTATTTCGAAAATGTTGTACAGGCTTCTTTTTCTACATTGTACTGTACGTGCTGCTGCACATCCTTGGAAACTTCTGCATCATTCAACAGTTTGTCCATTTGTCAGACAGACGTTCATGAATGTGCCAAGAATTTACAACGGCTTTTATCTTTTCTTACTTTTGTTTTTTTCCTTTCTTATAGTTGCTCGCTGATCCTTAGACAAAAAATAATTTGTTCATTAGTAGCCAAGTTACAGCAGCCGCCTACAAGCATGCTGCTCCAACCCACCCAACACTCTCATCATCGCACACGTCATCAAAAGTTGTCAGAAATATTGTCAGAAATCACGAAGTAACGCTGCTTAAATGACAATTTAAGCATTTTAATTGCACAGCAGCAACGAAAATAGAATCCAACACTAACATAAGAAAGCAAAGGAGGAGGAGTGGGCAAGAAAATGGCAATTTGGCAAGAGTGCCGCTTAGTTTTTCAAAGTTACGACTAACAAACTTTCCTGACTTTTTGCGGTTGTCAAAAAAACTTTAACAAAAACCAGCATTACGGATAGAGTGTCAAAGCTTTTTTTTCAAATAACTAATATTTGCTATTCTTGCATAAAAAATTCCAACAAGTGTCAACTTTGCTCAATATTAAACTGGCAGCCACTAAAAAGCTGGAGATATAATCGAAAAATACTGATATGTAATAAGTCATTCTTTTAATAAGTTTATACTTATTTTATTAAAAAAATTTTATGATTCCTGCAAACATAATTCTCTCCGTAATCAACCCTTAATTGTTTAATTATGGCATCAAAAATAATACTAATTAGTAATCCCGTGTGGCTTTAATATGCCAAAATAAAAAAATCTAGTGATAGGAAGTTTTGTTTTTATATTAAGGACTATTTTTACCATTGAACCAAGGATTTCATAGAAAATTTCTATGATTCTGCTGAATTGTTATGTTACCCAGTAATAACTTATCATAGCGTTATTATAATAAAAATCTATCACAAAAATAAGACCTTATTGCATATCTATAGAGCAAGGCCTTTCAATTGCTAACCTATTTATGAAAATCGTGTCTACAGTATAGATTTGATGTTCATCACAAAAAATCCGCTTGCGTAATATTAATATAAATAGATAGATAGATAGAAAGATAACAAATTATTGCTAAAGTTTTAAATATATTATGACTGCCTTCCCTATTAGTTACAGTAAAAATGTTATAATAATGACAATCATGATAAATATCAGTATAGTGATGAAGATAAGCACACTTGAGCTTGCAACTTTTCTTCTAACTACCACAGATATAGTAATCATTATAATGTTAATAATGATATTTCATAATAACAAAGAATCAACAATGAATCGGTATTTGATATTCTTCTATCCCAAAATTTGAGTTGCTTTCTTTTGTCAATTTGTTGCTTGTCCAAATTGAAAGTCATGAAAAGAAAGTAAAAACAAACTTTTATACTTACCTGTAAGCGCAACAAAAGAATGCCTTTGTTGTTGTTATCGAGCAATTCGGGTTAATTTTTTGTGTAAAGGTGGATCGAAAAAGTGTTGGATAATTGAAGCAAGAAAACATTTTCTTTTTGCCAAATTCAGTTTCATTTTTCAACATACATTCCTTTTAAGTCGATACAGTGAGTCCAACGTTTTTCTAAATTTTTTATATCATCTGATAAGTAGTGTTATTGAGACGCTATGCGGAAAAGTAATCAGTTTCAGTTATGAGTTCCTTATTTGGGAAAAATTGCCTACCGGTGGCTGAGGAACCAGTGAAATCTCGATTTCATGCAATTTGGTAATTTGACGAATGAGCAGGAGCATGGTCGTGATGATAGAGCTTTTTTTTTGCGGTTTTAATTTTCGATCCACCCAATAAGGATAAATAATATGCGCCAGTTATGGTTTTTCTTTTCTCATTATATACGTAGTCGATAAATATTATTCTATGTGCATCCCATGGATTCTGGTGTATAGTAATGAATCCATGCTTTATCAGAGGTTATGAATCGGTGCAAAAATTCCGTTGCATTTCGAGTAACCATTGTCAAATTCTCAGGAAGTAAGCAAAAGCTGCACCCATTGCGCGCAGAGCTACTTCACACATGGTATTGAATACACTGCCAAACGACATCTCTGTGGTCTCAGCTCAGTCTATTTGGGGAAGTATATCATGGTGTTTTTCGACGTTTTTACGGACGTTTTTTGGGCATCCAGATCGGTTGGCGCCATCGGAAACCACTTTAAAATCATGTCGGGATAATACTTACTTAGCTTGGCTTTGATATCGGTTATCGTTTTCTTGTGTTTTTAAAGAAACTCGGAGTTAGTTGCTTTCACTTCTCTAACTTATAAATGCGTAAACAGAAATGTCTGAAATTTTGACAGACGTCGAATGAAGGATAAAGCTTATTATGGACTCTACACAATAGTGCATACTAACGCCATCTCTTGGCATTATTTTAAATATTTTGATTCGCCTAGTGTTTTTCGTGTTTTCCATAAATAACCAGATTAATAACTTTTTGGCGAACTGATTGTAATTGTAACTATAATTATAAGGTAAAGAGTGAACGACAGTTTTTTACATCACGATGTACTTGACATTACTCTATGTAAAAGATAGTCGATAAAATTTTTTTGTTGAATAAAATAAATAATTTTTTATATAATAAGCAATGATAATGTCATTTACCTCAAATAAGACAATATACACTAAAAAAAAAAAAAAATAAATAAAAAACTTCATCTTTTGATTTAGTAAAAATTAACATAAAGATAGCTTTGATATTTGTAGTTGTTTGTGTACTAGGTGTATTTGTTTGACAGAAGTACACTAGTGTATCCATAAATACACGAAAATGTAAGACTTTTTATAGAGATCATATACATTGACTGTAAAACATCAAATACATTTTGTACACATCTTCTTTCTGTATAGTTTGGAATAAAAGTTATGTCTCATTACTTTGTACGGAGTTCTTTCAAACATAAAATTGTTTTTTGCTTCAGCTAGAAATTTAAAAATTTTGAGTTGTGACTGTTTTGTATTTAGTGTGCGATATGTTTTTGTAGGGATCAGTTTGCTTTAAGTAATTAAAATAACTGGTAAACCCATGTTGCGTTAAAGTGCCAACAATATGATATAAAATCAAAAAACGCCAACATAATGATATAAAAAGTACAAACAGTTTGGCAATCCTTTTTCAACAGTTTCACGTCGTTATTGAATAAACCAATGCATACTTTCAGGCAGCAAATTTAATGTGGCTATTAGGCATCGCATAGGAAACTCACTTTCTCTATGTGAATTTGATTTTGCTTTTTTTTTAAAAATACACGATATTTTAGAAGATAATAAAACCTTATTGCACATTTACAGAGCAAGACCTTTCTATTGCTACCCTATTTATTAAAATCGAGTCTCTGGTATAGATTTGATAGTCATCACAAAAACTGCGGTTGCGTAATAATAATATAAATCTTTTGAAAACTTTATTGTTTCCATCGGAGTATTTTTTCTCCAAAAAGATTTCTGGAATCATGATTGCATTAAAACTTCTATAATTCCTTATAATTCCTTACTTATATAATTACGTACAGCACAAAAGGTTATTGTATCATTAATTTAAGATCTTTCTGAAAAGATTCCTACACCAAAAATATTATGGTTTTTACAAAAATTAGTTCTCTGAGCATAGTTGTTGCAATCTTAGTATTGCCTCTGCAATAAGTTTTTCTGCGCTAACCATTGTTGTCATAGTTATGTTATGGTTATGCTGTGCAATATTATTGCCTCAATCATATTATGCTCTTTATAATAAGAATTCAACTAAAAAAATTTTGCTTCAATAATATTTAAATATATTACGATTTTATATCGTTTCAATAACAAATTCTCCTGACAGCATTATTGCTGTATACATTTTATGGACCAACCCGTCTGATAAGTTATGTTTCTTAGAATTTTAAGCAAACCATTACCAACAAAATTTAATTTCACTAAAGCAGTGGCTTCAAATTAAATTTTTAAACTAAACTCTAATAATATGCATAATAATATTTATTTCTTTCTATTTTGGTGGCTAATTTCACGAATTTCGACTGTTTTCTATATCTGTTCGAGGAGGATTGCATTCTAGAAGGATTTCTACTTTTTTATATTTCAATTTGAGAATAGGTGTGATTCCACTGGAGATCAAAAAGCTTCTCTCTTAATTTCGGTTCGATTGAATGTTGATTAATTTATTTCTAAACATTTTCTCATTACCTCTTTGATGAGTCGGTTTTGGGAATATTTTACATATGTATTACCATGTGTTCCTTAAGAGGACTTTTAAGAAAAGTGATAATAAAAATGCAGACTAAAGAATTTTTTGTTAACCCATTTTAGCCCGCGGGTCGATTTTTCGACCATTAACTTTCAAATTGCTTTCAATGAACATTTCACAAACATAGTTGAGAGTTCAGATTTTTTTCAATTACACTGATGAGTTATTGGAACTACAAGACCATTTACACTAGGTGAATGTGACATTGTAGAAGTAGGAATTGTTATAAGACAATTGAACCCTAGGTCAGCAAATGGTCCGGATGGAATATCCGGACGTTTTGTTAGGTTAGGTTAGGTTGAAGCGGCTGTCTCCTCTCAGACACACTTAGGCCCATTGTGATACCATTGGGTTAATTTCCCTCTCTATTTAAACCAGTTTGAGCTGTTGACAAAGCTAAGGATTCGATAGACCGAAGACTCTGAGAGATCATCGAGATCTTTATAGAACCATTTACCTAAGTGAAGGTGGCGATTTTTAGCTAGCGCTGGGCAAGTGCAGAGAAGATGTTATGTAGATTCCTCCTGCTCTTCATCTCTGCAGCTTCTGCAGAAGTCGTTGTGGAGGATGTTTAATCTTCGTGCATGATTACCTACTAGGCAGTGTCGTGTTAGGATACCAATCATAGTACTGATTTGATCCCTTCTCAGGGATATCAGTTCTTTTGAGCGTTTTAGGTTGATTTTTGGCCAAACCTGACGCGCTGTATGGCATGTGCTTCCCGTTAACCATATAATGCTGGCTTTATTTAGAGATAGCTCATTTGTGAGTAGTGACGTTTTGTTAAGAAATATAAAAAATTCTTAGTCAGACCTTTGGCTAAATGTATTAATAAATGTTTCCGAAATGGACATTACCCAAAAGAATTAAAAACAGGTTGCGTTGTCCCAATACACAAAGCAGGAAGTAAGGAAATCTGTACAAACTATCGTCCAATAACTAAGTTCAGTAAAATTGATAAAATATTCGAAAATATTATATTTAATCGTCTAGAAAAAATTTTTAAAAAATATAAAATTATCAGTAAAAATCAGTTTGGATTTGTTGAAAATTCGAATACTTTAACAGCAGTACAGAATTAATTTATTTATTTATGTCTTAACCAAGCAAGGTGTGATCGTAATTCTAGTCTTAACCTATGCTTAACCTATTTTTTTTATATTTTTTTTTTTTTTTTTTTTTTTTTGGGGTAACAGTGTAGGCTAAGGCCGCTTACCCGGTTTACATGATTTCACTTACATGTCTAAGGAAAAGCTTTACTGAACTAATGATTACAATTATAGGGCAGAGGAGGTTACGAGGACGGAAATAGGAGCTTGTAAAGCTTTCTTTTGAAGGAGAATTTGGATAAAAATGGTGAGTAGCTAACGCTGATAGTATTTAATTCTTTGCAACTCCTATTAATTGGCTCATTATTGGCGTATGTAGTATAGTGCTGATAGGTACTCGTATAACATTCGTGTGTGCCTAGTTTGTCTTGAGGATTCGTTGAATTTTATCTAATTTGATATATAATCACTGTCAATAGCACCGTTGAGAACATCAAATGTAAAACATGAGGTGAGCAATTTTCTTCTGGTTGATAGAGGCATCAAATGAAGCAAGCTTAGCCTGTACTCATAGGATGGTAGGGTATTGTATTCGCGGGGGTTGTAGGTGTTCCTTGGAGCAAAAAGCAGGAACTGCTTTTGAATAGATTCCAGACTCTAACAGTGTATATCGAAAGCAGGATTCCAAATAATGCATTTATGTTCTAAAAGTGGGCGTACTAAAAAACAATATAACGTTTTGGTAACCCATACATTTTTAACTCTTTTGAGCGTCGTTCTATGAAACCGTAATAATAAAGATTAAATTGCAATTTATTGTTTAAAACGACGCCAAGATCGACGATATGATTAACATTTTTAAGTTCTTTACCATTGAGTAAGTAAATGCTATTCGCGATGAAATTTTTTTTGGGAGAAAGTTATGGAGTAGCATTTGTTCACGTTTAGAAATAGTTTATTATGATTGCATCACTGCTCTTAAGTAAGTAGTTTCGATTGTAGAAACGTAACATCAGGTTCAGAACTAATTACATGGTACATTCTTAAGTCATCTGCATATAATAGATGAGGGATATCAGACAAAATATCGAATCAGAAGTAGCAACATTTTCCAGCTTGAAAGCTAGGATATTATGATCAACGCGATCGAAGGCTTTACTGAAGTCAGTGTATATTGCATCAACTCGATGTCCTTTTTCAATTTTGCCTAAGACATCAGAAACCATAACCATAGGATTTGTGGTAGTTGATCTACCTTTACGGAAACCATATTGCTGTTCATTGAGTAATGGGTTTATTCTACCTGTCAGTGTTTCGCATATTATTTTTTTGAACAGTTTTGGGATAGTAGATAAAATGGCAATAGCAATAGCTTTCGATCGATCTTTTATCACCATTTTTGAATATTGGTGTGAGGTGAGATGTTTTCCAATAAGAAGGAAAAACAATAAAATATAAGTAGCTATGATGGCGATAGATTTGTCTACAGCGTTTGACTCAGTGAATTTGAAAATTATGATTCGAAACGATTTGAAATTTTTTGAAAGTTTCTTACTGGATAGGGAACAATTTGTTCAAATTAATCAGACTAAAAACACAACACAAAAAATAAAAACAGGTGTACCGCAGGGATCAAAACTTGCGGCAACTTTATTCTTAATTTACATCATTAATGTTTTTAAGATGTATTTAAAAGGAACTCCACAATCTATGCTGACGATGGGACATTTATGTATGCAACAGATTCAATTGAAGAATTAATCAGAAATATAAAATCAGATTTAGAAAAAATAAACCAATGGTTTGATAATAATCTATTGAAAATAAATCTATCAAAGAGTAATTTTATAATATTTAATAAAAATAGACCATTACTAAATATAAATTAACTACCACGGATTCATTTCAAGAATGTCTTAATAATGAGAGTGACAACAATTAAATATTTAGGGTTATGGTTTGACGTCAACTTGTTTTTAATTCCGCTAAATTTTGCAATATATAGAAACAGATATAATATTCCTAAAAAGCAGTTATGGATGATTTATGACTCATATTTTTTTGTCACAAATATCCTATTTGAACACAATACGGAATAGGTGCACTGAGAAGAAATTAAACGAGTTACAAATAATTCAAAATGAAATTATGAATAATATACTAGTGCTTCCAAAACGAACACCCACTAGGATTTTATATGAGACTAGATTTGATATTAAAAAATTCTCTCTTTTGCACACTTTGATTACTGCTTTTAAAATTGAAAACAGTATGATTAAACATAATACAAGACTTAACGTCACTGAAAACTCATCATATACTTTTCGAAACACTACAAAGATTAGAACTAAATATTTTAGAACTGAAAGAAGCACAAAATCGATACTGCCTGAAGATGTTAAAACTTCTCATAACTTATTACTATAAAAAAAGATTTATCAAATCTCTTTTAATGCAAACTATAATTTTGAAATTCAATAATGAGGGAATAATTTATATAATGCTGAAAAAAACATTTAAAAAAAAAGCCGACTTCAAATTCACTACAAAGTAAAAAATAATTTTAAAATAACTTTTCCTTTCAATTTCTTGGTCATATTTGATAGTTTATTTAAACATATTATAACATTGGAAAACTTATTTTATTTTTTTCTAATATGTTGCATTATCATAAATATATTAATTTCTTTATGAATACAAAAGCTTTATGGCAATCAGGCATATGATTTAAGAATTATGGATGTATTAAAAAAAAAAAAAAAAATAAAAACAAAAAAAAATACGGAGAAACCGACGAACTTAAGAACCTCCTCCTTTTTGAAGTCGGATAATAAAGAAAAACTTTAAATTTTTGTTAACCTTTTTTGAATCCATACCCTATAGGAACAAACTAACTTGTTTTTAAAATCAACTAATTAAAAAACTAATTTAAAACTAATTTAAAAACTAGTATATGAACTACTTTGAATTATATTAAGGAGGGAACTACTCTGATTTTGACATGTTTTAATTGCAAATTTTTATTAGATTACAAGTTTATATATATTTAACCATGTTATTTCATCAATTATTTTGTACTTTAGGCCATCAGTAATAGTTTTCAATTGGTTATTTTGAAGTAATTAAAAAAATAATTTAAATATAACTAATTTAACAAGTAGTTGAAAATATATGCAGGTGAAAGTTGACTGAAAGTTGTGGTTGACAAAAAACTACTTTATCAACTACTTTTAAATTAGTTGATTTTCCTACAGGGTAGATATACTCATAACTTGCTCAAGCAATTGATAGCATATAATAATTTAATGTTTTTTAAGCTATTTTCTCCTACGAAATGTATATTTTTTGAGAAATAGTTATATATAAAACTTATATAAAGAAAAAAAAAAAAAATAAATTTATGTCTGGAAAAATATCAAAATTTTATTCAAACTCTTTTCGCATATATGTTACACGGTTTGGTTAAATGGATATTCAGAAAAAATGAATTTTGTCATATTTCCTGTTTTTACTTATTCAGGTAAGCGCTAAAAAAAAAAAATACCCCTTTGTACAATTTTCGAAAAGAATTAACAATGTATATAAATGCAATGTATAATAAAACTATTTTCGTGAGCAGGCAGGCAAAAGACTAAAATATGAGAATCAGTCAATTTTGGACTGCACAGGTAAATTTAACTGTGTGTGATAAAACACAGGTGGTCGATTTTTCGACCAAATGCCCTATATGTATACTTTTATAATATTTTCACCTGACATGTTTATATACAGGGTGTCCCGCAATTGAGTGCAACTATTTACGGAGGTGAAAGGATATGTCGAGCTGAGCAAAAAATCGTATGGAAGGGGGAGGGGGGGAGGGGTCTATTTTCACATTTTTAGGAGCTACTGGGTTAAATAATATTTCACGACTTTGATTCACGTTATTGTTTCTAGCACAAAAACTAAGTTACAAAAAACTTTTTTTTGATAGCTCATTGCAAAGTCAATAAAATCACATTTTCAACGGTATATCAACAAACAGCACCGACATAACCGTTACCAAGCTGTGCTCGTTCAAAGATGAAATCAATCGGTTGAAACTACCAAATTTCAACTTTGAATGCAAATTTCTCAGAATTTCGCGTGATAAGTGTATTTTTTTTTTTTATAATAAATTTTGTAATTCATTAAATTTTCTTTTCAATGACACCAAAAACATAAATTTATCTTAAAAAAAAAGTTGATTGTACTAAAAAAAATATCCTGATTAGAAAACAACGATTTTATCTACTTCATAAGTAATTATAATGTCATTACGTATATTTACCATTATTTCCTAATAGGTATAATTTTTTTAGTACAGCCAACTTTTTTACTTTTTAAGATAAATTTATTGTTTGGTGTCGTTGAAAAGAAAATTAAATTACAAAATAATTATAAAATTAATCTAAAAAAAAATTTCATTTATTCAGCAAAGTTCTGAGAAATTTCCACTCAAAGTTGAAATTAGGTAATTTAAACGATTGATTTCATCTTCACGCGATCACAGCTCAGTAACGGTTAAGTTGGTGGGGTTTGTTGATATACAGTTAGAAAGATAATTTCATTGCCTTTCAAATGAGTTATCAAAATAAGTTTTATGAAAGTTCGTTTTTCTGCTAGAAACAATAACGTGAATAGCCCCTAAGAATGTGAAGATAGACCTCCCCTCCCATACAATTTTTTCCTCAGCTCGACATAACCTTTCACCTCCGTAAATAGTTGCACTCAATTGCGGGACACCCTGTATATATTCATATATATATTTCATAAAACAAAAATAACAATATTTTATTTAAAATTTTTGAATTTTTGTACACATAAAATTTTTAAAATTTAAAGATTTTGTTGGTTCATTGGCCGATTTTTTGAATGCCTCTTAGCCGAAAAATGGTAAATCGAAAATAAATCTCTAATTTTGGAATTTTCTTAATTTGTCACTAAAGGAAGTTCTGACAATTTCCTCACGAAATTCGAATACAGTCAATACAGCGGTCATTTTGCATACAAAATTAGGCATTTTCTGTATCTTTGAAACGGTTCATCCGATTGACTTTAATTTGATAACAGCTGGTAATAAGCTTTTAAAAAAAATTTATAAAATTATTTTATAGCATACAATAGTTTAAAAAATCGGGACTATTCTGACGTTCTTGAAAGACCAAAACTTTATTTTGGTTGCAGTTTGAAATTTTTGCTTATCATAAGATGAAAACGAGTTAATATCTCTCATACTACCTGAGAAATAAAAGAAATGCTAATTGTAAGGAGAACGAAAAACTAAAGAGTTAGTTTGTTTAACTTTTTCCTTTTTTCTTACAAATTATTATTTTTTGTTGTGAAATTGGCATTCGTATATTGGCATTTATATTCGTATAGAGTATGGAATGTTTATCTTAATAGCAGTTATTATTTGAAACGGAAGAAACAGAAGACTTTAGATATTTTGAAAAAAAACAAGCCTTCATATGAAGTGGGAACACTTTGTTTATTATATATGAAATTATTTTATCCATAGTGTGTAAAATCAAACATTTTAGTGAAGTTTTAATTCTATATTGACCGAATCATGAGCGTAGTGAGGAATTAAAACAATTAAACAATATTGTAAAAAATTAATATAGTGCTGCGTTTTCATAACAATACATTTGTCCGGTGAAAAAAATAGTCACTAAAATTGTAACTGTACTGGTTTTTATATAAAAATTCAAGTTTTTCCATTCCAAATTCAATTTTTTTTTTTTTTTGTAAGGACACTTTTTAAAAATCAAGCTTTAAACATTTTTAAACTTTAAATTCAATTAATAAACATACAAATATAAAACATAATTGCATTATTGCCCCTGGCTGGCTTCCTGGCTATGCCCATGGATCAAAGTAAGATAAATGAAATGGAAGGATCTCACTGACTCAAGGCACACGTGCCGCGGCGGTCCCTTTGGAGACTAATTTTGATCACTTATAGTGCGAAAAATAAGCGAGTGTACCACTTTGTTCACAAATAAGTTTGGGTTCGAAAATTTAATAATTCATTTTGGTTTTTTTTTTTACTTATCTCTCAGTGACCAGCTTAAGCCACAAAATCAATATGTAGCTTTATTGGCCAGGTACCTTACCTACTTTTTGCTTATTATCGGATTTAGCATTTCATGCATGTTTTCAATAAAATTTGAAGAAATAATATTCAACGCCATGGTTTAAGTCCCATTTAATGTATATTTACATTTAATTCAACGCACATTTAACTTCAGTCAGTCTTTTATGAATAAAATTTTGTATAATCTTGAAATTTTTTGTTGCGCTAGTAAATCCATTCTTGCATTTCCGGTCCAGTGGCATCCCCCGTTGCTATACTCTAGCTGTCTTAGCCACTTTTAACAACTTTTCTCAACAACGCATACATACAACAAATTCACTGACTTGATTTTTATGTATGCCGCAGGCACACAAATACACCCACACTGACATATACACACATGCCTTATAACAGCCACACTCCCACAATACCAACAGCTTTTTTGCGTTTCTCTTCCGTTTGTAGGGATCGTTTCTTATTCCTCATCCTTTTAGCCGATGCCAACATCTACTGCTGAGCGTTGTTCTCTGTTGAATCCCTGGGTGCCGAAGTGATTCCTTTCAACTTATTCAGATTCCTATTCAATTCGTATGCGCATCAGTGAATGTAGAAGGACGAATATGTGTGTGTGTGTGTTTGTTTGCGTATGGGGCCACATTGCATGTCCCTTCCCTTCAAGCTCACGTGACAGTTGCTCCTTTTACGCTTTTAAAAGTTGCAGTTGCTATTTTGAGACCAAGGTATACTTTTTTTTTTTATTCATTTATTTTGTTGCCACATTTTATTTAAAAATAATATAAAAAAGGTCTTTCATATTTTGAAAAATGTATTTTCCCGTATTTATTGTTAGCATGGCAGTTGTATGCAAGGGTTTATTTGTGCTGTTGCTGCTACTGCATTCAAAGCAACAAAGTTGCAAATAAAGCGTCAATGGGTGCAACTTTTAGCATCATGATATTCAAAGTTGCTGTTGATGTGCGCCTTTTTGTGTGTGTATGGTATGTACGTGAGTGCGCTTGGGAATATGTGTGTGTTATCGCATTCGAATGCACTTTTCATAAGCAGTTGCATTTTCTTCTGCTACTATTTTATGCAATTTGTTGTTGACATTAGTAACGCTCAGCTGAAGCAAACAAATAACAAGCAGTGCTTTTTTGTGCTTTTCTGTCTATTTGAGATAACAAAGGTTTGTATGCGTGTGGTTGTGCGAGTAGAAGCATTATTAGGACATAAACAGTTTTGCTTTATATTATGCCCTTAAAATGTAGAAATTGAATTATTAGCTATGTTGTTTCTAGTTTTCTCTATATTTGTCGATATATTTGATTTTGAATTAATGATTGCAATAGAAAAGTTTATTAAAGAATCTAGCAACTCATTATTTTGAAAATACCTATTTTCCTATCTCGAATTTTTTATTAATTCGTTTAAGTGGATACTTATTTTTCTGATGATCAGGGGTACGATCTTCACAATGCAATGCGTGAGGGTCAGTGAACGATCCCTCACATGGCAACTTGCGTTAGTTTCTGTAAATTGGTGGGTCCAGCATTATCAATATCGAAATCATCTTAAGTCGATTCAAACCTCTCATTGGTATCACCTTGAAACGAAAACTTGCAACCGTCAGTTTGATGGCTAAACTAAGTGACTGCCACCTGGTTTAAAAAAGGGTGTGCGTCGGGCTTTAAACCCACCACGATACAACACATTTCAATGAAACAATGAAAGGAAAAGATAAAAATTATCTTCAAAGCTGAAAAAGACTACCGCAAACTAAAATGCAATAATGATTTACGGATATTCACCTGAAATGTTTGGAAGTTTAATTGGTAAGGTTATTCTACCCAACTGATTGATATCTTGGAAAGATATGAAGCTGATATCACTGAAAATAAGAAATGCGATGGAAGGGACAGGGTTTCTTGTAAAATTAAATTTGATTGCTACTATTCAAATGATTACAAAACTTTTAAATAACTTTTCTATTAAATTTTAATACAGTTTAAATTTGAACGATATTTTATACCCATTGGAATAAATTTTATGCTATGGTAAATATTATGTTTGAATTTTTAACCATGCTGTATTATAATTCAATACTTTAAACCTTAATTTGCAGTTTAACTTTATAATACAGTTTGTGTCAAACATTTTTTATTTGATTACGGTGCACAAGCAACGCTTACTGTAAAATTAAAGATATATTGCTTGAATTCATGGTTTTTCAGTCTTACCTCGACGATCAAGAGAGCTCAAAACTAGACATAATTTAGAGCAAGAAAACTAGACTTAATTTAGAGCCTAGTCAAGTGTAAGCAACAGAAAATGGCGTATATTCGAGAGTGTAACATATGCCTTCTGTTAGTGAAATTTATCTTAGCAACTATGTGTTACTAAGATACTATTATGTTAAGATACAACTATTAGGTTAAGGCAGAAGGTTTTAGGTTTTACACAGTAGATACGTTCCTAAGTTGATCGTGTATACAAGCGGCATATGGTTAATTTAGGGATGTGTTTCAAAACTTTAAAAATCGTGTAAGTTGTAAAATTTTTGAAATTTTTGCATACAAAACCATGCAAAAAAGTAAAGATTTCAATACAACATCATCCAGGGTAAAAAATCGTAAAACCAAAGATATGGCACATTGCCACAAAGACTTTTATTGGTTAGATTCAAGACAAAACGTCAGATTCCTAAGAACAATATACCTTAAATAAAAAACTTCAATTCTTGTGGCAAAGACGTATGTTTTTAAAAAAAACATGAAAAAGTCGTTAAAGCAGAATGTTAGATTCCCAAAATATACTCTAAACCAAACTCTTAGGTCCTTAAGTACATATCTTTTTAATTGTAACATTAAAATTGCTATTTAAATTGCTAACTGAAAAAAACTACGCTGTGAGTTTCAAATGAAACCAAAAGAAATTTGAGCAAACCTTTTTGTTTACATTTTTTTTACATCCTTCTTCATTTGAGGTTATGTTTGATAAAAAAAAAAACAAAAAAAAAAATCTGAAATTTAATTTTTCAGAAACTTAAAATTATTAAAATATAAAATTATGAAGTGTGATTAAAAAAATCTTTAAACGCTATTTTGCTAAAAACTATTTTCTAGTCAATTTGTTAAGAACTGTGTTGTTGTTTTGATAAAAATATATGAGTAACCATTTAAAAGTTAAAAAACAAATTTAAAAAATATTGTCTTTATTTTTATTTTATTTTATAAAAAATGTAATATTTTTCCAATGCTACATTTATAAATAAAGCAAATAGCTCGACATCTTTTTATTGATGTTCTCGGACTTCTTTTAATAGAATAGGTTATAGAAAATAGGTCTTATTTTAATAGGTTATTTTTAAAAAATATAAGAAGAGAATTTTTTTCAAAAATAAATTTCGAAACAAAAGCAAAGGTAAGATCCATGATTTTTCAATGACAGAAGCAGTAAAATTATTCTTGAGCAAAACTAAAACAACTTTTGCTAATAAATTTGAA
This sequence comes from Coremacera marginata, assembly GCA_914767935.1. Taxonomy (NCBI): domain Eukaryota; kingdom Metazoa; phylum Arthropoda; class Insecta; order Diptera; family Sciomyzidae; genus Coremacera; species Coremacera marginata. The sequence goes on along the minus strand of OU612043.1, from coordinate 169,069,582 downwards.
TTTTAATTTGTTTTAAAATATAAACAACTTTGGAAGTTTTCTTGGCTGCGACAGGCTCTGACAGAACGCAATGTAAACCCAATGATAACAAATTGGGTAGACAATATGCTCAAGCACAGGGCTGTCAACATGCAGAACGGTAGAGTCAAGACTAGAGGTAGAGTAAGTAGAGGATGTCCTCAAGGAGGGGTGTTATCGCCAACCCTGTGCAACATCACTGTGGACTCACTTTTGGCTAGACTAGAATCGGGCATACACACGATAGGGTATGCAGATGACATTGGTTGGTGGTCTGTGGTAAGTTCATTGACACCATTTCTGACATCATGAAGGGAGTACTCCGAATGGTGGAGGAGTGGTGTCGAGAACAAGGCTTCACCATGAACGCTGGAAAATCAGACAATATTCTTTTTACTAGAAAGAGGGTAGGCCTGAGGAGAGAACCACTTAGACTTTTTGGATCTGAAATCAACATGTCCACGAAAGTTAAATATCTAGGGGTAACTCTAGATAGTAAACTGAACTGGAACGAACATGTAGGAAACAGGATTCAAAAGGCCAAGAGGGTTCTGTTTCAGTGTAGACGTGTTTGTGGTCTAAAATGGGGTCTAAACCCAGAGGCTATGAAATGGATTTACACTATGATGGTTAGACCTGTCATCACGTATGCTTCGGTGATCTGGTGGACAAAAGTCAGTCAGAAAACCATTAAGAAGCGACTAGACAGAGTCAAACGGCTGGCGTGTGTTGGAATAACAGGGGCAATACGCACCACTCTAACAAGCGCAATGGGGGTTTTGTTAGGTATGCTACCGTTGGATTTAGAAATAAGGAAAACGGCAGCGCTAACAGCCCTCAGGATGTTGCGAAATGCTACGTGGCATGGACCAACAGCCCTCCATGGTCATATGCGCATCCTGGACATGACACAGCGAAATGTCAGGAGACGTGTATGCCTATGGACGGAAGGCAGAGAGTGAGAATAACAGAAAAATGTTATAAAACTCTAATAACAGATGGATCCGTTTGTGAAGAAACCGCTGGTAGCGACATCAGTATATTCACAGACGGCTCTCTGATGAATGGCAGAGCCGGGTCTGCCGTCTACTCAGAGGAGTTGAACCTATCCTGTGCACTGAGGCTGGGGAGGTTCGTGTCTGTATGCCAGACGGAAATGCTTGGTGTAGTGCATGCGCTGGACCACTTGATAGATGGACGGGTAAATGGCAAGAAAATTGTCATTGCCCTTGACAATCAGTCGGTGATAAGGTGCATGCAACGGACAGATATTACTTCTAGGTTAGCCATAGAATGTTTTACCAAACTCAATAGGTGCGCTCAGACAAATGAGCTCACACTTATGTGGGTGCGAGGACATTCTGGCATAGAACAGAATGAAAAGGCTGATTCTTTAGCGAGAGAAGGATCTGCAGAAGAATTCTGTGGACCAGAACCATGTATCGCCACAGACAACAACATGGTCGCAGGCCTTATTAAGCAATGGACGGACTCGGAACACCGTACAAGGTGGGAAGAAGCTGGTAATTGCAGGCAATCAAAGGCGGCCGCGAAATGGTCAAGTAGTGAGGCAGCAAAAGTCACCCGATACAATCGGAAGACTTTAAGCTGGCTTACTGCACTGGTCACAGGACACGGTCCCTACATGTACCATCTCAGGAAGATGACTCTGACCGAGGACGATGTGTGTAGGATATGCCTAGAAGAGCCGGAAACAGCAGCACACATTTCGTGCCAGTGTCCGGCGTTGGCAAGCATAAGATTGACCATTCTGGGACGTCCATTTATTGACGAAGCCGAGATTGGTCAACTGACCTACAAGGACATGCTTGAGGTGACAAAGAGTGCCTATATAAGGAGCATGCTCACTTATGAGTGCTCCGAGCAGTAGCATCCTTCGTCAAATAGGGGACGAAAAGGGACCCACTGTGGTCTGATTCGGCCAATCCCCGACTTATTATATATATATTGGAAGTTTTCCTAAATAAAAAAATTAAAATATAAATGTTCAGCTATACTTTTAAGCTTTCAGCTCAAACACTTTTTATTAGGTACTTATGTTGACCTTCCAACAAAAAGAGAGTGCAATAAAATATATATAAAGCGGTGCGGATTTATTTACATCGAAATAAGAAACTATGAATTTATTCTCAATCTGACGTAACATTGTTATATTGTAATAAAAATCTCCATAGTTTTGATGATATGTGAATACTTCTGATGGCACAGTAGCAGATATTTCAGTTATAAACTTATTTATTATTAAAAATTAAAAATTATTATAAAATAAGCATCGAAGATAATTTTTCTCATAATAAACGATTTTGCATTAAAAAATTGTTACACTGAGAATTTCTGTTTATTACTTTCTCTTTTGATTTTACACTATATTCGTATATGGTATTAGAGCAAGTCACATTAGTAAGGATTTTGTTAAAGTATCTGGAAATCTCTATGACCGCCCCACCCCCCCTGTAAAATACGAAGGTAGCAAATGAAATAATTAGGACTCTTGAAAGCCAAGGAATTGTCCGGAATTGTCTTGAAAGCCAAAAAATGGCCCGGTTTATTAAAAAATCCGGTTTTCGGAGAGTAATTTTAGATAAAATTTATTCAATTTTTCTTATGCATTTCAAATTTACGAAAAACACAAAGTATCTATTTATATCTTAAACTAGCTGATGAATTTGATTCCGGTCCCAATATACGCGTTTAAAGTCAACATTTTAAAATTTTTTCATATAATTTTTATACCCAACACGTGCTGCGTAATGGTATATTAGCATTGTCATTCAGTTTGGAACGCCAAGAAGGAGGCGTGGCAGGTATAGAAAATAATGTTTATATTTTATTTTATATGTCCGTCCGTCTATCCGTCTTTCGACACGATAACAGCCGTAATTTTAAAGCTATCGCGATGAAATTCAATATATAAATTTATTTTAAAAAAGAAAGATCAAGTTCGAAATAATAATGAAATAATATTTTCGTTAATATATAAAACTGAATGGTATCGTGTATGTCGTGAATAAAGACTTCGAATATACTTCAATGTGGCCGCGGGGGGTAAGCTCCATCCTTACTAGTTTAGTCATGTTTATCCTTCTGTATTTTCTATTGCTGCAAGTTTTCAGAAAAACTGGCTTTTGTTGTACTGCATGGAAAGAGTTTACAATGGTCTTCTAATACGTGAAGTAGAGCCTGTTTTTCCGTTTCCTCAAAGATTTATTGCTCTCTCAGCAGCAACGTTAACGACAGAAATGTTTTTGACGACTTCTTCTGCCTGCAAGCATTTTTCATTTTGAATCCAAGAACTTGGATCACTCGAATCATTTACAAAAATGAGTTGAAAATTTGTTCATTATTCGATGCAACGAAATTATCAATTCTTAAATTCGAAACATTGACGGAATTGGAATTGAAGCTTGTTTGGCGTTTTGATTTTCTCAGCTTTTAGAAGTGCTGTGACCATCAGTCGTTTTTTCTCTACGTCAATACATCTAACAAGAAAAGCAAGTCCTATTAGTGTTTCAGATAAGTACCATAAATGATTGCCGAACTTGGTCAAACCTTTTTTGGAGATTCTTTCATTTCTGTGCCGAAATTCAATAATATTTCCCATTAAACTTTAGCACAGCAAATGGTATAGCACATTGGAACCAGTAGGTCACATACACGATCACTATGAAAAATTAATTTCTCTTAAATTTTTGAGTTATTTATCTGTGAAATAATAAAAAAAAATAAATGTAAAATTTGACCGATTTCTTAAACGCTAGTCAATTTTTAAGTTACGTGTCGTAAATCTATAACATATAAATAATATATCATTATTATGCCTGTTAACTCAAATTGATCTTTAAACAAGTATATTTTGAGAGCATAAATCCCATGAAGCGAGCTCTTGAGACCGAACCAGGTACTTTAGTTTTTCGAATGCTTCCTTTTGGGCTGAGTGTGGTTTCTCCAAGGAAATAAGCGCTGAGTGGACAAAATCGGAGTAGACGTCTTGTGCGTGATGTGTCTCTCTGATCGTATGCGAATTGAACCAGTTTATCGCGAATGTTGGGAAAAAAATGCTGCTTAACGTTTCCTTATGTTCCTCTTTCCTTCAAACTCGACTTGCTATCAAGTAAACTTGACGGTTGGAAAATGGGACTGACGTTCATTGAATTTATTAGAGTTTATGCTTTTACAAAAAATACCGTATCTCATTCAAAAATGTTTCGATCCTGTTTTAGTTTTTTTTTTTTAATATTATTGCCAGAAAATGGGCTGAAATAATGCAATAATTAATTTGCATTATTTACAATACGCGTATTTGCAATACGCGTTTATTGGTTCCGAAATTCATTGTACGACAAATTTTAGTCCGAAATCAGCGTTTTTTTACCTAGTTTACCCTAGAAGTAGGTACTTTTGCTTCTTTTTTTCATTAATTTGAAACGCATAAGAAACATTTAAGGGCATTTCACCTAAAACTAGCAGTATACCCGGCTTAACTCGGGAGTTGATATAAATAATTTTTGATTTCATTCGTCAATTTGAAAAAACTTTTCACAAACTTTTGAATGAATTTTGTGTGCATCTTTCAAACCGGTAACTTCGGCGAAATAAACAAAATGTAGCTTCAACATCTTAAAACTATGAGAAAAAGTCGGGGAAATCGTGATTTATGTGTGCGTGCCGCCCGCCGATCGCTTGCAAAAATATATTTTCAAGTTTTATATTGTATTCGATAGATGGTACATTTTTGAAAAAAATCAGACCAAAAACGAATTCTTGACAATATGCGAGGAAAAAAATCAAATAAGCATTGAAAATTGAAATTGAAATGTCAAAACAACGCCAGCTTACGACGCAACTGACTTGTGTTGATGTGTTGACGCGTACTCAAATACCACAGAATTCGGTATCAGCTGTCCTGATTTGCAAAAAAAGAAAGTGGAATATAAATACACATAAAGAAGAAAAGACGATATTTATCACCCTTCGCGCTTTGCTACGCCTTACTGTATTTTGTAGTACAGCGCCCTCTGGTGTTCAAGATATAGCAAAATACATAGCGCCAAAAGACTCACCGCACCCGAAATTCACTTATAAAAATCATACTTATCGGATAAGCTGTTTAGAGTTTTTTGCGGTATTTGTACAACAGCGCCCTCTGGTTTTCGAGATAGAAAAAAAAAAATAACGCCAAAGCCCTTTCCATACTCGATAATCAAATCCTATGTATCCCATATACAAATTTTTATCTAAATCGGATGAGCGGTTTTTGAGTGTTTTACGATTTCTTAAGAGATTTGTACTACAGCACCATCTGGTGTTTATGATAGCGCTGAAAAAAAAGTCCAAGATACCCACCGTATCCGAAAACTCCTATGTTAAAATTTTCGTGCAAATCGGATGTACAGCTAGGAGTTTTCCGACATTTTGAAAACATTTGTACTGCAGTGCCCTCTGATGTTCAATATAGAACAAAATAGATAAGTCATAAAAACTACCGTTCCCAAAAACTCCTAAATACAAATTTTCATGTAAATCGGCTGAATGGTTTCGGAGGTAAGCTGCAATAACAAAATTCGTGGAACCCGATCGCAGCGCCACCTACCGGGTCCAATTGTGAATCTGAACCATCAAGGGATCCACTCACACACAAAAAATTTCATTAAAATCAGTGCAGCCGTTAAGGAACAGTTTATTAACATACACTCGTACAAATTGTATAACAGCGCCCACTACTTTCGAGAAAGAGCAAAAAAGATAGCACGAAAACCAAAACCCTTGCCGTACTCGAAAATCGCTATTTACAAATTTTCATCCAAATCGGATGAGCAGTTTTGGAGTTTTTCACGATTTCCTAAGATTTGTGTTAAAGTGCCCTCTAGTGTTCAAAATAGCACAAAAAAGATAAGTTCAAAACACTCACCGTATCAGAAAACCCCTATTTTCCGAAGTTTATGAGTTTTTTGAGGCTTTTCAAACTATTTGTACTACAGCACTCCCTGGTGTTCGAGATAGAGCAGAGTAGATTAGTCAAAAAATCTCAGCATGTTCGAGAACCTCTGCATACAAATTTTCATGTCAATCGGATGAACGCTTTTGGACTTTTTTGACGTTTTTTAAAATATTTGTACTACAGCTCCCTCTGAGCGACTTAGGAGTTTTTTGAAGTTTTTTAAAATATTTGTACTTCAGCGCCCTCTGGTGTTCAATATAGAACAAAGTATATAAGCCATAAAAACTCACCGTTTCCGAAAACCTCCATATAACAACTTTCATGCAAATCGGATAAACAGCTTAGAAGGTTTTCGACGTTTCTAAAATATTTGTACTACAGCGCCTTCTGGTGTTCAAGATAGCACAGAAAAGATAAGTGCAAAACACTCACCATATCAGAAAACCCATATAGTCCAGTTTTCATGCAAATCGGATGCACTGTTTACGAGTTTTTGAGGTTTTTTGAAATATTTCTACTACAGCGCCCTCTGGTGTTCAAGATAGAACAGAGCAGATAAATCATAAAAACTCACCGTGTCCGAAAACCTCTACATACAAATTTTCATGCAAATCGGATGAACGGTTTCGGAGATAAGCTAAAAAAAAGAATGACTGGGACCCGATCGCAGCGCCCCCACCGGGTCCAACCTTTTTTCCTGAATAAAAAGTAGCCTATATGTTGACCGGGGATATAAGGAACATAGATGTCAAATTTCATTAAAATCCATTCAGTATTTTTAGCAGACAGACAGAAAGACAGACAGGCAGACAGACAGACAGACAAAAATTTTTAAAATGCGATTATCGGACTCAGCGTCATTCAAAATGTTCATCGCAAAAGGAATTTCAAAAAAATATATCATGTACAGATTTTGTTTTTACAATTTTATATATATATATAGATATAGATAGATAGATTGGAGTTAACAATCTATTTAATATTATTCTTTTGTACAACTTTTGCTTTTAAAATAACACGTGTGTGCTTTCTAAGTTCTCACGCACAACCATCACACGTTATTATAATCTTGCATAAGCATGCAGATATTGTCATATTTCAGACTCGTTGCGCATAACAGTAAATTTGCGTTGCGCAAACCGATTTGCTCAGACTGCGAATAAGAATTAAAAATAAGTCTACAAATGTAAACTTGTCCGCTGGTATAGGAAAGAGAAACAGTCAGCTATTTAAAGGGTTAAAATTTAATACAAAATTTATGTAAAAATTTTGAATTAAATATCTTTGCATAACTTCACTTGTATTAAAATTGATTCCAGGATTTCTAACCGTGAACGGTAAACTGATGATGTGCAGTTATTTTGTTGTCGTTTAAATAAACATTTACGTCTCTTTATCATTTCCATTACAATTAATATAGCTACTCATTACCAACCCATTCCAATTTGATGCCCATTTGAACCCATTTGATGCTTATATAATATACCACATAGCTCAATTCAAGCACTGGCTGTCTTCCTTTATTTTTGATCTAAATTTTGCTTGAGTTCACTTCTTAATTTTTATGTTTATTTTAAAATTCATGTTCATGTTCAAAAGTCATAACATTTTATACGAACTTTTAAGCAAAAGAAAAACAACTTCATTTAGCTATAAAAGTGTGAAATCTCCAACGTGATGCAGCAAAATTAAATATTAAGAATGCGCTAATCATCTGTTGCTCCACAATTTCCCACTATGAATGAGGCCTCGACCGCTCACACCCTAGATATCCTCTTAACTGCTCTTCGACTCAGTCACACTCTCTTTCCCACACAGTTTTTCATAATAAAAAGTGCTGCCAAATTTAAATTAGCAAATATGGCGCAACGCCCTGGCGCCAAAGTAACGAAATTATTGCCAGTCACAAAAAAATTTACAATAACAACAGCACCCCATGCGCAAAGATACAACAAATGAAAACAAACAAAATAAAAGTGGCAAAATGGCAGAAAAATATTAAAAAAAAAGTACACAAAATATAACGAATGACTTTAATAAACGTGAACCCGGACCAAAACGTACCAGTACTCAGTAGTAAGAGGCTGGCACGTAGAATATCGTTTTTCTTTTTTTTTTTGCCCCCCATTTCTTTTTTATTTCGGTTTTGTTTTTATTTAAGTTATATCCAAATAATACCGAAGAAAGTTGATGGTGGTGTCTCCATCATATCATGCGAAATGCGAATGTGACCCAAACAGAGGAAGCAAATGAGGCAGCATTCAGTGCTGACGAGGCTGTCGATGTTGCGAAAACAGTCCGGGCTGCCGGCGATGATCTGAGCTGGAGTCTGGGAAAAAGTTGAAGTTGAGGCAGGCAACTGAACCTGATGAAGTGAATGATGTTTTGCTGTATTGAGGCCTTCCTTCTTCACGACTGAGTGGCTGTGTTTGCAAAACACATTCAAGCAAAAGTTATGAAAAATAAATGAAAATACTTTGGCGATGAGTACCCAATAAGAAAAAAATAGAAAACAACTAGGAAAAAGAACAACAGAGAAACAACTAAATAGAATTTCAACAAAACATAAATAAAACAGTATTCTGTAGCATATTTTTAGGAGTTTTTCGATTGGATGCTGTAGAAAAATCTAGTACCTTATAAATAACTAATTCAATTAATTGTGCAGCTTCTTATTGATATTTGTTATGCTTATTTGTTGTTGTATAGTAATTTTTTTTTTTATTTTGTATTGGTTTTTATTTTTGTTGTAAATAAAAAACAAGGCGTGCAAATTGTCTTAATTGCTGCTTTATTGATTGTTTTTGGATTCAATACAATTATGAGTGGAAGAAGTGGGTATTCTATAAGGTAGTTAAGGAAAGGTAGGTTAGGGCAGGGAAGTTGCAGAAAAATTTATTTATATTTTTTAATTTAAGTTCAGTGCATGGTTTTTAAGGTAAGTTGAGTAGCTGAGTTCTACTTAAAACAGCTGTTAGTATTTTGAGAAAAGTTCTACTGATTTAAAGTATTTCAAATTTTTATTTTTAATTTTTTCTATGTTTAAGGTATTTTATGCGTGTAACAGCAAAAAAAAAAATGGCAGCTTTCTTCAAAAAATTTTTGTAGATACAAGAAGTTATTATTTTTTTTTTTTAATTTTATACAGCTTATTGTACATAAAAAGTTCTTTATAATTTTTTTTTTTTTTTTTTAAATAATTTGACTTTTGTAGAGAGGGTACTGAAGAAGGGTAGGTTAGGGCAGGGCAGGGAAGTTGCAGAAAAATTTATTTATATTTTTTAATTTAAGTTCAGTGCATGGTTCTTAAGGTAAGTTGAGTAGCTGAGTTCTACTTAAAACAGCTGTTAGTATTTTGAGAAAAGTTCTACTGATTTAAAGTATTTCAAATTTTTATTTTTAATTTTTTCTATGTTTAAGGTATTTTATGCGTGTAACAGCAAAAACAAAAAAATGGCAGCTTTTTTCAAAAAATTTTTGTAGATACAAGAAGTTATTATTTTTTTTTTTAATTTTATACAGCTTATTGTACATAAAAAGTACTTTATAATTTTTTTTTTTTTTTTTTTAAATAATTTGACTTTTGTAGAGAGGGTACTGAAGATGACATTAAAAGGAATACATCCAAAACGATTTGATGGATATTGCCTTTCCCATGTATCAGAAACAAAAAAGCAAGTGTCATTTTAAAGTACAGACCATTTATTCGGCAACCCCTCTAGGCACGACCCCCGGGTGGCTTTTTTAAAAAGAGATAGCTTTTCGCGCGCTTTTTTGTCTATAAAAAAAAAAAAACAAAAATAGTGGGTACTTCAATGTAGAGGGAAGCTTAATACACAATTGAAAACAATTGAAAACAAAATGCACTACGATTCATTGAAATTGAACCAATAGATTTCGAGTTATCTATCGAACCGTTTAAAAAAAAAGTAATTTCGAGGAAATCGCGTTTAAAGATCTTGTTTTTCGAAATTTTAAAATTATTTTTATTTAATCTACAATGCCAGGTATCCATTTGAAAAGCATGTGTGCATATTCAAGAAACTACAAAGAACACATTAAAGAAAAACAAATGTTTTTTAAATTTATATGTATATTTACACTTATTATATACCGTGATTTTGTACCCAGGAATGTACAAGAATTTGTAAATGTCAAAGAAAGCAACCATTATCAAGAGGGGAAAGTTTACACTTAGGGAAGATACAAATATGCACAAGAAGATACGAAATTTGCTTGTTAAAACGGAAAATATGCCCAATAAAAATACAACTTACTACAATACTTACAATAGCTTAGGTCGAATAAATTTTTTAGGGAATATTAATATTGTCTTCAGATTTCCCAAAATTGTTGTTTTAGATTCAAGCCCTTTTGAGTTTTTTCTACCGAATTAACATAGCCTCTAAAAAAAAGGGTATTTAGAATAATTCTTTTTCTTTGTTTCCATAAGAAATAAAAACTGATTGATGATATTTTTTTATGTGCAATCCATTTGAGATATATTTTTCGAAGTTATTTTTATATCAAACTAAAAGAGATTAATGTAGTATTTGACATTTACCCAATCCGAGTGTCGAACTCAGTCCTCTGCAATGCTAGTAAAGCACACTTCCTTTGAGCTATCGAACGTATTAAAATTCTTGAAGCGAAACCGGTTTATGAATGTATTTTTCTCATTTTGTTTACATTTTTTTTCAAAAATTTTTTAATATTCAACAATAAAGTGTTGTCGTCGCAATCATAATAATATGATTGCCATAATAAGTGCATACAGAGGAGCTATATTATTATAGGAGTAAAATAAGTATGTTAATAATGTCGTCGCGTACATTGTCAAAAAACAAAAAGTATTCAAGGTCGAAGGCAGCAAAAATGAGGGATTTACAACTAAGCTGTAGATATGAATTTGTTTTTAAGCTAGTTATTTACAAACGTTGTAGTCTCTAGAGGTGAATAATATTTCGAAAGATATACTTTTATCAAATCATGCTGGAAAAAATAGGCCTTTCCAAACATAATTTGCTGGAAGTATAATATGTTTCTGCATGTTTCTTGGAAACAAGTTATCATAATTGGTTCCACATATTATATGATTAATTAATGCAATTTTTCTTTATACATATATTTGCATCTTAACATTATTTAATTGTACCTTAGCACTTGTTGTTTGAATTTAAAAACAATATAATTTGTTTTGCAGAAAATATGTTTTCATATAAATGTATTGTAATTATAAATGAATTGAGAACACTTTTAGTCTAGAAATATTATTTAGTCAAGAATAACATTAAATATTCACGGACAAATATATATTAATAGGAGAATACATAATTTAATTGCAGTCAAGCTATTATTTTCAAAACGATAATTAAGACCAACATAATACATTTACCGATGATTACACTATATTTACTTGGAAACATATTTTAGCAAAAGAAATGCCAAAAGTTTTTCACTGTGATTACAAAATATTTGCTAAGAAGTAATTGTTGGTTTGAAGCAAACAAAATATGTTTAGAAAACAGTAAATAAGCTAGCGGAGCACCGACTTTGCCAGCGAAGCACCCGCTTTATCAGCAAAGTTGCTTCAAAACTCACCTATTTTTACTGCTGAACCGCCTTATTTTACTTTTATTTTGTTTTTTATTTTATTAATTTGAAAACACAATTACTATTAATTTAAACAAACATTTTCAGAAACACTTTTCACAAGAGCTGAACTTTTCAAGACGTTTGCGCAGCTGCTTGAAACTTAAAATGACGCCAAGACTTGGCAACTGTTAAAAGCAAGCATATAAAGCAACAAGGTTTCCGCTTTTTTTCGTGCAAGTGCAAAAGAAACAGATATATGTATGTCTAGGCGAAACACATAAAAGAAAGGAGTTCTGTTTTTATTTTAAATTTGCAGAGTTCTGTGTTGATGCAAATATATTTTTATTGGGTAGAAACACACAAATCTATTTTATCACAAGCATTTTAATGTAGACATTAGTTTTTTAGCTAAGGCAATTAATGTTGGACGCAACTAATATATTCTTATATCGAAAAATAATGCTATTGAAGGAAAGTTCTTAATCAGTAGGTGGTTCCTTCTGAATATTTTGTTTTTGAAACTAGACATATATAAACATAGTTTTTCTCTGCGTGTTCATAATTACATATTAGTACACCCAGAGCTGGACGATAAGGATTACGATTGCAACACGATTACGATTGCAGTAATCTTCTATTTTAAAAAACTGAAATTACAATTGCAGTAATCGTAAATCGACCGATCTGAAATTACGATTGCAGTAATCGTCATTTTGAAAAAGTCGAAATTATTATTTTATTTACGAATCCGAATCCGTTGTCATAATGTAAGAACTTATGTAATTACATATATCGCTACCTTAATATAGAAAGGCCCTATCTCAAAAGGCCCTAAGTCAATAGGAGAAGGAGAAAACTTAATAAAAAATTAAGTTCTGTAGTTTCGAATTTTTTGTAAAGAAATTTTTTTATTAAAAACTATTAGTGATGTAGCAATGTTACAATTCTTTTTACTGTAGAAATTGCAGAACTTTGTTTTTTATCAAGTTTTTTTCTTCTCCTATAATGTAAGAAATATTGAGTTAGGGCCTTTCTATATTAAGGTAGCGATATATAGCTATGTATGTGTAGATGAAAGTGTCTGTTTTTCAGCTTGTGTTCGGCCATCACCGAATTCGTTAAAATTTAGGTGGCAGTCCTATGGTAAAAAAATTACATAAGTTTTTAAATTCTGACAATGGATTCGGATTCAGTGACCCATACTTACCTAGTGTTCGCCCAGCACCGAATTCGTAAACAAATAAAATTTAGATAGCAGCTCTATTAAAAAAATACGTAATTTTGAATTCATGAAAATTTAAAAACTTAGGTGGCACGGCAACGGATACGGATTCAGTATGAATTAAAGAATTTGCTCACCGAATTCGTAAAAATTAAAAAAAAGTAGGTGGCAACTCTATTTTTTTAGCCTCTTACCTTCGCATCATTATTATCTACATTAAAAACAAATACCTATCAAATTGGTTGAAAATTACGGGCAGCAGAGGGAAACAGACGCTTTTTCCCACTTTGTTTTATATATATACAGACAAAATATGTTGCTATTGATGGTAGACTTAAGTTCTGAAGAAACTTTTTCTCATTGCAATACATTTTATGAAGTATAAAACAGTGATTTTCACCAAAAAGTTCATAAAAGTAATCCTTGCAATCGATTACTGTTATCCCAATCGAGGAAAAGCGGGATTACGTTTGAAGTAATGCTTCATCGAATGAGCTAAGATTACGATTACAGTAATCCTAATTTCGACTTCGATGGACGATTACCGATATCCTAATTTACAAAATTTTGAAGTTAGGATTAAAGTAATCCTAATCTTTGCCGCAATCAATTACGCATGCAATTCTTATCGCCTAGCTCTGAGTACACCCCTTAAGTAGTACGCGTGTAAAAATCGATTTAACTTGATAACCACATCTCATTCTGTAAGCAGAGGTTAAAATTTTTAATTTATTTCATAACATTCTTGCAGAAATAAATTTATGTGTACCTTCTGCTTTAAACGGTTTTAAAACTGTCGTCAACAACTTAAATGTTCCCACACCCATAGCTACTGATACAACCACCACCTGCAGTGTTGCCTACAGCAATTGCATGAATTATAATCGCCGCTTTTGGATTCACGCGTTTGAAAAAACCTTTCATTTATGCCAGCGTGCACAGCAATAATAAACACACACACACACACACACACACGGGCACAACATACAGACACTTGCATGTAGTTATTGTATGTGTTTATTTGTTTGTTTGTGTGTTATGCGTTTTGCAAAGCAAGAAATAAATTTTTTACATATTTTTAAATGAAATTTAAAATATTTTAACAATTTATTTTATGCGCAATTATTATTTATTTATCTCTTTTAATTTATGTGTTTGTTGCAGTCAGATGGTTGGTCGGTTGGTTGGTTGGTTGGGTTATTTTTATGGCAGCCACTGTAGCGCACATGCATGTTCAGCTCTATTTAGTGCTGTTTGTCCAACAATTTTTATATTTAAACATATTAGTGCACATATATTTGCTGTTTTTTTTATTAGTTTTTTGTAGTTTTAAAAAAATTCCTTAAAACAATTATGAAACATTTTTGGCGCACCAATTTTTGCCAACACTGCTTATTTTAATGTTTTTGCATTATTTTTATAATAATAAAAATAATGTTTTTTTTGTGCTGAAGTTAATTTGAGAATTTATGAGAGTTTCAGATTTTTGCATAACAACAAAAACTCAAACAATGCATATAATGCAGTTGTATTGTTTTTTGTCGGAAACAACACGCAGTGGCGGCTAGCTGAGAATTTCAAATAGAAACAGATAAAAGAAGGAGAAGTTGGCATATATCCTGAATTAGCTTTAAAAATGGCGCCAGTGCACATGTCTCATAATAGCAAATAGAAAATTTTATAGAAAAAATTTAATTTTTTTATAGGACATACTTTTTTGATACAAGTTTTTAAATATTTTTAGTAGTTGAAATATTTTAAAACTGTTTTCAATTCCAAAATTAAACGTATTTGGAATTTATTTGCATCGTTAGCCAACTTCAATCATTCATACACACACACGCACACACACTAGACCAATAATACTCTATTCAATAAAGCGTCAAATGTAATCGTAGGACGCTGGCCCATAGATATAGTAGCTAAGCAGGCTATAATGTGGTGCATACACACTGCAACCAAAGCAAAGCTGGAAATGTAACCAAAACGTAGAACTTTCTCAAATATTTCCACACACACTGCGATGGTTGCAGCAACCAACTTTGCCACACACGCTGTAACTTTTCTTGTAACTAGCTGTCAGTTGCTACAATATTTAATTGCAAAAATAGTGTGCATATCAAGAAGTACATTTACTATTTTAAATTTAAAAATTAATTAGGAAAAAATGCGTTTAGATCTTTTCGAGGAGGAAATTATTACCATGGTACTAATTGACGAGTGTTTAACCTGAAAGAAGGAGGAAAATTTTAATTTTCAGAAAAAAAGAAAAAGAATCTGGCAAAAAGAGTGGCTTCAGAATAAGAAAGAATATTCGAACCAAAAGTTGTTGAAGAAAATAAGATTTCCGAATGAACGACACATGCTTCGATTATCTTGTAGAAAAAGTTTCACCTGCAATATGCAAGGAGGATACATTAATGCGGCCCGCAATTTGTCCAGAAATTCGGCTTTCCATAACCCTACGATTTCTGGCAACAGGACACGCGTATGGGGAGATGAAATTTGCAGCAGCTGTATCGCCTCAAGCAATTGGCAAAATAGTTATTGAAACTGGCGAGGCACTAAATGTAGTTTTAAAGGAATATATAAACCTAAATTTCCAATATACGTTTAAGTTAAACACTTAATTATCACGCTTAGCTAGTTTTTAATACAATAATTTCTATCTACAGCTACCATCTTCACCGAGGGAATGGCAAGGCATTGCCCAAAATTTTTTGAAATCAGCAAATTTCCACACTGCCTCGGTGCAATTGATGGCAAGCACATCCGCATTAAAAACCCGGCTAATTCAGGATCTTTCTATTTCAACTACAAGAAAAGATTCAGTGTGGTGTTGATGGCAGTTGTTAATGCCAATTCTGAATTTATCATAGTGGATGTGGGCACAAATGGCAGAATTACAGATGGTGGTGTTCTAGGAAATACATTTTTTTTTAAGAAACTAGAAAATAATAACTTGACTTATGCCACACCTACGGCCATCAACGAAGCAGGAAAAATGTTGCCGCATGTGTTCATTTTTAACGACGTTTTTGCACTGCGACAAGATTTGCTAAAGCCCTTAGCGCACGCGAATTTGAGTGAAGAAGAATATTTATTCAACCGTCGCCTAAGCTCCGCAAGAGTTAAAGTCGAGAATGCATTTGGCATTCTATCGTCGCGATTTCGCATTCTTCTGACAACCATGCAGCTAGCTCCAGAGAAAGTTACTCTTACTTGCTGCTATTTGCACAATTTTCTTCGCAGGAAAAAATGCGCCGCTTTTTGTAGACTATCGGAAATTCCAACAACAAAACAGGAAGAACTAACGCCATTAGAGTGGTCGTCATCAAAAAATTCCTCTTTGCAAGCGAAAAATGTTTGCAAGAACTTCTTTAAAAAAATTTAAAGAAAACTTTGTACAACGTCACAACTTTCTTAGATTATTTAAAATTTATTTAATAACTATTATTAAATATTTCATTAATTCATATTAAAAGACAACATAAAAATCCCATACATATTCCAAGAATATCAAGAAATTTTAAATTTCATTATTGATTCAAAATCATAAAATGTTATATCAGTATACTTCTGCATGGTGAGTTAATTGAACTTTTTCAATAGTGAATTCTTTATCCCTTTCAAAACTAACTCAGTGTGTTTGCATGGAAAAAATTTCACCACTGAAAAACTAAAGCAAATATTTTATAAAAAACTTGAAAGAATTCGCGACAGTGAGAAGTGTGATGCTGACAGATAACAGATATTAACCATCGACACATCAAGTGTATACAGGGAAGCATAGGCATGCTCGTTTCAAGCCTTATCACCTATTAGGCTGGATTCACTGATCACCTCCAGTAAGTTTTTGCGAAAATTAAAATAATGTTAATCAATTTTTAGAGCGTGCAGCAAGTCCCTCTTACTGAGCGGAGAGCACAAAAACTTCATATAAAAGAATCGTGCAAAACTTGCTGAAGGTGGTCAGTGAATCCAGCCTTATATTACAAATACGTTCCGTCAGTATTGAAAAGGTTAAAACTAAAAGAAAACAATTCAAAATCAAACTTTATAATTTTTGTGATCGGATATGCTCGCTAACCAATTTGTATCCACCTCCACAGCTTACACTTCCATCATCCTCTATTTTTGTAATGACTGGCACAGCGTAGGTTCCACCACTCAAAGTAAAAGTTTGAGTACTTGAATTTTCTTCTGGAGAAAGTGCTGTTGGTGTTGCGATGAAAGGAGTTGACGGCCTAGAGTATGATAGGTATGTGTGATTCAGCGGCGTAAGTAATTGAGGGTAAATTTTTCAAGTCTCCCACGAATTTTAATCTCATCTACGGCTTGCTTGGCATATATCTGCTGAATAGATAGTGAACGAAACGAGCACGACGTCTTTTAACTCCCGATTCCTTCGCACTTGTTCTAAATGACTGACCGCCTATTTTAAGAAGTCCGACCGATCGCCTTCTGCCGTTGGAGTATTGAATCGAGACTTGTTGCTGCATTGTAAAGAAGTCTAAAAAAAGGTTGTAGGATAAAAAAATGTATACTCATAAATATATGCTCATTAAAACATACCGATGGTGACTGCAGTTCATCCGTTGTGTCGATTGTGGATATACCAGGTACTGGAGTTTCAAAATCCCTTAAAAATTCCAAATATTGAAATACCACAATGAGGGAATTATATATTTGTCCATACCAGAGAACTGCTAAACTCACTTTTTGCTTGATTAAATCATTCAGTGGAATTCTTACTCCACTCAACTCATTCAACAAAGTTCAGCGTTGAATAAAATCAGCACAATACTGGCGAACGCGTCTTTTGTGTCAGTTTGAGCTTGAGTTCGTCTGATTTGAGTGAACGAGTGTTGACGTTAAATAAAGTAAAATTATGCTGCTGAAGGCGTCGTTTGTGTGAGCTGATTAACGGATTGAATTCACGTTAGACCGGTTCACATTACAAAAGTGTTAAAATATTCCGGTGCGCGTTCACTTTCTGAAAGTTGGAACCCTCATTAGCACAAAAATAGTTTAAGACCCAAAAAAATTTGACCTCTAGGGGTTCCGCAAATCGTTTGAAGGTCATTTTAGAGCTATATAAGACTTTAACCATTTTAAAAAATGTCGTGTCTAAACGAAAAACAATTGGAATATATTTTGATAGGAAACAATTACTAATAATTCAGACTTATTTAAGTTTTTTTTTTTTTTTTGTAAATATGCATCTGATACTTTTTGGCGCAGTTTTAAAAATGCAATTTTACTCTTAACGAAAAATTATCGTTGTTCTATACAAAATTTTTTTCTTATTTTGTTCTAGCGATCTTTTTTTTGGAATTTTGTATTTTTGTGTGCAATTTAAGCTTTCTTGAAGTGCAACATATTTTACAATTCATTAACGATAACTTACGAAAAAATTAAAAATACTACATTTATTTATTATTTCTAATATTTATTTATTAAAAATGTGATTTTTATAATGCATTTAAATTTTTTTCTGTGCTTATCAACGAGTTACAGCAAATATTGTTTGTGCTCTTCATTAAAAGCTATTCAGCCTTACCAAAAAAATAATTTAGTACTGGCTCTAATTAGTGCCGGCTCTAAAAAGCTTAGCAGAGGCTACAGCTGTTACTAAATTAAAAAGCTGACGCTAAAATTTAATATCAGTTTTTTAGTAAGGCTGATTGAGATATTAAATTCTGTTGTTAATGCTACCTTCTCTCTGCTGAATCGTTAATTAAATTTCTATGTTGATAGAAAAAACAAAATCACGATATGACGCTCTTCTTTTCAGTTTTCTTTTGTTTGACATTTCTTGACTGTGGTCTGTGAAAAAAAGGTTGTTGTCAGGCCATGGCAGAATTATGGCGATAACGTGTGTTAAATTTGTAATAATTTGAGTGAAAATATTATAGAAACAGTGTAATAAAAACTATAAAACGTCAAAGAAGTCTTAAAATTGAAAATAAAACCTGTAACAATTTTAACCTAAAAACAACTGCGAAACGTGAGCATAAAGAACCTCGAGATGAATAGCTGATTTTGACAACTAGCCCGCTTTATTCTGCTTCCTACCTCATTCCTCTCCGAGTCGGCCCTACCAAGGTTGATTTATAAGGTTGTCGCAAGGGAGAGAGCGAGTACCCATAATTGTTAAATCGAAGTTGACAGGTCATAGAAAATCTGCAAGTGCTCTCTTTTATCATCCGGTTTTCTTTCGTAGTCATTCGGAAAACTGGCTGGTTTTGGCAATTATGGGTACTGAGAAGAGAGTGCGATCAGCCCTGCGACAAAGTGCGATAAATCAACCTTGGGCCCTACCATGTAATTCTGCCATGGAACCGACAACAACCTTTTTTTCACGAGCCACGGTCAAGAAATGTCAAACAAAAGAAAACTGAAAAGAAGAGCGTCCAATCGTGGTTTTGTTTTTTTATCAACATAGAAATGTAATTAACGATTCAGCAGAGAGAAGGTAGCATTAATAACAGAATTTAATAATTGAATAACTTCTAGTGAAGAGCAAAAACAATATATGCTGCTAGTCGTTGATAAGCACAGAAAAAAATTTAAGTGCATTACAAATAATCATATTTTTAATAAATGAACATTAGAAATAATAAATAAATGTAGTATTTTTAATTTTTTCGTAAGTTATGGTCAATGAATTGTAAAATATGTTGCACTTCAAGAAAGCCTAAATTGCACGCAAAAATAAAAAATTACAAAAAAATATCGCTAGAACAAAATAAGAAAAAAATTTTGTATGGAAAAACGATAATTTTTCGTTGAGAGTAAAATTGCATTTTTAAAACTCCGCCAAAAATTATCAGATGCATATTTAAAAAAACAAAAAAAAAACTTAAATAAGTCTGAATTGTAAGTAATTGTTTCCAATCAAAATATATTCCAATTGTTTTTCCGTTTAGACACGACATTTTTTAAAATGGTTAAAGTCCTATATAGCTCTAAAATGACCTTCAAACGATTTGCGGAACCCCTAGAGGTGAAATTTTTTTGGGCCTTAAACTATTTTTGTGCTAATCAAACTTTCAGAAAGTGGACGCGCACCGAAGAAAAAATGACACATAATTTTCCCCATACACTTATGAACCGGTCTAATTCACATATTTGAGTATTGTCGTTGAAGTGTATACGGATATGTGTTTCGTAAATGAGAAATCAAAGAAATAGTTAAATTTAGTTGTTTGCAGCCAATCGTTATAAAAGCTTCTCCCTTCTTCTTCTTATTCTCTCTTTCTCTCTCTCTCTCTCTCTGTCTGCACATGCAAAAACTCATACGTGTTGATTTTTGTTTTTTGCGTTTCATTCTTGATGAAAATAATCGTTGTTGAGCCCAACGACCAAGCATGAAATATGTATCCGAAGACGACCATTGATTAAAATCACAGAGCCTACACGAAGCACATGGTTTGACTGAATTTAACTCAACAGCGAGTGTGTGCATTCGAGCAAGTCTGATCGATTGAACGCAGAGGCATGATTTTTAAAGTGTTGATTACTGATGCATATTTTTATGTGAGTTTTGCAGTTCTCTGGTCCATACCAGCACCAGACTTTTCACTTTCACGCATTTTTTTTAGCTCCCTCCTATAAACGGAGCGTATATTATGCATTTCTGCTTCATTTTTTCAAAGGTGCCATTATTTTCCACTTTTTTATACTTCTTCAGGAGCTTTAGCCATGCTGCATTTCTCAAATGCTTGTCTTTGAAGACGTTGTCCGTTGACTTCCAGAGGCACTCCAAAGTTTGGTAGGTGTTGAAAACATCCTGCCAATATTTATTTTCCGTTATGCACATTTTAAAATTATATTTTAATTGCAAAATTAAACTTAATTGCAGCAGCCAGACTTAACTGCAGCAACCAAACTATTTCAAATGGATTTGTGTTGGTGATGACAAATATGTGTAGCGATAAACAATAAAACAATTCAACCTTGCTACACACGCTGTAACCAGATGGCTGCAACTTAAGCTCCGCCCCTAAATATTAAATGATTTTAATTTTACTGCAACCTGAGCAGCAACCGTCAAACAGTTGCCTAACTTCGAGACACACGCTGCGTCTTCATTCTGATAAACTTCAAAAACTTCCAGGTTACACTTCCAGCTTTGCTTTGGTTGCTGTGTGTATGGGCCGCATAAGCAGGCGTAGCTAAAACAAACCAAAACGTGATTACATATCTGGATTTTTCATGTGGGTGGGAAGGAGGAGTGTGGTTTTTGATAAAAAATCTATAAGTACTGGTAAAAAATTAAATACAAAGATATGGGAATTTTTCAAGAAAAATATCTAACTTTTAAACTTATTCCTGAATGTGTCTCTTATTAAATAACCAACAGAGAGATCAATGGGTCTATTGATTTCTTTATTAAATTAGTTTTGAGAACTAAGTTTTTGATTTTTGCCTAGAGTTTTTTGAGTTCAGAACCAACAATAGCTCAGAATCAAAATTTTTGGTTGCATTTTAAAAAATACTAGAGTTTTAGAATTTTTTTTTTTTAAATTTTCATTGGAAAACATTTGGCAGTACTAAAACATTAAATTGAGAAATACTTTTGGGTTATACAATGAATGAAATAAAAATTAATTGTTATTTAAGTGTGCCAAAAATAAGTTTGGTTTATTTCGTAAAGATTATATTGAACAATGGTGAACTTTTGTTTATGTTTAGGTTTCATAGTCTTCTGGATTGGTAGTAATAAATTTTCCAGAAGAATTTGACTTCACAAAGCATTTTATGCAAATCAAATTTTAATAAATGCATTGATACAAAATTCGATACGAAATGAATGTCAAAAATATATGTGTTCCCATAAATATTTTGGCATCACTTTTGCTTTCCTAATAATTTTGCCACCAGTTCTCTAGCTTAGAAGAGAGCACAATGTAAGTGGCAAACTGAAAAAAGAAATAGAGTCTATTTTGGCATCTATCTTTCTCTTCACTTTGTGCGGTTCTTCAACATTTATATGTAACTTTCTTTGTGTGTACGTTTCGCTGACAAATATACACAGAAAATCGTTTGTTTCTGCTTGCATTCTTAATGCTTTTCTCTTTCTTCGCTTATGTGCAAACGTAACCGAACTCCTACCGCAGTGTAAGGAAAAACAAAAAAAAAAAAATCGAACGAAACAATGCCCAACAGTTATTTTTTCTTTTCTTTTTATGCGGATCTTTTACGTGTATATGAACCCACTATGTATGAAATACATCAAGCATAATTGAACCAGTTGAACGCAGGTAGATTTCTATAAAAATAGTTGGTGCACTTCTCTTTGCACCATTTCTTTGTAAGAAATGGAGCTTCGGCAGGGTACTGACGCTAAAATACCACCCCACGGCCGAATTCAAGCATATCCGAAGTCTTTAGCCACGACAGACACGATGACATTCAGTTTAATATATTTACGAAAGTTTTTCTATTTTGATGACGTCACTTTGTATGGGAGGTAGGCGTGATTTCCATCTGATTTTTTCAAATTTCATAGTCAGGATTGATATTGAAGATCAAAGCTTATGTGCAAAATATGAAGGCATTTCCTTAATTTTTGTGGATTTTTAAGAGATTTTAGTGTAAAAATAAATTCACTCTGTATGAGAGGTAGGAGTGGTTTCATCCGATTTGGCTCATTTTCGAACTTGATCTTCGTTTTTTAAAAAATGCTTTTATTTTGGATTTCATCACAATAGCTTTATAATTACGGCTGTAATCGTGTCGACAGACAGACAGACAGACGGACACACGGAAATCGACTCAGGAGGTGATACTGATCAAAGATATATATACTCTTCTATACCTGCCACGCCTCCGGCGCCACGGCGTTACAAACGGAATGACAAGGTTAATATACCCCTATGCAGTACGCGTTGGGGTTTAAAAATATTATAATCGCTGGGGAAAATTGTTCCTAACTGTTTTGCAAACGTATTTTTATATACAGATATAACGAAGAAAATTAATATAAAAAGTAAAAATTTCACCCAGAAAATTTTCTATATTTTTCAATATTAAAATTTCTAAAACTTTCAATATTTCTAAATAATAAGTTAAAGTTTTTAACCTAATAAAAAAACAATTATTAAAGACTTTGTAAAGACTTCATACCGTATCTTTAAATCAAAATTGAAAGGAACAATGAAAAATTAAAAATTCTTTAATCATTCCGTTGTAGTGAATATTTGGTTTGCTTGGCACAAAAAGTTTTTGCTCTAAAAAAATGTCACAGTGAACAACATTTTCACAACGAGCAGCAAATGTGTCTCTCCAAGCAATTGGTACCATATTGTAGCGAAGAAGTTGAAACTGAATCCATCATAATTGACCAACACATATGTAGGAATAAACGAGATGGAGCGACTTTTGATCCCTTTTCGACTGACTGCACATCATACGCAATTTGCAAAAGAGGTCAATTGGAATCACAAATGCATTGCAGTGATCAAGCATTGCAGTCTTTAATGGCGAAAGTTGTATTCCCAGTCCGTTATTTCAGTGCCCATCAATTAAAAGTTCTGAGCTGAATGCTCAAGTAATAGATCTTTGCCAAAAGAAACCAAATGGTTATTATAGCAGCCCGCAGCATGGTTGTTCCTCATACATGCGTTGCATTTCTGGCAAGCAGGTAGAGATTGGCGAATGCCCTATTGGACAATATTTTGATGCTGAGTCTAGGAACTGCATTAGAAAAATTGCATAGAAAAATTCATAGAACGACATAATTGCTTTGATCGAGGAATTTCGCTGGATTGTGATGGCAAGGCGAACGGTATTTATATAGAACCCAGCTGTAAAGGCTACTACTACTGTTATTCTGGCTACAGAACTGAGTATAAGTGTTCGTCCGGTAAAATCTACAATGGTGTTACATGTGTTGCTAAGTCGCAGTTTATTTGTCCGACCGTAGGCGGTGATACTGCCTGCTTTAATCGGTCTGATGGCTACTTTAGAGACAGCAATGATGGCTGCCGTTCTTATCACTTCTGCTCTAGTGGTCACAAAATAACCTATCTGTGTGAAGCAGGCTTTATCTTCGATGGAAAAACTAAGAAATGTGTTCGAGAACCGCTGAATAGAAGTGGCAATACCGTCGGACTACGCTGTCGTTCCAATTATTTATGTTACGGCAAATCAGATGGTTATCATTCCAATTTCCGCTCCAATTGTCGTAATTATGTGTTTTGTAAGAATTATGAAAAAATCACACAGCTAACGTGTCGCGAAAATAACGTCTTTAATGGTCAGAAATGTGTGCCACCCAGGGAATATGCCTGTCCGAGCTTGTACAATCACAGACAGCTAAATTGTATGCCCAAGCATTGCATACATCAGTGCAGAAATGATGGTTTCTATCCTGATTTAAATAGCGATTGTCGTGATTACTTTTTTTGCATTGGTGGCAAGGCTTCGAAACTTTCGTGTCCCTTTGGAAAACGTTTTAATGGTGAAATATGTGTTGCCGAGGACAAGTTTAGCTGTCCAGTTTTTTGTAATCATAATAATGATGCATCTATTAGCTGTCCACTAGGTGGATTTGTGGAATAATAGCAAAAATGTGGTATGATAGTATATATTTCCACTGTTCAGGTTTTTACACTGTGTGTAATGAAATATGCTACGTTTGCGTAGAGACTATTTAGTTAGTAAGTAATTTACAATAGAAAATATAATGTACCTATTTATATATTAGTTTAGTTTAAGATTTCATTGTTTGAAATTATTAAATAAGAATAAACATTTATTGGTCATGTCGAATGAACAGGAAAAAGCTGAAAAATTATCCAATTCGGCTTATGAATCGATGTATTATATTTTTTGAATTTTTCGACTAAAGAAATTTCTTTGAAAAACCAAATATAATTTTTAAGCGATTTTGCAAAACCAGTAATTTGGAAACTAGTTTTCGCACAGAACCAATATATCAGCTTATATCAGAATATGACATTTTTAAAAACAAATTTTTTAGCTGACTTCATTTTTATAAAAGGAATATAAGTGCTAATTTTTTTCTTGCTACTAGATTCAAAGTTGAAATTATTATAATTTGGATGCTATAATTCACAAGGGATCAAATTTTTATATAGAAATTGGAGATTTAAGAAGTCTTACATACCAAAAAAATAACAAAATGGAATGAACACAATGTTCGGTATTCACTTCAAGTAGAATTTTCCATATTAAAGTTTAAATTTTATGAAGTATGTATTTTGTTTGTATTTTGACGTATGATGTATTTTGTGGCAGCCGTGGCGCAGTGGATAGAATGTGTGGCTCATACGCCAGAGAACCCTGGTTTGAATCCAACCTTACACAGAAAGTTTTTTGAATTGAATAAATTTTTCTGTTCGGCTGTCACCTCTCTGCAGACAATGGCAAACCTCAGAGAGCTTTTGAGAAATGAACAGCTTCTTGAGAACATAAACCGTTCGGAGTCGGCATAAAACATGTAGGTACAGTTATCGATCATTTGTGTTCAAACATTTCACAACACACACAGCACAATTGATCATAAGACGCTCGGTCAAAGTCTTTTCAAGGGCTGAATTATATTTAAGGGGTTACATGACATTGGCAGGTTTTTGAAATCGACTGTTTTTTAATAATTTTATATTTTAAAATACAAATATTCTTAAAATATTTTAAGATTCTAAGAAAAAAAATTTCATGGAAAAATTCCTGTGGGTTCAAAAGTTACAGCCGGATTAGTCAGAGCGCATTTTTAATTTTTGCGCTACCTAGGTACGGCAGCTGGTATATAATTGTTTTACTTGCTACCTGACTTTTGGTGGTTGTTATTTCGTACCTACTTGAAGGGTGAAGCCCGAATTGCTAAACGATTGCAAAAAACTATAAGAAACAGCATAACACACGAAGGCCTACAAACGAAGGCATACAGTACGAAGCAGGCATGGCAGATTGAAGGTAACCTTTTTTTTCTTTGTTCACAAACTTTGAACGCGTTTATCTCGAAACCATGTTCTTCGTACTGGTTGCGGCACTAGCGGGTTCATTTTTTGACGAAATTTTTTTTTTGTATTTTTTTAAACTTGATTCGCTATCGTATGACAAAAGCATTTTTTAAAAATTTTTTTTTTCGATTTTTTATGAATTTTTAAAGTCAATATATTTTTTCGAAAAAACACACTTTCAAATTTGGAACCTGACCAAAAATTTAAAAAAATTTAAATAAAGCTCGTAAGCAATTTTGTTAAGATTTAAAAAAGTAATTTTTTTCCAGATCGGACAATTTTTGCAACTCCCAGCGGTGCAACCACGAGGCCCTGTTTTTTTCTCTGCCGTCAGTTTGGAGCTCTATAAAACCATGTTGGAGTGAAAAATATATTGTTTTTTAATTTTTTTTCTTGTAGTTTGTTCAATTCTCTACAATAATGATTTTTTAATATATGATGAAATGAATAATGAAATTTTGGAAAAATGTTTGTTTTTGACTGAGTTATGCATTTTTAAAAAAAGGTCTGTTTTCTCTGCCGCGAATGTTATGTCCCACCTTAATTCATTAAATTATTATTATTAATTATTCACTTAATTATTAATATTAATTATATTTTGTGAATTACACAACTTTCACTATTTTTATTTTGTTTTTAAGCTTGGAAATTGAATAAAAAATGTCCACTTAATTTTCTACGACTTATAAAATTTTATTCGTTCGAGGAATAATTTCATATATACACTATATTTTATTTCGAAATTTTTTAAAAATTTTTTTAGCATTGCAATCCATATTAAAAAATGGCACGTACTTCTTATATGATAGTTAATGATTGCGGCCTTTATAAACAAATTTAAACTTTCCTTTTAAGACAAAATTGTTCATTGCTCAAGCGATTTTTTGAAAAATTTTTTATTGAAAATTATAACTTTTAATTCTATAAGTAAATTAGTATAATTAAATAAATTTTTCTTACAAAGAAATATATCACGTTTTGATTTTAATAGTCATGGATACGGGTCTGGTGAGGTACATGCATACATCAAAAGATGCCTCAATTGGTGAAACTGTAGGTTAGTAACAGGAACAGCTATTATTAAGGTGGGCTAAGTCAGCATACCATGTTTGGGAAGCACGTGCTTCCATATGCCTTCCTACTGCGGCCTTAAAAAAAAAACAATTCAAATTTTATAAATAAAATTTCAATTGGATTTGAAAGCTGATATTGTTCGGCGAAAACTTTACTCTTTCTTTGTATTTTTGCTTAGCTACTTTGTAAGCATTCGCTACAATTGCCTTTTTATCTGTCTACTTTTACATCTAAAACTACTTTTTCTACTACTTTTACTGCCTTCTCTTCCACATCTGTTTTGGCTTCTCCTTCACATTAAGTACAAAAATATTTTCATTCAACGCAAATTGCAAAGTTTTGCGGCTTAAAAGTTTTGCATTAAGAAGTTGCCTGATGTTGCCTTCATTCTACACAGCTTCCGCGTTTTCCGTTTCCAATTTCATGTGAAAACCCCTGCACATGTGTTACATGTGACTCCGTCGTGGGGTGGTATGCGGTGTTTGCAACAATTTAAATTGGTTCAATTGAAATTGAACAGTGAATAGCTTTTTCCAAGCACAGAAATTTAATATATTCAAGAAATTATTTTCTCTTAAGCTTTCTTTTGTTGAGAAAATTCAATAGCAAGCAGAGCACGATGTTTGGAAATTCCGAAGAATTTTTATCAACATAAAATAAAATAATGTACAGGACAAGCCACACAAATTAACACAAGTGTTTTTTTAATGCCCATCCTTAGGGAAACATATTAAAAAGTTTGCTTTCTAAGTATTTATAGTACTTTATGCGAAAAATTACAAAGTGATAAACATTAGTGGCACAAAGTGGCACATTAAAAGTAATTAACTTTGCTTTTCTAAGAATCATTACGCCCTCGTTTTGTTGACCTACGGGGTTACATGGCTTCTGCCAAGCAATCAACTTGACGCATCTCTATTTTTTTTTTGAGTTTCTATACTGAAAAATAAAATATGTCGAAATTATTAGATTTCATTAAGATTTTTGTTAGTAAATGCTTAGTAAAGATAACAATAAAATTTTTGTTTGAACAAAGAAATATTTGTTAATCCATTCAAATGCAAAAACTATCGTGGCAAGAGCAAGTTTGTTACTTTTATGTGAATTTGCATTTCATTAAAGTTCATTATATACAAAGCTAAAATCTGCTATATTTGTGTTAATCTTTATTCTTTGAACAAGTAAAATTTCTTTAATTCTTATAATTTTTAATATTCTTTAATACTAATTTATATTCTTATACTAATTTTCTAAAAAAAAATACTTTCAAATCTTAAAATTTTGAAATATTTTGTAAGAATTTTTAATTTATAATTTAAAATTTAATTTTGTTTAATTTTAATGCACATTATTTCAATTTTTTTGCAGACATGCCTTGAAGGCTTCGCGAAATTCATGAATATGTAAGCTACCATTGTAAATGAAACCATGAAATAAATATCTTATCTATCTAATCAAATCTAAGTTAAGACACTTAAAACAAACAACGAAATTGTTGCTAAATGCAACTCGTTGGACACGAGAAGCGATTTAACAAGCTTCGCTTCTATTTTTCCAATGTACACGATAGCTTCGAGGAAGTGTGTTACACTGGCATCTCAGAGGATGTGGTTCAAATCTATACTTTTCGCACAAGATTCCGACTGAGACTGACGTTCACCAATTCTAAAACATTATAAAACTTTGCGAAATATTTTGTAAGAATTTTTAATTTATAATTTAAAATTTAATTTTATTTAATTTTAATGCACATTATTTCAATTTTTTTGCAGACAAGCCTTAAAGGCTTCGCGAAATTCATGAATATGTAAGCTACCATTGTAAATGAAACCATGAAATAAATATCTAATCTATCTAATCTAATCTAAGTTAAGACACTTAAAACAAACAACGAAATTGTTGCTAAATGCAACTCGTTGGACACGAGAAGCGATTTAACAAGCTTCGCTTCTATTTTTCCAATGTACACGATAGCTTCGAGGAAGTGTGTTACACTGGCATCTCAGAGGATGTGGTTCAAATCTATACTTTTAGCACAAGATTCCGACTGAGACTGACGTTCACCCATCTGTTTTCCGAATAAAAAATATTTTCATCAATTCTAAAACATTATAAAACTTTGCGATTTGGTTGAGTGGTCAAATAAAGTCAAGCCTACTTTTAATTGTAATTAGTGCAATAAATATTTTTTAACTTTCATAAATTTGTTAAAATTAAATCAATATTGATTGATAGTATCAGGCGTAAATAACACAAAACGTTTGGTTGTCTATTTTTTCCTGGTTCCTTCCACAGAGTTGCCACAGAGATATAAAAAAGTGAATTGATACTATATATTTACACTCAGCTACTTTGTTATTGAAATTGATATTAAAATACAGATAATTTAATTATGGACAGGAGTAAAGGAGTAAAGGGTATGCTAAAAGTCACTGAAATTTTAATTTTTAATAATACTTAACATAATTGCTTTGTTGTAATGTCTGCGAGTTTTAAATGAATTATAAAGTAGAGATATGAAGGTTGTTGATTGTTTGCACATACGAGCTCTTTTCATTAAAGTTTCCATGAAATTCTGGCGTAAGTCTGAATCAATTGTTGCAATGGCCAGTTGGATTTCTTGTTTCAGCTTCGGAATCATTCGCGGCTTATTGACATAGACCTCCCCTTTGAGGAACGAAACTGAAACGACCACTCCTTTTCGCTTCCATAACAGATCCAGTTGACACAAATTTATTGAATAAATTGCCCAGCAAAAAAAAAGTCACTGGTAGTTACCCGATTAATTACTAGATAGTCTTTTCGGATTTTACCAGTTATTTTTGTATGAACATCAGGAAAAAAATAACCAAATGCTCCCCGTCGCTGTGAATATACATAAGACTTTTTTTATCCCTCCAACAAGAGTTTCAAGTATTCAGTCGTCTCTTTCGCACACGTCATTAGGGTGGCGAAAATCGTACTCCCGATCATTGCCAAAGCAGAGAAATCAAAACTCAAATAAGTATTGCCAGACTTATAACGTTAATCATTTATATTAAAGTTTTCAAATTTTTTTTTTTTCAATTTAACAAAATTATATAAAATATTTTTACATGGAATTCAAGAATTATACATTACATTAACCCCTTGTAACCCATGATCATCACTTTTAAAATAAATAACATTTATAACTTGTTTTTAAGTTTATTTACAATATTTTTATTATAAATCTTTTTATTACAGAATAAAGGGAGTGTAACAGCTTTGAGCTTTATTGAGCTTATATTATATTTTTTTCTATGCTGTGTGTGGAAATCTTATGTGTATTTTAGGTAACAGCAGAGCACATCTTGTGTCACTGTAACGGTCTAATCAGGACCCGTCTTCGTTACTTAGGTGCATTGTACCTAGAACCGCATCTAATAGCGGATAGTTCACCCAAGGACATCGCTCGGTTCCTAACGCACTCAACGATTAAGGATGAACTATAACTTATAGAAACTTATAGAGGTTTGTTACAATAGGCCTTTGAGGCCGCAGTAACTAGGTGACTTGCTCCCTCCTCACTTAATTAACTAACTAACTAGGTAATTACTCAGTAGTGTAACAGAGAACCGACTCAATTTAGGACAACAAACAATTTTTCCACGAATTTACAATTTTTTGCATGCACCGACTTGTCGTGGTATTCGAACTTTCAAAATAAACGTTCAATATCATACTAGTAGTGCCAGCTCTTTGTACGATGGCGCATTATTTCGTTAGTGCGGTATGTACAGGGTTGCCCATATTCAAAGCGCCCATTTTATTTTTAAATAAATCAAAGAAACCACAATTTTTTGTCTGTTCGTCATGAATATCATTTAATTGGGTTGAAGTAGCTTTGCTTACATCATTTCTTGAATATGATATCTCGTAAATGGTCGCCATTGGCCTCTACGACATATTGTGCCCGTTTTGCAGCATTTTCCATGGTTTTCTTCAACATTTCGATGGGAATGACGGTTATTTCTTGACGGATGTTGGTTTTCGCCGTCTTGTTGAAACCATTAGTGCCTGATACGCTTTCGACGAACGATTGGCAGGAAAAAATTGTTTATCATATCGCGATAACGCTCCTGATTGACAGTAACTCTGTGGCCATTATCATCTTCGAAAAAGAACGGCCCAATGAGCATTTTAGCACAAACGCCGCACCAAACAGTGACTTTTGCATCGTGAAGAGGTACCTCTTGAATCTCTTGTGGATTTTCAGTGGCATAAATGCGGCAATTTTGTTTGTTTACCGTTCCGTTCAATTGAAAATGAGCTTCATCGCTCATGATAATTTTATGCCAAAATTGCTCGTCTTCTTCAGCCATTTCGATGACTCTTTAGGCCCATTCCAATCGACGTGGCTTATCGGTAGGCAACAATTTGTTTACCAATTGAATTTTGTACGGAAACAAATTCAAATCAACACGTAAAATGCGTTGTAAAGTGGATCGGGGAATGCCGAGCTGCTGAGAACGGCGATTTTGGGATGTTGTTGGTGACTGCTCAATACTGGCTCGTACGGCTGCAATATTCTCATCCGATCGCCTTGGTCACTTTTTATTTGGCCTCTTTGGGTTACCAAGAGTATTACCAGTTGTAAATCTTTCATACAAACGATAAATTGTTTTCATGGAAGGCGCACTTTTCACTTTATTTTTATTTTTTAAAGCACGTTGAATTTTCACTATTGACTTGTTTTGTTGAATGTAAATTTCAACAATTTTAGAGCGTTCGCGTGGCGTGTACTGTTCCATTGTAAACATTTGTTACGTAAGTTTGGCTGTAAAATTTGATTTTCTGATTAAACTCAACAAATTGAGCTCAAACGGAACCTCATCAGCTTTCAAAAACATCGCATAATTTTATGTGAATGATGTTAATGGTGATGACTTTTTTCCGAGCTCGAATTTGCAAAACAATATTTTTTTCGGGGAGAAAATCCTCACATCACCCAAACATCCATGTCTTTGCAAATCTTCGAAGACAAATTGCAATAAACCCAACATCGAGCTTGTTTTGCACATATTTTTGTCCACCTTTTTTTTTTTTACAAGAAACCCGTATTTTTAATTGAGTATTCGTATTGTCCAGACAAAAATATTTATATTTTGCGGGAAATTTTTGATTGAAAATGGTTTGTTCTCTCCCTAGAGGGCGCTACTTCTCCAGGCTAATATCTCAAAAGTTACACCAGATATCGATGAATCTTTGAGACAAAAATTGTAGAGTTTCGAAGGGGTCAAATAATTGTGACCTTGACTTTGAACGTGAGCCCAACTTCCAAAGTAAAATCAAGGTCAACTATGATGCTCAATTAAAACCCCTAATCTTAATTTCATATTCGTATTCTCCACACAAAAATACGTAAGATTTGTCTGAAACATTTTTTCACCATTATTTGACCGTGAGAAATTTTATCTGAAACATTTTTCGCGATGTTTTTTACTTTTATGTCTCAAGATAAAAACTCACCCATACACCGAGAAAATTGAACGCCTTAAAATCAAAGAAAAAAAGTTCTTGTAAAACTGTAACCAAAATAGCTTTACCACAATGAAAAGACCACAAAGATGCGTAGTGTAGTGACTTCTTATTCGGTGGTATCGGTGGGTGTGGGTTCAAATCTCCACGGCAGGCGAAGGTAAGATTTTTAATTTGACATTTAATTTAAATTAATTTAATGTTCTTGTTATAATAAACGCAAGCAGCAAAGAGAACCCGAGAGAAGCCATTAATTTCATGAAGCCATGTACTTAAAATCAAGGATCTAACATTCTGCGTCTTTGCCGTAACGAATAAAAGTCTTTGTGCCAAAGTACATTCTTTACTTCTACGACTTTCCATGCTTTTTTGAAGATGTACGTGTTTGCCACAAGAATTTAAGTTTTTGATTCAAAGTATATTGTTCTTGGGAATCTAACAAATTTGTGTCTTTGCCGTAACGATGTTTTGTCTTTGGGCACAATCTAACCAATAAAAGTCTTTCTGGCAAAGTGCATTTTCTTTGGTTTTACGATTTTTTCTCTCTGGGTGCGGGTCTGTTCTAAAATTTGTTTCCCCAGGAAATTTTAAGTGAATATACTCTAAATTTTGATGAATGGTGACATTGGTTTCATTGTAAAATTCACGAGCAAAGTTGTGTTTTGCTAAACCGATATTCTGGGGCCGAATCGTCGCTTCCGTGAACGTACAACTCTTCACGTAAAGTTGTGTTAATTGAATGCAATTCAATGACGAGTTGAAGACGACTCCGTGACGAGTTGTACGTTCACGGAGCTACGATTCGTCCCCTGGTTAAAAGCCCTTAACGAACATCTCGAATCATGTGCTACGTATTCGTTAATTGTGCTGTTGGGGTTACTGAGAAAAGTTGAAGACAAAATAATATGTTGCCGCTTTCTAGTGCCTTTTATATTATTACGTCTTCAAAGCTCCGAGTCCGAGTTCCCATGAACAGCCGTTAGTGGTTTTACGAATTCAAACAATTTGCAAGATACCGATTATATGCCCGGCTTAAAAAATTATGAACCAATACCACTTATTTAAAATGAAATTGATTATATTGTGTAGAAGTTGTGATTATCGCAACAGAATTCAGGAATGTTGGATGTTTTTCAAAAGGACCTGATTTTTGAAACCCAGAAAACTTACAAAAAATGTCATATGCAATAATATTTTAAGTGCGTTGTGTCGATCCACTCCTTCATTTTTTACCAGTTGTTGTATACAATTACAATTTGTTAATAATGCAACTTTCATTTTTAGATGTGGAATGCAACCTTTTTCTTAGTATGATTTCATGAATAGTTAATAACACAAAGCTTACATAAATCTTATACCTAATAAAAACTTTTTAGAGTTATGCGAAAAGTTTTTAAAAATGTATAAAAGTCGATATAAAATAAAAAATTTAATAATTGTTATTTTTTCAAATTTGAAAATAAACAGTTGTCAGCAAGAAACCGTATCTTTATGCAAAAATTGGCTTGAGAGAAGCCAAAACCACTTCGCTGAATTTGCTAAGTATAATCGAAAAAATATTATGTAAATTTTTTTTTTTTTCAGATAGCTTTGGTCAGAAAAAACCAGTATCAAATCAAAAATATACCACCTTGTTCAAAAAGAAAGGTTCATTCACACTGTGAACCGGACTTAACTGTCCGATTCGAAATTTTTTTTAAGTAGATTGCCACATGTGTCTATGACAAGGCTGCCAAATATCAGCGTCTCTCGTTGACATTTGCTAAAGTGACAGTGTTTTGTTAACAACAACTTTTTTCGTGTCTTCGATTTTTACGATGGAAGAAAAAATTGAGCAACGAGTTTGTATCAAATTTTGTGTGAAAAATGGTTTCAACTGCGCCGATACGCGTAAAATATTGGTGAAATGTTACGGTGACTCTGCTCTATCGTATCAGAAGGCAAACAAGTAGTTTAACCGATTTGTGAGTGGCCAAGACGAAGTAGAAGGCAACCCTCGTACCGGGCGGCCATCGTGTTCGACTACCAAAGAAAACGTTGAAAAAATCAAAGAAATGTTGGCCAAAAATCGCAAATTGAAGATTAGAGAGATAGCAGAGGACGTCGGCATTTCAATTGGATCCGTTCAGAATATTTTGAAGAATGAATTGGGATTGAGACGTGTCGCTGCGAAGTTGGTACCGAAAGAACTCATCTTATTCCTGACTTTTTGGCTAAAAAATAACACGATAACCATCCAGCAGCCGGCAAATTCACCTGACCTGGCTCCGTGTGATTTTTTCCTGTTCGATTGAGTCAAAAAATCGCTTCGAGGAACGCGTTTCACCAGCAAAGAAGAGGGATAAAGAAAAGTTCTAAGCCAGAGTGGTTCAACAAAACCCTTTCAAAATTAAAAAATCGTATGAACAAATTGTTCAAACGAAATAAAATTAATATATCTTTCCGTCATATCTATTGACAAGCACGCAGAGAATACGAATCAATTAAAGAATTGCTCTATAAATCTGATCTTAATAAACTGGAATCAGATATTAGGGGGAATCTGAAGAATTTCTGAAATTTCTTTAATAAAAAAGTAACACGAAGGGGCTTCCTAAAAAACACTCAAGCACTCAAGATGTCACAAACTTGTTTTTCTGCTTACTTTCAATCCAATTTTTTATTAGATGACAGTGACGACAACTATAACCACTCTTATTACTTTAATGGCAGCCCTATTACTGATATGGATTCATTAGTTATTTCTGATGACGAAGTCTTACAGACGATTTTTTTAAGATTAGCAAGCTGCACCTGCCGTAAGGCTTAAGGCGGGACATGACATTCGCGACAGAGAAAACAGACCTTGTTTTAAAAATTCATAACACATTTTTCCAAAATTTTTTTTATTATTGTAGAGAATTGAACAAATTACAAGAAAAAAAATTTTAAAAAAAATATATTTTTCACTCCAACATGGTTTTATAGAGCTCCAAACTGGCGAAAAAAACGGGGCCTCGTGGTTGCAGCGCTGGGAGTTGCAAAAATTGTTCGATCTGGAAAAAAAAATGACTTTTTTAAATCTTAACAAAATTGGTTATCGTATGACACGAGCTTTTTTTTTAAATTTTTTTAAAATTTTTGGTGATGTTCCACATTTGAAAGTGTGTTTTTTCGAAAAAAATATTGACTTTAAAAATTCATAAAAAATCGAAAAAAAAATTTAAAAAAAAGCTCGTGTCATACGATAGCGAATCAAGTTTAAAAAAATAAAAGAAAAAAATTTCGTCAAAAAATAAACCCGCTAGTGTCGCAACCAGTACGAAAAACATGGTTTCGAGATAAACGCGTTCAAAGTTTGTGAACAAAGAACAATAAGGTTACCTTCAATCTGCCATGCCTGCTTCGTACTGTATGCCTTCGTTATCTTGTGTTGTGCTGTTTCTTATAGTTTTTTGCAATCGTTTAGCAATTCGAGCTTCACCCTTCACCCTTCAAGTAGGTACGAAATAACAGCCACCAAAAGTCAGGTAGCAAGTATAACAAGTACATATATACCAGCTGCTGCACGTAGGTAGCGCAAAAATTAAAAATGCGCTCTCACTAATCCGGCTGTAACTTTTGAACCCGTAAAACTTTTTCCATGAATTTTTTTTTCTTAGAATCTTAAGAATATTTACTAAAATACAAAATTATTAAAAAAATCGATTTCAAAAAACTGCAAATGTCATGAAACCCCTTAAGCAACTTGGGTTATCTAAAACCTAGGGTAATAGTTCATGAAACAGACAACCAGATCTTTGTGCTGTACCACAATACGGACCCGTTTATGTTTTAAACAAGTAAAACATACGGGGCATCCGGTGTGGCAACACGAACATGGAAGCTGTTTCACAAACACAAAGCATCACCCAGTGCCCTGCTGATTAGGAGCATTATGTAATAAATTACATACTGCCCGTAATAGCAGTACCAGTTTAGACTTCCGTAGCGACGTACTTCCATCCATCTACTGGTGGAGACGAGACCTACCCAATCTCTTGCATATTAAGACAGATATGCCAGCCC
Organism: Coremacera marginata; assembly: GCA_914767935.1. Lineage (NCBI taxonomy): Eukaryota > Metazoa > Arthropoda > Insecta > Diptera > Sciomyzidae > Coremacera > Coremacera marginata. The sequence goes on along the minus strand of OU612043.1, from coordinate 169,033,173 downwards.
GGTCGTACCACTGCGCGACCCCGCCAGTCAATCTAGACCTGTGTAGCATTCACACAACAGGACAGTCATCTGGGCAACTCGATCCCGTCAAATGAGGATCCACAACATCCCCGCAAAAAGACCAAGAACACACAAATGCAATTACGAAAAAGTGCATTCTTACTCTTGACCATGCTCAATGAGCACTTAAGGGCTAGGCTAACAATTTGCAGTTGCCGACTCAGCTGGAAACTATTGCACATGACTGGTACCTACTCTGGAGGACCTTTGCAATTGTCACTCTTACTCTGGCCGTTCGGATTTCAACATCCAGACATAGAGTATAGGCCACTGTTTTCAGGGACTGCCGTGCCAACACTTTACATCTGTTTTAACCAGCCGAATTAAGGTCTCAGTGCGGTGGATAGATAGGGTCTACCCCATTCGACGGGTAAAGACTGTCCCCGTACTAACAAGTTTTAAGGTCAGTTGTTATACCTTCGCAGGCTTGTTTCATATCGATATACCGAATACGACCTGCTACCAATATGGACGCCACCCCGAGCTCTTGTTTGGCCTTATCAGTTTTTACGTTTGCAGGACGTATCCTACAAACAACCCTCCTCCTTTATTCTGGCTTGGGACAGGCAGGCGCAAGCTAGACCTGGCGGAGTTAAGAAGTCTTACAAGAATTGTTCACTCTAGACGTTAACAAAGGAATTGTTTCATATAATATTCCCTCAATATATCTTAAAAGTGCGCAGCTGTGCTAGCCGAGTCGTTAGCCCTTTTATATAATTTATCATTAAAAACTAGTAAGGGTGGTGCTTCGGTAAAGTACCGAAGCTAAAAAACCCCCCCGCGGCCATATTGAAGTATATTCGAAGTCTTTAGCCACGACATTCACGATGACATTCAGTTTTATATATTAACGAAAGTTATCCTATTTTATTGATGACGTCACTTTGTATGGGAAGTAGGCGTGGTTCTGATCCGATTTCGCCATATATCATAGAGATGGTTCATATTATATATCAAAGCTAAAGTGCAAAATTTCAAGACATTTCATTAATTTTTGTGGATTTTTACGAGATTTAAGGCGGTCTTCTCATTCAAAACCCGTTTTTTGGACCCTTTTTAAAAAAATTCTTATTTGAAAACGCAAAGAATAATTGAAAACTTTTTTTATTTATTGCATTACAAAAGGTTCATAGTAAATAAAAAAATTTTTTTTGCCTCGATACGTGGGCTGTTCAAAAAGTAATGAGACTTCAAAGTTGGTGGTGAAAAAAAAGGTGTCGTCACGGCGGCCACGATTCCGGGTCTCCGGAGCGTCTGAAATGAAAAAAAAAACGGGGTTATAATCAGTATAGATGTAATTCTTGGGTGAACCTCAAGCTTAATTTTGTGATTTTTTTTGACAAAATGGCGGTCATTCAAAAAAAAAATTTCAATTTCGGGTTTTTTTTTGTAGTTTAGTGTAAAAAAAAATAGAAAAAAATTTTTTAAAATTATGGTCGAGGTTCACCCGAGAATGGTGACAATTCTGCGTCGATTCCATTTTGTTTCATGAAAATCGGTTCAGTTGAACTGGAGATATCATGGCCGCCAGTTCGAAAAACGTGGGTTCGAGATAAACGCGTTTAAAGTTTGAAGTAATTTTTTTGGGAAAAAAAAAAAAAAATCAAAAATGTTTAAATGCAGTTTTAAAGAGCTGAAAATTTTTACTTACAAATATTAGTCGGCGATGCCAGCTCCATACAGGCCACCTTCCTCTTTTTCGTAGAAACTGCTTTCTGCTGCCCTCTCTGCTCTGCGAGCCGTTCTGCCAGCTTTTGATGATGCCGCAGCTCGAGTCTCTGATCGGTTCAATCTGTCTTCATTGCGAGATAGTGCGTATTCGTATGCGTTTTTGCCAATCGCAATACCCATCAAACCCATAATTTTAAGTATGGGTATAAAACCGTCGTTGAAGAGGCACGTTGCAATGAAATTGGCCACTTCGATGGTGCGTGCGCCTGAGTTGATGTGTTTGGGCGAAAGTGACCAAAGAACAGAATTGTAGGACTCATTGGAATTCTGAGTTTCAGATCCAAAGCATCTTTCAAGCAAATTATTTGCCGACAGCGCTTCGTAAGCTGGTTTTATTACCACCATCACCTTCTTGCTCATCAGACCTTGCTTCACAAAAAAGGCTGTATCTTCTAAAGTATTTCGACCCCTTTTAGGGGAATATTCACAACTACCCAAGCTATAAATAAATGCAAAAAAAAAAGTTGAAAAAAAAGTTGCTCAATGAGAAGACCCCCTTAACGTTTACAATAAAGTCACTTTGTATGGGAGGTAGGCGTGGTTCTCATCCGATTTTTCCAAATTTCCTAGCCATGATTGAAAGTGAAGAGCAAAGCTCACCTGCAAAATTTCAAGGCATTTCTTTAATTTTTGTGGATTTTAGAGACATTTTACGGTTAATATAAAGTCACTTTGTATGGGAGGTAGGCGTGGTTTTCATCCGATTTTGCCCATTTTCGATCTTGATCTTCCTTTTTTAAAAATAAACTTATATTTTGAAAATCTACATCTACTAACCTAACATTGTTTTCTCACTTCATAAGATCTGAAATGGAAAGTGGCAATCAAGTTAATGTAATTTTTACTGATTTTGCCAAAGCTTTTGATAGATTTCAGCATTCTATTTTTGTAAAAAAACTTTCCCAAATGGGGTTTCATTCCTTTTTGTTAGCCTGGCTTAGGAATTACCTTTCTGACAGTTATCAAGTCGTTCGTATAGGTAACTGTTACTCGAAATCCATTACAAACCATTCTGGAGTGCCACCTCAGACCACTCTTGTTTGTTTTGGTCATTAATGATCTCCCAAACTTTTTACAGCACACAAACTGCTTAATGTATGCCAATGATGTTAAACTTTTCTTCAATATGATCTTACTTAACAACATGAATATATGGTATTTAATTAATAAACTATATTTAAATGTTGCCATTACTCAAGCAGAAACAGTGATCTTTCACGTGTTGAGTCTAAATCAGATCTGGGAATTTTATTTGACAGATTTTTATTTGACAATTTAACAATTTGACAATTTTTATTTGATTTTATTGTCTTTTTCCAACCATTCGACAGTAGAATTATCAAAGCTTATGTAATGATAAAATATCTAAGGCGTAATACGAAGGATTTGTGGGATTCATATACCCTTAGAACTTTATTTTTATCGTTAGTAAGGTCTAACTTGGAATATGGATGTGTCATCTGGGATCCATATTACGAGATAGATTCTTTACGCTTGAAAAAAATACAAAAGCGTTTTACTCGGTATAGAATGCTTAAAATTAATTGGTATTTTATGCCAACCTATACAGCCAGGTGTGCTCTTCTACGTCTGAGTACCTTATCCTACAGACGCAAATATTTTCTAATTATGTTTGTTCGCGATATAATGATATCTCGTATGTTTTAAATAGGAATATATTTCTTCATTAGTCAGAAAGAGCATAGAAAAAAAAATTATGTTTTTCTGTCCGTTTGAACAATTTAGTTTAAATTAAATTAGTTATAAATTTGTATTTATTATTTATTTTTTTATTTAATACATTTATATTTGTTTTTTGTCCATTTGAACATCCATTTGAAAAACTATTATGTTTTCCTGTCCATTTGAACAATTTAGTTTAAGTTGGTTAATTAGTTCAAATTAGTTATAAATTTGTATTTTTTATTTATTTTTTTTATTTAATTCATTTATATTTGCTAAAAGTTGTGTCAGACCTGAGAACTTTAGTTGTTCTAATTGAACTAACCAATGCTTGTTAACAAAAAGGTAGAATGTTTTATATAAATTTCAACTTTGCATTTTTTAAAAATTTAAATGTTCTGGGCGACCAGAACAAACATATATGGAGTGAACGCATACCTTTGAAGAAATTAGCTTAAGCTACATTGGCTTGTTTCTGTGCCTGTATGTATGTAAGTAAAATAGCTGTTGCTCTTCGTTACTGACCGCAACCTACACATTTGTGCTTTAAACTCCTATATCGAGTATACGTTGGATGCAGCCAAATTAAGCACATGTGAGTGTGGGTTTGTGTTTGTGGAAAACTTTCCTGTGGAAGTGTGCTTTTTAATTTTCACTAACTCACAAGCAAATATACTAACAAGCATTCATCAAACAAAAAAACTTATCAACGCATAAAAAAATAGACTGCAAAAAAAACCTAAATGTAAACTGAAGCTGTATACTGGCATACATGTGTGAGTGGATGTGTAGACATGTATGTTTATTTATTCATCATTAAAGCGCCAGGCTATATATCATTAAAGCTATGTACAAACGCATGGGTGCTTCTGTGCATTTGAGGCTAACAGTAGCATTGCATAATTGCAATTTCCCATAGTCACTATGTATTTAGAAATAGTTTTTTTTCTTTTCTCTTTTTTTTTTTTTTTTGTTATCATTTAACTTTAAACGAAACTATTCCTAAAGCACTCATTCTTTGTTCATCATCAAATGAATGGTAGTAAAAAAAATGGATAGAGATTATTTTTTTTTTTTAACGGTTATTTTTAAATGGTAGCGTATAATTAAACTTTTGAAAAAAATGTTCATGCTGTATGCTTGATTTAGTTTAAACTATAAAAACAGCACTTAAAAATATTATCTTCAATTATCAAACAAAGATAGCAACAGATAATAAAAACATTATTCAAAAGAAAAAGCATATTAAATAAAAAATTATTTGAATATTTATTTGATATTGCAAATGCTCTGTCAAAAAAGATACTGGGCATTGCAACAAAAAATAAACTTTTTGAATTTATTAGTAGATATTAAATGCTTCAGAATAGACATATTTTTTTTTGATGTAACATACATAGACCGGTAGTTTTTCCACTCATCAAAACAATATTTAATTGGCATTAATGATGATCGTTGTTGCAAGTTTGGTGTTAAATACGGTCACGATAGTTGTTTGAACTTAAATAATCCTATTCGAAATTTAATAAACCACAAGAAGAGAAATATTTTTTTTAAAAATAGTGCAGAGCTTTAGTCGTTGAATTTGTGTAAGCGCAATTTTTTCCCCTGAAATGCACTTTTTAATGCCAAAGTATTAAAAAACAAAATTATATACCTACGATGAAATAATATTAAATCAGATCGGCTTTAAACACTGTGCGAACACATCATTATGCAATGCATATGTCAGTAGGTTTTGATCAAGCTTCATTTCTCCAGTAGTAGTGGTTGGCATTTAAAAGAAGATACCGTTTTTTATTCGCTCAAAGTAAATATTATTATTATTATTATTATTATTCTGATTTTTTTATTTTTTCATCAGCATATGTTAAGTGCACAAATATTCATCTGGGCAGTGTTTTTTAAAGATTACTTTCTGCTGAACTCAGTGGATTTAGTAATTTTTTCTAAAACGATTAAGAAAAAAAAATATTGCTTTTTAACCGAGTTCAAAAAGCAGGAGGTTCTCAAGTTCGTCGGTTTGTATGTTTTTTTTTTTAAATGCATGTACATCGATAACTCCTAAGCCACATGCCTGATTGCCAAAATTTTTGTGGACCAGATAGATATCATAAGCATGGAGGTGCCCGTAAAAAAGTGGGCGGTATTCGATAACTGGGCGTGGCAATACTAGAACTCGCATTACTAGATACTACAGTATCTCGAATACGTATAATATTGACACTAGGGCACTGCAACTCAGTGTAGGAGTAGGCACAATTATTACAAATTACCGTCAAGAAAATGGGCGTTATTTGACATATGGGCATTATTCGACAAATGAGCGTGGCAATATTAGAAAAACAGTGTATCTGGAATAATTTTGAGACTAGAGCACTGCAATTCAGTTTTGGGGTAGGCATTATTATTAAAAATTATTGGCAGTATAGTGGGCGTTATTCGACAAATGGGAGTGGCAATATAAAAAAAACCACTGTATCTCGAATAATATTGACACTAGTGTACTGCAATTTAAACAAATGTCAAAACACGTGACATCTAATTTAAATTTAAGAGACAGATATTTGAAATAAACAACAAACTTTCAGAATTTAATAGAACAAATTTTTTAAGAACAATTGCATTTATAAAGTTTATAAACTTTCTTCGAAAATTTACCATATTCTCTAAAAAGGAAGAAATAAAAACGAACTACCAAATCACTACAAAGTAAAAAATAAATTTAAAATAAATTTGCCTTTTTATTTCTTGGTAATATTTGGTTATTTATTTATTATTACATTGGAAACCTTATTATTAAAATTTTTTTCTAATTTGTTTTATTATCATAAATATATTACTTTCTTTATGAATACAAAAGCTTTGAAGTTGGCGCTCCTGATTAAAATTCTGATTATATTAGCGCCGACCTTAAAAGCTTTTGTATTCATTAAGAAATTAATATATTTATGATAATAAACCAAATTAGAAAAAACTTAAATAATAAGATTTCCAATGTAATAATATGTTTAAATAAATTATCGAATATTTCTTACTAATATCAAATATTTTTTAATTTGTAGTTAATTCTAGTCGATTTTTTTTTTTAAGTTTTTTAATCATGACATGGTCGTGTGGGGCGCCTCAAAATGGGTGTGGCCAAGCCGGACACTAATTTTTTGATATTTCATTGAACACAGCAAATATTAACACAATTAATACAACACAAAAAATAACATCGTAAAATCATAGAAGTTTTATATAAATCTAACTGAAAATTTTTCCAGTTCTAGCGCCAAGGATTTTTTTTTATATCAAAACGAAATTTTTCCTTAAAGGAAAACTGAAATTATTTTTGAAAATTTCCTTTTCAAGTTCAAGGTCTGTGGTAGTGTTGTGTTTCCAAAAATTTAACAAATATTTAAATATTAAAAAGCGTAGAGTTTATAAATCATTATTAACCCACTTTCTACCGCTGGTCATTTATCCGACCAGTGAAATGAATCATTATACTTACTATCATATCTCAGTTTCTTTACATGGAATTTGATTCCTTTTTTTTAATTTAAAAGTTTGAATGTAGTACTTTCTACTTACTTACTTACTTAGGTGGCCATAACAACCCGCGTTCGGGTTTCGGCCGACCTCATCAGCTCTCGCCAGGCGCCTCTGCTTTGCGCGCGCCTTCTCCAATCGGATACACCAAGTGCAGTTAGGGCTTCTTCGGCCTGGTCCATTCATCGGAAGTATGGTCTTCCTCGTCGTCGTTGACCAACGACTCTCGCCCCGAGCACCTTTTTTGGACATGACCCAGCCAGCTTAGTCGCTGAAGAACTATAAGCTGCACTACGTGAATGTCTTCATAGAGCTCATACAGCTCGTGGTTCATTCGGATGCGATTGTCATCGCCTTAGTACTTTCTTAATATTCTATTAAAAAATTGCTCAAAATTCTTCAACTAAGTCGTTAGGTGCTGGGGAAAAAATCATGATTTTTAGACCTTTTTTGGATGTATGAAAGAATTTTTCAGAAAAACGTATAATGCAAATGTAATGACGATCAAATACTAAAAAAACTCTCAATTTTTCCATACAATAATTGATTTCGTGTTTATTGCACATTTTGTACATATTATATATGCAGGAAGTTAAGTGGTCAGAAATCCGACCACCATCGGAAAAGATGATCAAAAGTATGATTTTTCCAAAAATTATGCAAAATATTGGAATTCATTCAGTCAAGCGTTTATTTACATAGCTTTGCAATAAAAAACTAAATATGAGGTGTGATTTTACAAATCAAATGCAGTTTATGATTAACGATGATTAACATTAATCATTCTCAATAAAAAGAAAATATTAATTAAAGAAAAATGTTAAAATATGATACTAGTAATTTCATCGTTGGTTGGTGTGACCAACGTATTAAGAAATAAAATGTATATGCACTTCCGTGGTGATTTTATCTATTTTTGCAATAACGTATTTCCCTTTTTCAAACGGAACCTCTAACTCTGTCTCTTTGGGAATACAAAATATTGACCGGTGTGCACCATTTCGGCATCTGAAATTTACTCAGTGGTTTGTGGGTCTTGGCAATTGAATTGCTCACAGTGCTTGTTCTTGGATCATCTTTCTTCTTTTTCTTTGTCGCAGGTCAGCGTACACACCAGAACTGTGTTCAACTTCAAAACTGCCTAACATTTCGACGGATAAAAGATCGATATGCTGGTCAGTTGGCATTTTGTCGCCATCAAGGATTCCTTCTTCACTCATTTTATCCACAATCTCGGGTGAAATGCAAACAACATCTGTGGGAAGTGGATCGCTCTCGTCATCGCTGCAACCATCGATGATAGCCTGCAACTCAAACATTTTTAGGCACTCACGTGCGATTTCAAAACCGATTATTTCAATTGCTTAACTTGCAAATTAATTACTTATCTGCACCCACTTAAATGAAATTTACTCAAGAAATTTGATTATATTGGCATATTTTTGTGTAAAATTACTACCAGTCGTTATTAGTTTCAGTTTTTTGTTCTTTACCGAAAACACATTCTGCCATTTATGAGTTTTTTCTTAATTTTTGGAGTAGACTTAGCTTATTTCGAATACGTAGCATTAAGTTTTTAGAGATTGTGATAGGAAATTCAAATTAGAAAATCCTTCTGATGAGTTTACATGGCGGTAAACGTTTTCAAGGAAGCTATCGTGCTTTCACGGCTAGGCTTGGGTATTAGGTCGTTTTTCACTTTTAACATCGGTATGAATAATTTTTAACTTTTTTACAGATTTTTCAGCATTTTTTGACTTTTTTCAGGCTTCCAGCATTTTTTTAGGTTTTTTGCATTTTTTTGAATTTTTTTTTATTTTTGACTCATTTTTTTCAATTCAACTCAAGATATACGAAACCAGGAAAAACAATGAATCGAAAAGGTTTTTTTTGTTTTGCAAAAATTTTGAATCCGTCTCAAATTGGTTGTACTATTAAAGACCCACGCTTAAATTAAAAGAAACACGTTTAAATTAAATTAATTGCATTAATTTTTTCAAATCATTAATTGGAACTTAAAATTTCAAATCACAATCAATGATTTGAAATAATGAATGCAATCACTTTTTCAAATCATTGATTGTGATTTGAAATTTGAATGACTTTAAATCACAAATGATTGCATGCTTTTACAGCTCTGGTATGTACAAAGCCCTTCGTAGGATGAAATTTGTGAAATGTAATTAATATTTCGTTCATAATACGAAGCTTTTTCGGTTTAAGGTTTCTGCATACTTAACGGCACGTAACGAAACGACAGTAAAACGGCGACGAAAAGGCATCGTGTGTTCAATGCACACTTAGCGAAACGACGGCGAAAATTTATACAAACAGCGGCAATAAGAAATCAAAACAAAAAAATCTAAAATATGAGCGCAAGATTTTATAATAAACAAATATCAGTTATTGCTTAGCTTTAAGATGAAGAAGATGCCTAAAATCTATCAAACCGTGATTTTCTGCCATATGATCGAACATTTTCGTGCAAAAATTCAATTAATTGTTCGGAATCATATCTTGCAACTAAGTTTTTGTAATCAAAGCTAGCGACAAGCCGGTCGGAACTCTTTTGTTTTATAGCCACCGGCTTTTTCGTTGGCGTAAACAGACGTTGCCGTTTAGCACGTTTAAACGTTGCATAAGACAGGGTAGTTATTTTTGTAGTTTCGCGTCTTTTCGTATCGTTTCGTTACGTGCCGTAAGTATGCAGAGGGCTTTATGCGTTATTGAATGTATAAACTGCTTTTTTTTAATGTTAATATATAATATATTTGCAACTCAATTACTTCGGTTAGGTAATCGGTAATTGGTTGGTAATCGCTTTGGTAATCAGTTGGTATTTACATTTGTAATCGGTTGGTTATCGCTTCGGTACTCGGTAGTTGACTCGGTAATCAGTTGGTAATAGCCTCGGTAATAAGAAAAAAGCTCACCAAACATGTTTGTCCAGCATAACCATGGCATAGCAATGCTATACAATGCAACAGAAATGAACAGCTAAAAGCGTGATGATATCGCGTTTCTATAGTTTTGCTCTCTACCAAAAAGTGCTTAACCTTCATGTGCTCGGGATAGTAAACTTACGTGCGCGGTCGAAAGTCTACATTTGTAGCAACCATGTATATGTATGGAAATCCATGTCAACGTGGAGAAAAAAACACTTGTGCATTCTTGTTAACACATTTAAATATATTTATTGAAGAAAGATTTTTTTTTTAAGTATAACACTGGAAAAAAAATTAATTTTTAATTGAAGAACAGCATTCACCTAAAGTATATGTGGCGGCATGTGAATCGCAGACTGCTTTCTTACACCAACTGCATATCTTGCGTGTAGTTTTACGTGTTCCAATTTTACAATATTGACAACGGACTGGGTGCTTGGGCTGTTCGTCGCTGGAAATATCAGGTAAGCCATTGGAAATAGTGGCCGAAAAAGAAGCAGAATGACTACACCCACCGAGTGCCGTTTCGATAGCCAGTCGTGTTTGAGCGCAGCCTAATACTCTTGCATTTTTAGAGCGCTGTTCAATTGCTGGCATGAAAAGCTGCTTTGCCAGGCTTCGCAGGAACTTCCGCCGTTTGTCCGTTTGCTGGATGTGGGCATTGTTTTGCGAATATATGATAAATGCGGCTAGAGCGCATATATCTAGCATGTTATAGAACATTGCCAAAGGCCAGCGCAAAGTTTTGCGTTTGGTCGAGTAAGCAGAAAGCATTTTATCCATCGCATCGACGCCTCCTTTGGTTGCGTTGTAGTCCAGGATATATTGTGGTTTATTTTTATTTTTGGGAGAAACAGCATTTGTCAGCGGCGTACTAGATAGAAGTATAACTGCTCTTCCCTTCTTTGGTACATAGAACACTAACGCAAATTTTGATTCAAGAAAACCAAAGACTGTTGATTGTTCTTCTCGCTTGCGGTCTGCTTTCATCTCTTTTGGCACAAATGTCTTGTTTTGACGAACAGTACCAAGAAGAGCAAGACCTTTGGATATCAAACTCCTTTCCAAATTTAATGATGTAAAAAAATTGTCACAGACAATGGTTCTTCCGGTGTTCTCCCAATGGTAGACTAGTTTCTGGACGACACTCTCTCCTACATTAACTGCTCGACTTGCATTTGAGCTTTTTCCTGTATATATTTCGCTGTTGAGAGGATAGAAGGACTTTGCATCGCATGCGAACCACACTTTAATTCCATACTTTGCTGGCTTAGATGGGATATACTGCGTAAATCTAGTTCTTCCACGATATGCAAATAGTTGTTCGTCCACTGTTATCTCTCCCGATGGAGTATAGTGCTTACGAATATTGACGTTCATTTGACTCCATAATTCAGTTATTGGAGCAGCCTTGTCATTAACCAGTCGAGCAGCTCTAGTACGCTGACTGTCAAACCGAATAAACCGTAAAATTTCCTTAAAGCGAGATTTTGGCATTGTTGCACTGTAATAACAAACTGCTTCATTGCTCCATAATACATCTATATCCTCATCGTTTGATTTGTTTACGCCTGCTAAAATTAGAAGCCCAACGAACGCTCTAAGTTCAATATTTGTCACCTTAATCCACACCCTCTCCTTTGCGGTGGGATTTTCTTCATTCCATTTTCGAAATGTTTTCTGCGCTTTATCGTTTGTATCCATCAGAACTTGTTCGAGCATCGATTGTGTGAATATGAGATCAAATACGGCGGACTCAATGAGTCCTTTAGTAGCTCGAGATGTGCCAACAGCGTTGTCTCGAAACAAATTATGAGCACTCATGCGAACTGCAGGATTAGGCAGATTGGTAAGCCAGGCAGTATGATCTTTTGCCACTAATATACCAGGACGCTGCTCAATATTTACCTCTTCCTCAACATCCAAATCGTCGCCAAAATCTTCTTCGAAAAATTCACCTTCTTTCTGCTCATCGTCTCGAATATCGTCTTCTTCAAGATTTATTTCGTTTTCAGCATCAGACTCTTCCGGATTGATGGATTGATTGATTATTAGGTTTGTTGCAGCAGCGGAAACATTGCTTGAACTTGTGTGATGATCAGGTGGAACATAGTCGTTATTTGAATCTCGTCAAAGCATAGCCCCTCCTCTTCTTCTTCATCAAGCTCTCTCAATTCATTTTCTATATGTTGCTGCATCTCTTCGTACGTAAGCCTTAATTTGAATTTTTTTTTTTATAACATCCTTTCAAAAATTTAAAACTCGCACTTACCGTTTAACGACTCGGCGCGGCTGATTTGAAGCACGCCCAGACATGCTTAGCGATGTATTTAAAAAAAAAAATCACAAATAGAAAGAACAGTTTCCAACTCGCTATTACAGAGTAAACTATTTTCATAAAATGCACAACCGAACTGAACACACAGCACAATGAACTACAGTCGAAACTGTTTTCAGCACTGCGCTTTCCTTATAAAAGCATAAAATGTAACAAAACTAAACATAAAAGCACACACACACACCCACAAACTTGCGTAAAAAATCAACTAATAACAAAAATGACAAAAGGACATGTTTCATCATGTTAAAATCTAAACATCTTGAATTGAGTAAACTATTGATGTGCGTTTCCATACATTTTCTATGGCGTCTACATTTGTAGACAACCGGCCAGGAGAAGATAATTTTGAAAAGTGGGGTCCAGTGGTCTCGTTTATAATTTTTTTTGTATCGTTAGTAGCTTAAACTGCTTAGAATACATTTTTAGGAAGCTACTGAAAACCTCAAAAGCTTTTGTTGTAGACATTTTTTTTTTATTGAACTTTTTTGGCAAAAATGCTACAAATGTAGACTACCGAGCACAAGAAGGTTAAAGCGCCTAAATAACTTTTCACTTCAAAAATTCTGTCATCACTAGGTTCAAACTCATGACATCAGCGACGAGATTTTGACACTATAGGCTATAGGTCGACAAGAAAGCAAGAAATGAATAGATTATACTTGTTATTTGTCTTCTGTTCGAAAACAATGTTTTTAAAGAAAATTTGATTTCTAAGTTAAAAATCTTTGTATTTAAGTCAAATGTAAATATGTGTGTATTAAATTAAAATTTAATATTTAATGTTTTTTATTTAAAATTCGTTTTTTTCGAGTGCATGGTTTATATTAATTGTATTTTTCTTAATGAAATGGTTTACAAATATTTGCCGCAAGAGTCGCTTGTTTACAAAGTTAAAATGAAAGCAGCTGTTCTCTCAGGACGTCGCACAGTGTGATTAATCCATATAGCGATGGGACAAAATAGAAGCAGTTGCAATAGAATCATGAAATTTAGTGCAAATGAGTTTTACGATTAAAGAAATATTCTTACAAAATTTTGTTCAAATCAAAGGAATGATATGCCCAGCACTCATACAACCGAAATGGGTAATCTGGTAAATGTTCCAAAAAAACTATCCCATATCAATAAAATTTGGTTTTGATCTATTCTGTCACCGTAAAATTGATCAATATCCCAGAATCAGCTATTTGTTAACAGGTTGTGTTTTATGGAACAAATTTTTGTGGAAAATAGTAAAAAGTATGGAAAAGAAATGCCAAATTCAGTTTAAATATTTAGGCTCAGCATTTAATATTTACTACAATTCAAAAATGTACTGGTCAATAACAAACAAACAAACAAGTTTCGATAGCGCTGTGTATTTTTATATTAATTTTTGAAGCGTTAGCTAGTTTAGCGAAGTTATTAACGGGAGTGAAATGAAAACTTTACAAAAGCGTCAGTTGCGATTTTTTTGTTCTATAAACTTTGCATTTACGCATAGTGCAAAGACAAAAACATGCGCAAACAGCAATAATACAAGCCGCTTTCGATGATCAGTGGATTTTCAAACCCTCTTTAACAAAAACAAATACATGGAAAAGCAACCCTCAATCGACAATGATGATCGTTACTGTGTAAATGTTGTTTGTTTTTATTTAAGCGTTAGGTCACGATACAATTATTAAGGCGAACATAGCTTGTCAAAAATAGTATAAAATATAGAACAAAAAGAGTAAAAAAAAAAACAGGGTGCGGTCCTCAGGACTGCCGACGGAAGCCGACGAATTGAAAGAATGAATGAATGAAAATTTATACATTTTTTTTAAAGCTAAGTAAAGAAATTGATAGCAAAAAAAGAAAAGATGAATTGGGTACTCTAAGTAAAGTGAGGGACAAAAATCTACATACAGCATAGAATTTTTGATTTCAGCAAAACTTATGAATCTTAATCGTAACTTAAATATGCATTTAAGCATATGCATATAAGCATTTTCTGATGATGCAAAACCAGCGCTCATAATCTCCAGGTACAGAGCAAACAACTTTTAGGGCATTTCATCGTCATTTTGAAACATTTCTGTGCTTAGGTCATTTTCCATAGTTTTAGGCAATATTTTTGTTTAATTTTTATATTTTATTTAATTTTTCCTACATAAGAATCATAATTAATGTGGTCACTTTATGTGATTTTGGTGATTATTAGGGGCAGTAAGTAATTTTTTAGAAACTTTCGAAGGATGATAAAACATTGTCTTCCAGCAATTAAATGAAGGATAATATTTTCAAAATTAAAAAAAAAAAAATGTAATTTTCACCTATAGGTATTACGAGCAATAAGAAGTGGGCAAGTGAGAATGTATTTAGTAAGTTTTGTTAAGTATTGAACAAGAACTTCGAGTATGAAAGTGAAATATTAAGTGAAATATGAGAAAAACTTTTAAACTAAAAGTAGATTCGGATGTAATCGTTACATAATCTTTAAAATATGAGCTCTTGTCTATGCTGAAGTAGAAAGAAGTTTTTCGATATTGAGGACGTGTTATTCCGACAATAGATGGTTATTCTATTTTGATAATTTGTTGCAATGTATGCCAAACATTTTAATTAAAAAAATTTAAAAATATTTTCTTTTATTTTAGACTTTGTGGCATTTTAATGAGTTTTTCTTGGGCATTTGTAATGCTTTTATAGGGCATTAGGTAATTCTTCGATGTTTTAAGGATCGTTAATATCCATAAGTTTTGCGTAAATCAAAAATTTTTTCGCTATGATTTTCATTAATAAACTTAAAAAAATGTATAAATTTAAAAGTGTGTGTATGTTTATTCCTTCAATAAATAGTTGTACTATATTTAATTTTAATTCTAATGCTAAGAAGCTTACTGTTACGTCGGGAGTCCTGAAGACTTCACCAGCTTTTTTTTTATTAGTATCAGTAAATTAGCTAGCTTAACTTAAAGTTACATGATAAAAATTGCTATCAGGCATTGATTAATTCTATATTTTTCAACCAACAAAATAAAAAAAATCTGTTTCATTTGAAAAAGTATATCTTCATCATTATTCTTTAGTTTTCTGTATTAAAAAATAAGTAAATTTGCAAACGAGAAAGAAAAACCCCTGTCAAATTTCCAATGATGAATATTATGTTTTTCTGTTAAAAATTTCTGTTTCAAATTTATGTGTGTTATCACATCGATCATAGTTCATTTAAATATCACTTTTTTCAAGCGCTAGCTTCAAGCCCGATTCGGTTTTTAAGTAATTTAAATGACTTAAAATTTGTGCTCTAAATTTGAATATCCTTAAAATTTATTACTTATTCGATAAATGTTGTTAGGCTTCGATAGTTTATTCATTCTCTTTAAATGGTGAACATGGATTTCTGCTTTCTGCATTCTATATGTGGCCAAGCAGCCACATGCTGCGTGATATATTGTTGCTGCAAATAAGTAGATGCTCACACAAGCACACAAAAACACACTCCCACACACACACAAACACACTCACCTAAATGTATAGAGCAAGCTGGCTGACAATGGATTTGGGTTATTAATTTATATGAATATATATATATATATGTATGCAGCGCTTTTGTCAACAAAGTGTTTTGTTCAAGTGCTGTTTTAAGTTTTCAGCTGGTATATGTGTTATCAATGTATGCATGTATGTGTGCAAGTATGTTTTTGGGTGTGGACACACACGAAGCGTGAAAATTTCATTTTTTTTCTAACAGAAGTAGTCACATACTATACGTATAAGCACAACAGAGATGTGCGCTACGAATGGATCGAGTTTTTTAATCTCAGTTATTGTCATGCTCTAATTATATAGTTTATTAAATTAATTCATTGACATGATAATAAATTGTAGCAAATTCTTATAGAATCGATGAAGTTTTTTGTTATTCAACAAAATGTGCGAAAATAATTGAATTCCTACAGCGACTTTTAAACTGTTCACCATGGCGTATGAGTGACTTTATTTGAGTATTTTTTGTTCTGCCCTTAAAAAGCTTTGCTTTTAATTTATAAGCAAAGCATGAGGTTTTTTACATGCTGTATTTAAAGCGTAACTGCCGTCTTACATGGTTCATATGTTTGTCTTTCCTGCTTTTAAGCAAGAACGCTTAATAACGCTTTCTATACAAAATTTTGTTATTAAAAATTTATGTTGACGACTTCGTTATGCGTGTTGAACAGAATGTTGTTCACTTGCACAAACATGAAATCAAACAAACACCTTCAATCCACACTCAAACACACACGCACAGACTTATAGATATTCGTTTAGTGAAGATAAGGGAAGCAGTGTACGCCAACATTTTCTAATTATGTAAATTATTGTATGGCGCACAGCGAGGTTACAAAACGTATACTTAGAATATGCTACTAAAACAACAGCTACAACAAGAGCAGCAACACCAGCACCATAACACACATGAGTGTTCATTATGTATGATGTTATAGAAAATGGAGCAAAACATCGTACTCACACCTTCATAGTACACGCACACACACACATCCTAACATTCTCATACATTTATGCTACGTTTATACAGTTCATGCTGTTTATTAATGCAATAAACAAAGTCAAGGGCACTAAAGGTTGTCCTTAGAGTATACGAGTACTTTGATTTTTGGTCTTTTTTTTTTGATTTCGTAGTTTTACAAGTACTACTTTACCCTACTGACTTAGAAAAAAAAAACGTGTTCATGCATTTGTGTCAATTTTAAGCAAAGCATTTTCTTTATTTTTACGCATCTTTGATATGAAAAACTTTTGTTTACTCTGTTCGTGCCAAGAATTAAGAGTTCAATAAACGCGTTTTCAAAATAGAACAACAACAACAACAAAATTTAAACAGCAACATGTCGTACAATTTAATTTAAAATTGTGCTACCACTTGTTATCAACAGCAGCTTTTTGCCAAAAATTTAATGCATGCATTAAAGTTTATATATATTTTTAGATTGTAGGAAAAAAAAAAATTAACAAAGAAAATTTGGTAAAAGGAAAGACTTTTTTGTTGGTAGAAAAAGAGAATGAAATTAGAGCAAATATTTTACAGAATGACTAAGAAAAAAATCAGAAAATGCCATGAGTTCGATTTAATAAAAACGGCCCCAAATACTTTTATAGCATTTTAATCAGCCTTAATTTTTTTACTAAAAAATACTAAATAAATAACAAAACAATTCTGTAAAGTCTTGTAAGGTTTAATTTTATCCATACAAAAAGAAGAAAAAAAAAAACAAAGGTGCGTCGTTGGACACACGAAAGAAGCGAAGCTTTTTCACAGTGTCATAGATACTTAATTAGAACTTAAATTTAAAAATTTTAAATAAAATTAACATTAAATATATTAATAAAACACCCGTTAATATTCACACCAAAAAATTTTATTACATTTCATTATTATATTATTTATTTTATTACATGTTACTGTCATTGTTATTTCAACGCCCTTGTGGGCAATTGTTAATTTTTCCTTCGCACTATGCAAAAACAAAACAAAAGCATGTACCAACAACAGCATAAACGCATTCACATTAAATAAAAAAAAATTACACTTTGCCCACCGGGAGGATCGATCCCACGAAACACTGATTATTAAACCTACACTCTTTCCAACGATCCAAATAGATTTATTTAATATTAAATATATAACAGTTGTTAACATATGGCACTAACAAACTGAGGATGATGACCAGTGTTGTCGCTTGCAAATTTTAAATAGTGGTAGGTTGAGTCTAAAATGAGTGGTGAATTTTAAAAAATCGTATGAACATATATTTCTTCTTAAGAAAAAATTCGAGTAGTAAAATAAAGTAAGTTTTTTCACGCTTAATTAGTTTAATTGCAAATAGTTCTCATATAATATTCTTAAAACAGTACTAAAATTAAATATTAAATGGAATAATAAGTAAAAAATTTGCAATAAAACTTCTACAATTTTAATTACAATGCAATAATTTTTATATAAATATATCAAAAAGTGATAGATTTTGGAAAAATGCAAATAGTGGGTGATAAAAGTGGTAGAAACCAAAAAAGTGCTAAATTTACCACAATTGTGGAAAAGTGACAACACTGATGAGACCCAACAATCTGCGCCAGTTATAGAGGTATCAGTCTTATTTCCATCGCATATAAGGTTCTCTCAAGCGTACTGTGTGAAAGATTAAAGCCGATTACAAAAACACTGATTGGACCTTATCAGTGTGGCTTTCGACCTGGTAAGTCCACCATAGACCAGATTTTCACGCTACTACAAATCCTGGAGAAAACCCACGAAAATCAAATTGACGCACACCATCTCTTTGTCGATTTTAAAGCTGCGTTCGAGTTCGGTATACCTGCAAAGTTGATAAGACTTTGCAGAATGACGTTGAGCAACACACGCATCTCTGTCAAGGTAGGAAATGACCTCTCCGAAACCTTCAATACCGAAAGAGGTTTCAGGCAAAGCGATCCACTATCTCGTACGGAAGGCCGGTGTGCATCGTAATGGCACCATTTTCTACAAAGGTGTCCAGCTCCTTGCGTACGCTGATGATATTGATATTGATATATATGCAGAACCAAGAGAGATGTTACCGCTGCTTTCGCTGCTATCGAAAAGGAATCAGCCAAAGTGGGTTTGACGATATATGAGGGTAAAACAAAGTATACACACAGGGAATTATATCCACTGTCGCAACCGAATTGGTGCCCTACCGACTTAGTCGATTGTTGATAACTTTTAAAAAGTAATCACCAAAACTACAAAGTTACTCATAGCCTTAACTGTGGCATTCCGTTGTAAGCACTGTGCTCAAGATTTTCTGAACGAATCCTTTTATCCTTTCAACTTCCAATCAGTTAAATGAACGATCTTGTTAATTGTTTTAACCTAAACTCAATTGTGTCAACGGAGAAGTAAGTCATTTTAACCAACATTCGATTCTTTAAATGGACCTGTTGTCCGTTTAGACTCCCACTCGGTTGTATGAACCGTCTTGACAATTATTTTGACTAAAATTTGGTTATTTTGACTAACCCATTGATCGTTTCGACCTTGCACAGTTATTGACTGCAGGTTATTTTGTAGGTTAAACAATCTACAATATGTTCACAATAAACTCTGTTCTAAAAATAAAATCACACAGGATAAAACTGACATTTTTTTATTTTATAAAAAATAAAATATAATCAAAAACAGTACAGTACATAAATTGAACATTTCAAAGATATAAAATAATATAGAAAAAAAAGAGCATTTCATTACATTTGGCTGACTTTATAAACGCATTTATCATTGCATCGGTGTTTTTTTTTTTTAAATTGGTCCAAAGGTTATATTTATAAATTAAAACTGCACAACTCAGGTGATATTTTTTCCATCCATCTCCGCCATGTAGCTTAAAAGTTATAGACGTCGAAAGTTAGGAAAGTGGGCCTAAAAACTTGTGATTTTTTTTTTGTTTGTTTCACTACAAAAATAAGCATTATGGGTTTAAAAATAAAGGTCTATCTATTACCTATTCAACGAGATATTAACCATAAAATACATGCATTACTTTTGAAGTTATAACTGTTTTTCCACTCACAACGCGCAATTTTTTTTTTTTAATTTTTATTGTTTCAGTTATTTCTTAAAAGGGTGAACCATCAAGTGTACATTATACGTAAAATGCATAGTATGCAAAAATAAAAATAGCGCGGTTTTTTATAAAAATTGCTCGTGTTTTGATTATTTCCTAAAACAGTGAACCGTCAAGTGTGCCTAATATGCAATATGTTTTATCTTCAAAAGTAATGCACGGATTTTTATGGTTAATAGCACTTTTTTATGGTTGATAAAACAAACACTTTCAAATTGCGGCGCCCAAAAAATTGTAATCGTGCCGAGTTCCTAAATGCATTTTAGGAATTTTTTTTCTTTGAATTGGTGCTAAGCAGATTCACCGAAACTGCGAAAATGAAACTTGCTTAAAAACAATAACCTAGTTGCGCAGTTTTGGTGAATCAACTAAGCACCAATTAATAGAAAGTCACTGATGTTTTGCATAAATGCATTTAGGAACTAAGCCTTTTTTTATGCATACATAGATAGAAAGCAATTTTATTTAACTTACCTAATAATTGTTCCTCTTAGAAATTATTCAACAAAATGACTACAACAAAAATACAAAAATTCCGTCCGGACACGTTGAACAACTTTGAGAAATGGAATGCAAGCGTCTTGCGATCAAGGTCGGCTTACACAACTTCGTGTTTGTATGTCTGTTTTACTCGATAAGTCGGATAGTTTGACAAACTTGCAGTTGCAAGTTTGGCTGTTGAGATTGGCGCAACTAAAGGAACGATCGATTTAATAAAATTTAAATCTCGATTGCAGCGTAAAAATAATGCTATTGACATAACTTACAATGTGGTTGTTACAATGACTAGTATTGTTCGCTTGTCTTCAATAGCTTTAGTTAGTTATTTCAGACACATTACGTTCCTTGTAATGGCAAGGGGAGTTGAACTTAACACAATTACGCGGTTCAATCAACTAACATGTCATATTTTCATTTCAACTAAACAAACATTTGAAAATGAGCGGGCTGCGAAGGAATGATCATTCCAGTTACATTAACCAAATATCAGTTGTAGCAATTTTCTTCCGATTACCGCAAATAATAGTCATTTCCCACAACCTTATGCCTATAAAAGAATTTTCTGAGTGTATGCTGTCTACAAACAAGGGAAAGCGACGTTTAGACTCCCAAGTCTCATCCGGCAGCTATAACTTTGAAGTAGTCAATGAGTTCGTATACCTTGGCACCGCCATTAATACCAACAACGAAATCAGCCTGGAGATAAAGCGAAGAACAATAATTGCTAACAGGTGCTACTACGGGCTCAGTAAACACCTAAGTTCCAGAGCCCTCTCTCGATCGACAAAACTAACACTCTACACTCTACACTCTGCCGCTCTGGGGGTGTTCGAGAGAAAAGTAATTCGCAAAATCTTCGGTCCTGTTCGAGTCGGCGATGACTATCGCATCCGAATAAACCACGAGCTGTATGAAATCTACGATAAAATGTACGTAGTTCGGCGTATAACTGTGCAGCGACTACGCTGGCTGGGTCATGTCCATCGTATGGACGACGAAGCTCCAGCGAAAAAGGTGCTCGAGGCGAGGGTCGCTGGTCAACGACGACGTGGGAGACCATGCCTCCGATGGATGGACCAGGCTGAGGAAGCCCTAATCTCACTTGGTGTATCCTATTGGAGAAGGCGCGCGCAAATCAGAGGCGCCTGGCGAGAGCTGGTGAGGTCGGCCAAAGCCCGGACACGGGTTGTTACGGCCACTTTAGTAAGTAAGTAAGACAACACTGATGATTCTTGCAGCAAGTGGCTTAGCAGCTACCCAAACCATAAAAATCTATTAATCAACCCTTGTAGCAAGTGGCTAAGCAGCTACTCAAACCACACAAATACATTAATAGGTTATTGGATGTGCTGCAACATAGCCTCAATTGCACTTAATACTGAATCATTGCTTCCGCATAAGGAAGGTTTACGGCCTCGAATCCTCACGGCAGGCGAAGATGTTTTTTATATTTGTTATATTAAATTGTTTTGCTGCAAAAAACACAGAAATAAAGAAACCATATAAAATTCTAAGAAAAAATCTGTCGAAAATTTTTCAGATTTCACTCCAAGCAAATCACAGAATGGGGCGTAAAAAGATTCGCTTCAAAAAAAAATCCATCAACAGCCACATATCAATTCAATCAATAGCAATTTTTTGGGCCACGTCAATGAATTTTCTGCAAAATTTCTGCAAAGCTTAAGTTGTTTGAATAAAAAAATTATTTCAGTTAAATACGAGCATGCCAAATTTCAATTTCATGGTTCCAAATATTAAAACTACTCCAAATATTAAACTATAAATAATATTAAATCCAAATCCAGTTCCAAATATTAAAACTACTCCAAATATTAAACTAAAATATGAACTTGCAGTATCTGGAAAGTAAGGTTGAAATATTTAAAAAATGTTATTGTTTATTTTTATTAAACTTTTATGCAGAATAAATACTTTTACTCTTTTGACAAAATTTTGATTATTTTTTGAGCCATTTTTTGAAATGAAACTTGTATAGCCGTGTATACAACATTACGGCGAGCTAGATAGGGGGTTAGTCCAATGTAACGAAATGGTTCATATGAAAACAACAACACAGCAATTCGCCGCACTAGTTGTATAAAAACGAAAAAATTGCTATTTAAAATTTTTTTATATTTCTGCTTTCACTGAGGATTGAACACAGTTCGTTTGTATTCACAGCTGGCTGTTCTAACCACTGGACCACGGATACATATATGTTTGAGCAGCTCATACTTATGCTAAATCAACAATCAGTAGTTCTCTCTTTCTTTTATGATTGAATTGAGTCTCTCGTTCAATACTCTGAACATACAGTACGGTCTAAAAATTTGAATCTGAACGTAGCTTTCTTTTAGAATATTAGCATACTTTTATGCATTTCTTAAAAAGAGTTTTGATAAATTTAGACTAATTGCATTGGTTGATTTGGAAATAGTACTTGCGGCAATATTAACGAATGAAACTTTGAATCAAAAATTTGTTTTATTCTTAGATCTGTGAATTTCCAAAAAAATATCGTATCTTTCATATAACTCAAATGTAGTTTTTAACTCACATTTATATCAAAATAAAAAAATATTCGCATGTTGCGGTATTTTAACACACAAAAGCTGTGTGCTGTCAGATTACCTACGATATGTTGGTCGAAACTAAAACATAAGAAGGATATGTTACTAAAATATTGTGCCGAAAATTAACACTTGTCAATGCATATGTAACCCACCGGGAGAAATTTCGTTTGCAATGAACTTTTATCGAAGAAAAATTTCGTTTTATTACCTAATTGGCGATCAAAAATCGAAAACTATTTCACACCAGTGTTATTACGTCAGTAAAAATAAAAGTAATTCTGAAAATGTCAAAAAAAATTATCCGAAAGTATCCAGGGTTACAGTAAAAAAGAAGAAAATATAATTATCTTCGCATTTGTGTTGAAGAACTAATCGCTTTGGAATTGTAAACGAATAATTTTTCGAAACATAAGTGAACCTTCGTTTACCAAGTAACCATGACGCCCGCTAAGCGTATCGTAATCGTTATCGAATTCAATCGTTATCATCGCAAACTATTCGTAAATTTTTAAATTTTCGATATCGAAATCGGATTTTGTGCCGTGTAGGAATAGCAGAATTTTTGTGATAATGTTGGAGTTTCTTCCATATACATGTGTCCCGCAATTGAGTGCAACTATTTACGGAGCTGAAAGCTTATGTCGAGCTGAGCAAAAAATCGTATGAAGGGGGGAGGGGGGGGGGGTCTATTTTCACATTCTTAGGAACTACAGAGGTAATTAATATTTCACGACTTTAATTCATGTTATTGCTACTAGCAGAAAAACTAACTTGCATAAGTTAGATAGTTAAACTAACTATCATAACTTATTTTGATAGCTCATTTGAAAAGCAATGAAATCACCTTTCCAACGGTATATCAACAAACCCCATTTACTTAACCGTTACCGAGCTGTGCTCGTGTGAAGATGAAATCAATCGATTGCAACTACCAAATTTCAAATTTGAGTGTAAATTTGTTAGAATTCCGCTTAATAAAGGAATTTTTTTTAGGGTCAATTTTGTAATTTATTCAATTTTCTTTTCAATGACACCAAAAACATAAACATATCTTAAAAAATAAAAAAGTTGGCTGTACTAAAAAAATTATACTTATTAGATAATAAGTACTCATGCAAGTTATTTTTTTTGCTAGAAACAATAACGTGAATCAAAGTCGTGAAATATTAATTAACCCTGTAGCTCCTAAGAATGTGAAAATAGACCCCCCCCCCCCTCCCATACGATTTTTTGCTCAGCTCGATTTAACCTTTCAGCTCCGTAAATAGTTGCACTCAATTGCTGGACACCCTGTTTATACATGTCTGCATTATTTAGCATTAAATATCGTCACATAAAATACGATGCAAGTCATGTAACGAAAAACGCATCAACATTTGTAACTTTGTAGGCACGGTAAAATAAACACAAACAAGTATGCGCGGTAGCATATGGTCAGAGCTTCTGACCACGAAGCGGTATTTTAGTGGTCCTTACTGCGGTTGAAATTTTGCGATTTTTTTTAATTAAAACTATTTACGATCATACAGGCAGTTTTTGTTTTTTCTTAAGACAAATGGAAAATAAATTATAATGATAAAGCCCAAATTATGTAATGGATTGATGATTATTTTGGATAAATAAATTCTTTTTTGGCATCAATCCTATGGAATAAAGATGTATATTAGGTTTGTTTGTATTTTGTTCGCTTTGTTGCAAGGGAGGCAATGGTGCGATGGTAGCACGTTCAACTTGCAGTCGAATTGTATGCGGTTCGATGCGAGTACGGAAAGTGCATTATTCCCGACACAGATTTTTCGACAAATTTTTTCTTTTTAATATTAATAAATAAAATTATAATTAACAAAAAAATAAAACAGCAAGATCTGTCGTCGGTGCTATGAGGATCGAGCCTGGGTACTACTTAAGTCATCAAATTAAAATAAAAAAATCGTCTTGATTTTTCATGACATCAACTGTGTGAAGAAAGTAAAAAAAAAACTGCGATCTAATTCTGTACGTAAGTATTGATCAAAACGGACAATTGATATTTTCCATGATATCACTATGTTGAATATACTAGTAGGCTTTATGAACAAAGACAGTTCTTGAACTACTACTGGTATGAAGGCAGACTGCTTTTAACCATTTGGTTGCACTGGAGGAGGGAATGTTAATAAAATAAATTAGCAATCTTCCCAGAAATTCCATTTTTGGGTAAAAGCTTCACATCTAGCGTGCGTGGCGGCCACAAACATATATTTTTATGATTTTAAAAAACACATTTTTTTATTTTTTTTTTTTATTTTCAATAAAAATTTTTCTGTAGTTTTTATTTTTGAAAGGCTTTTTATATATACATCCATATTGTTATTATAAAAATATGTATGCACATACAGAAATATCATACTTATGTATGATCTCTTCATGTTGGTCGCATATCGGCTTACGAAACACACCCCATGATATTTTAGTTTTTCGCCTTATTTTTTTAGGTAGTGTGGGTCACAAGACACATGAAGGAACAAAATAGGTTTTCTTTCAGCTTCCGATGCTGGAGTTTTATGGTTGTTCCCACTTTACATTCGCGCCTATAGATTTGCCCAAATACTCCTAGTATTCATTGGCAGACCTTGATGCAAAAAGGCGATATATTTTTCTGCTTATCTGCACGTTAAATAAGGTGGCTAAATACATATGCATCTTATTTAAGCGTTTGTGTTAATTTCAATCACACGAAAACGGGGATTTGTCGCTTTATCTACTTGAGGTTTAAGTTTGTAAAACCTGATGAAACGTCCTGACCTGAAATACACAATTCTGCTAATATCAATGAAATTGTTTTTTAATCGGCCTATATTTATAATATTTTTTAAAGAAAATAAAAGAAGTACACATGTTCATACCTTAAAAAAAATTATTCTGACATTAATTAACAAAAAAATTCAATTTTCAATACAAAAGCGAAGAAAACATAAATTGGGTTACCGGGGTAACCGGTTGTTGACTATCGTATATTTTTTTAGTTACTGACCGCAGGGTTAAAACAATTATTTTCTTAAATGTAAGTTTAAAATTAAGTAAATTTAAGTTCAATAAAATTTAAAGTATGCAGTACCCCGCCATAATATTATGAACACCATACAAACTGGGACAAGGATGTCTAAGAAGGACGAAGAAGGACGACTGAAGTATCAAATGGAAGGTCAAAGGTCAATCTTCAAAATTTTCAAAATAAGGACTGTCTCAAAATTGCAAGTTAATTGCAATAAATACTTTTAAATACACCGAGAAAAAAGATTATGTTAAATTGAAAAAAAACCTAGTATAATTTATAAGATGGCTTTGGCAGTTTTCAGCCTCCCAAGTACTTCATCAAAATGTCTAAGTCTTACATGTTGACTTGCCAATTTTTATTTGGGTAATAAATACACCAAGTATTTGGTAAGTTTTTATACACGACTTTGAAATTTAATATCCAAAATATAACATTTTTCGGATTTTAGTTTTTTCTATTTTCCTTTTTTTTTGAAGCGGCCGCCGTTTCTGTGATTTGCTTGACTGAAATCGGCAACAACACAAAAATTTTACTTTTATCAACACCGGTTTTTTCTTAGAAATTTATGACTTCTCGGCTTTTCTTGCTGCTTGACGTCTATAAATAATAAATAAAATTAAATTAAATATCAAATACAAAAATTTTACTTTCGCATGCCGTTGAGATTCGAACCCACACCAACCGATACCACTTTGTTTGAAGTCACTACGCTATGCACTAAGCCAAACTCCTTCGATACGCGGAGTGATTTATTCAGTATTAATTACAACTGAAGCTATGCTGCAGAAAACACAATAACCTTTTAAAAAATTTTTGCTGTATGGCTGTCAACTGAATACTGCGACATACTGCATCTGTTAATACAGAATCTGTTAACATAGATGCAGTTATGTCAACTAGAAGTAGCAAGGCTGCTTGGATCAGTGGGTAGAGCGATGTACTGGCACCAAAAGTTCCAGGTTCGATTCCGCACGGCGGGCAAAGAAATTTTTTTCTTTTTTTTCTTTTGTTTTTGTTGATGAAATGTAACAATATTTACTGGTGTGAATATTAACGTGTGTTTTTTAATTTACGTTATGTTATTTTTGAATGGAAAAGTAGTTTGATTAAAAAAAACCATTAAATTATCAAATCTATCCTTCTCTTGTATGTCTAATGATTCTGCTGTGTTTATTTTTTTTTTGCTGAAAATAGCTCTAAACTATGTTTTAGTCATCCATGCTAGTTGTTTTATAATTTTGTGTTTTTGGGCTAAGGTGAATCAAATATTTTTTTTTGGCAAGGTATCGAAGTATGTGCTTTCAAAGCAATGTATTAAATAATAAATTGCCTAGGTTAATAAGCATAAGTTTATAATTCTCATGCAATTCTCTATACCCAAGCCAACTTAGGTGATTTACCTATTGCTTTTTTTCTCGGTGTAGTATCCAAACCGTTGCTTGGATAAGTACGATTCATGTACGAAACAAAATGCCAATCGTCCTGCTCCCATTAGTGGTTTGCATACAGCGAGCTTGTATGTATGTATGTACATCCTTGTCTAAGTTTGTATGGTGTTCATAATCTTATAACGATATATATATTCTTTGCTACAGGAAAAATAATTATTTAATCTTTTTCCGAAATATTTATTTTCATTTATTAAACATGACTTTCAAAAAACATATATTTTTAACCAACATCAAAACGAACAGAAGCATCAAACTTATCACCAAATATATCAAACAAAAAGTTCTGGGTCTACACTTACGGTTCTGTTTACTTTAAACATTCAATAAAAAGAAATTGAAATTATTGAAATTTGGAAACGTTTTTGCAAGTCAAAACGTCGTTAAAAAATATTTTCAAAAAATATATCCTTAATGGCAATACAATTTAAGACTTGAATGTGGCTTTATTTCACTTAGATTTTGTTCACAATTGATTTAAACCAAATAACCGGAGTCTTACTTACTCTCATTGTAGAGAGTTAGAATGGCTTCTATGCAATTTTCCGAAATGCATATTTACTATTTTCATCGCTTATAGCAGAACTGCTGGAGATGGCAACAATTTATTACGCCTTAAAGTATGCCAAACAGGTTCAATGAGACACAGTAACTATAAAAGTGCAATTTGCACTTTTACCCAGAACTTCCGATTGCCAGAATTTGCATAAAATGTCGACAGAGTTAATTTTTTACCAACGGCACAGACACACACTCACAGATGCACTAAAAAAATACTGACACACTTACAGGTGTGCTTTACAAAATTTACTGCCTTCACTAAATACTCATTACGTTTGTGGAGTTTGCTGCATAATTTAGCACACAGTATTGCAAAGCTACAAAGACGATAAATGAGCACATAATAAAGAGCAAGCCAGTAGCAAGGAAGTAGCATCAAAGTGTCTGCGGTTTTCCGTTTCCGGTAAGCTACGGCGTTGTCGTGAAGTAGTGCATCAAAAAACCACAATGAGATGGCAGGTAAAAATAGTGCAGTTATTGTGCTATTCAAAGAACGACTACTGAAGAAGTGTCTCGAACACTTATACAATATCATAGATGCAGTCATAAAATACTTCAAGAATACATACAAACATATGCACTGCGACGCATACCCTACTATGGTATGGAAAAGATGCCTTAAGGCTGGGTTTAAATTTATGGTATAGTTCTTAATATAAATAAGAAATTTTTTTTTTTTTAAAAAAAAAGGAATGAAATATCTGTTATTTAAAAGCGCTTTGTTGGCAATTTTTTAATAAACCACAGCAACTTCCGTTTTTTTCATATTTCAACAAAATTTGCTGTTTTGCTGCCATTGTGCAAATTTTTTGTTTATTTTGGTTAAGCAACTGCAAGAGTGGGTCACTTTTGTGGTCATGACAATAATCAAGCAACAACAACAACAGCACTTTTAATGGCGTTGTGGAAAACTCAACGTTGTCACGTACTCACTGCCTGCTGTATAGCCATTTGTTGACTGGACAAACGAATTTTCGTCAACAACAATAGCAGCTAAAACGACAAAAAAAAACATTATCTGACAACCATACATAGATTGCCCGTTACTAGTCTTGTGTGCGTGGGTGATAGTGTGTGTTTAAGTGCGTAAGAGTGGCTTGTTTGAATGCAACACAGATATCATGCTTTCGTTTTTATGCATGTTCGTGCTACTTCAGATTTGTTGTGATTTTATTTGTTGTCATTCCATAAACTGTACTCTCTCAAAAATCAGCCCCTTTCCAACCCCCCTCCCCTTCCCCCCTACTCACCCCTTCACACCCCTTCACCAACCTACTGCTTAGAAGTGTGACGCATGCTACCATGGCTGCTACCTTTTAACTGCTCATGCAGCGCTTATTCCTTAGCCACTCAATTTGCGGCGGTGTCAATTCGTCTCTATTTAATGGCTTAACGTTTGATATAATTTTGTCTTTTTCTACTGCTGTCTATATGGACATACAAATTAACGCCAATGTCAGGCCAGGCAATAAATTTTACAGGAAAATATATACATTAAAAGGCCAGCGAACATTAAAATATTGTTTTTGTTTTTTCTGCCCGTTAGCAAATTCGCACATTTTTCAAATTATTTATTTTTTGTTTCCAGTTTATGTTTTTTGCGTTTTTTTTTTATGGGACTCGTCTGCTACTTCCGTTTTCCTCTAACTGTGACTTCCGCTTGCCAACGGATGTTGACTGTGTTTTTTTCATTTATAAATTTGTTTTAATATGATGTGATTAATGTAGCGTAGGTGAAAATGTATTAATTTATTTTATTGCTTACATAAAAATAGCAAAAATAATGAAAATGCAAGAATAAATAAACTTTAGAAATGCAGCAGTAATTAAAGCATTAAAAATATATAAAAATTTTTTTCAGTCAACTTTAAGTTTTGTTTTAAAATTAACTGTCAAATAAATTATTTAATTATTAAAAAAAAAAAAAACACCATTTACAAAAAAACTTCTATAAATGCCACCAGCTTTAAAAAAAAAGCAATAAAATCTGCAAACGTCCACATGGTAGCGAAAATAGTCAAACTTTTTAAATATATGTACATATATTAAATAAATTAAAAACTTCAATATATAAAAACCTTATTTTTCAAAGTAATATAACAGAAAATAGGACTGGCCTTGGTTAAATAATGATCAAGTCCACATTTCAATTTTTTTGAAAATCAAAATAAATTGGTCACACTAGCAAAGATGTATGTTGTTCATATGAAAAAAATGATTTTATTGTAAATTTGCAAAAAAGATATGTATCCGAATTCTTTGGTAAATAACAACAATTACACAGTACAACATTTTTCAGCTAATTGATATGGGACTCAATTCTGAGAACAGCACGTAAAAGTAGCCCCAAAAAGTAGAAGTTCTGCATCATTCGTTTTGTCAAGTTGCATGTCATAATAATTTAATATCGATTTCAAGTTAGTAAGTATCGTATAGGGGAATGTGTCACGTTTTAGGCTCTTTTGTTTGACATAACTCGGACTAGTGGTTCTCGAGTTTAGCTGAAACATATTTAAAAAAATTAAGAATTACAATTCCTTTAATCTGTTCATATAACGTTTCCCTACATAAGCAACAGTTTCGGAGTTATAAATAAATGTATGAAGAAAAAAAAATAGTTTTTGCCTGAATATTAAAATTGTTTTTTTTAAATTCATAAAAAATCCAAAACGGAAAGAAGTGTTAAGTCCTATTACTTTCACGTAAAGTCACATAACCTATGAACAAAATGAGACATAGATCGATTTTATTCACAATTAAGTAAAGGTATGAATTTGCTCGAGATACGTATATGTATAAAATTTTTTGGAAAAAACGTTGATGACTTTTTTATGATTCTCAGAATTAAAAAAGAATAAACAAAAGGTTATTTAATTTTTATGATTGCGTTAGCAAACTAATAAACGATTACAAATGTGCGTGGACGCTGAATTCCTGTTCTTGTTTTTTATGGTAGGTACTCCGTTTAGTCAATTAAAGGGAAAAAAGGGACGTGCACTTTTTTAATGATGTGTGTTTTTCCTTTGGATACCTGGATGCGTCTATTCATAAGTGCCTGTCAGTAAAATATTGAAAAGTACGTAGTATTTATAGGTGTTCACTGATCGATTTTTGTCATTCAACAAGTGTCGACGAACGCGAAAAGTACAAGTGAATTTTTCTCCGGTTTTTAAAAGTGAATAAGAACAAAACATATAATATATTTCAATATGGAAAATAACAAGTGCCCAAAATTGGATTATTTTTGTTACGATTGTGGTCATATCATCCCAAAAATAGACAAACAGGACCGAAAAAAATTGTTTACTGAGGAATTCAAAACAGCATATTGTCATTATTTTGATGAAGCAGATTTAAGTGGTGCAAATTTTACGCCGAACACAGTGTGCAAAAGTTGTTATGGTAAGTTGTTACATGGAAAAGGTGCAAAGTTGTCTTTTATGAAGCCAGTAATTTGGGTGGAAGACCTAACTGGACATGATGACTCCAGGTCCTACGCCTGCATAAATTATCGTCATGGATTAAACAGAAAACAATTGAAAACAAAAGTATACATTGCTGCTTTTAAACGCGCTGCTGATACCGATAGACCTAAACCTCCGAGCCTGGATGCTGAGTCCCTGCAAGCCGAAATCGTTTTCACCAATTTGAATGATGCTGATTGGACACCTGATATTGAAAATAATGCACCACAACCGCTAACACAAATGAAAATGGATTACATTGTGGCTAAGATGGGACTATCACACAAAAATTCAGAATTTTTGATCATACCGAAAACGCCAAGCTGAATTTCAGAACTTTTATTCCGTTGGCGAAGCAAATACCTTCACTTACTGCCATGATATCCCAGGTTTAGTGAAAAAATTGGGAATGGATTATATCGCTGGCGACTGGCGTTTATTCATCGATGGCTCAGTTTCAAGTTTGAAGGCTGTGCAAAAAATATTTTTTTTCTTCATACATTTATTTATAACTGCGAAATTGTTGCTTATGTAGGGAAACGTTATATAAAGGAATTGCAATTCTTAATTTTTTTAAATTTGTTTCAGCTAAATCGAACTAGTGGTTCTCGAGTTATGTCAAACAAAAGATCCTAAAACGTGACAAATTCCCCTATACGATACTTAGTAACTTGAAATCGATATTAAATTATTATGGCATGTAACTTGACAAAACGAATGATGCAGAACTTCATCTTTTCGGGGCTACTTTCACGTGTAGTTCTCAGAAATTAGTCCCAATATCATGCGTTGTACTGTGTTATTGAAGTTGGCAACTTTTGAAAATAAACTAATCGAACTTGGCTAGTTTTGGAATAATAAAAATAGGAACAATTTTGAAATTCAATAATTTATCGTAAGCATATCAAGCCTGTTGGATTTGAACCAAAATATTATAAAATATTTACTGATTTAAAAAAAAATTATGAAACCACTTTTTGTTTTACCTTAAGTATCGTAGACATATTTGTATGTAGAAGACTTTGAAAAAAATGTACCGAAAATATCTAGGATATCTTATTTTTTTGCCAGTTTTGCTCGGTTTTGAAACTAAGCCAACCATTAATATACAAGTGTTTATTTTTCGATAAGCAATTCAATAGAATTAAAATTTTTAACTCAAGTCAGGGGTGGTGCTAGAAGGTCTGGCGCCTTCTTTTATAAAACAAAAATTGGCAAGCTGAAACACACAAATTTTTTAATTTTGATCAAAATCCTTAAAAAATTTTCAAAATTTATGTCATCACTTAAGTGGTGCTCTATGGACAATATGGCAATGAGTCTAGATGCAAGGTACTAATTGTAGATCTAAGCTACGTTCTTACAAGTCTTAACTTGGGGAAGCTTCTCTCACAACTAACGGCAATAATCAGAAAAATTCTCTACAGAATTACAATATTCGAAACTGTATCTTCCAGGTTATACTTCAAGATAATTGTAACTGCGTCGTGATCATTTTTATGCAGTTTGCATTCAAGTTTGTCATTTAATAGAATTGAAGGAGTAAGAAATTCGAATTTACTTGTAAAATATATAGCTGCTGAAACCTTACGAATTGTTGTCCTGAAATCATTATTAAAATTTTGTACTGTTGAGCTACCTTGTTTTACCAGCATTATTTGTGTCTTATAGTACCTGGCCATAGACCAACATCTTTTAAATCATTAGTCACAAAATTTTGTTCAACACACACTTCGTCGCTACTTGAGGAAATGGCCAGTTTTGGGATTTTGTTAAATCCCTTGTTGGGGGTAATATCATAAATTGGCCAGATCATTTTGAAAAAGAAAAATTATCTCTAAAAAAAAAGTGAAAATTCTAAAATTCTTCTTATTTTGACTCGATTTTTATCGACAGTATAGACGCATACAAAAATAAAATTGCAGTACAAATCAGTAGGCGAACCAAGCGATTTATGAATTCCAAGAAATCAACTAACAATGAATATAATAGCGGAATTTTTAAAAACCTGCTGAGTTGATTTAAAAGCATTTTCAAATATAATCCAGTTTCTTCTTTCACAGCTGAGCTGTTAAACTTAAAACGTTGTTACCAATGCGTCTCAGTTTAACATCCAGCATTTATATTCAATAGATGGAATTTAAGCAACTTTGCCTATTCCTTAATCTCCTTTCTGCAATAAAATATTGCCAGTGCTTATTTTATTGCACACAGATTGCATACAAACTCAAAGCTCAAGAAAAGTGATTTTTTATGGGTACTTTTTAGCAAAAACTAAATAAATTGCAATGAAGAAATAGAGCTGAAGAGAATAGCAGTAAAAAAGTAACAAAAAAAAAAAAAAAAAAAACGATTAAAGTTATTTCAATAAGAAAATAACTTCTTTGCTTGATGTTTTAACTGCGTACCAAGAAGTACGCTACAAGTAAAAATTAAAACCACAGCTGATGAAATCCTCAAGTGGATTTTAAAATTTTTTTTTTTCTATTTATAGTATTTCAATTATTTTTACGACAAGCTAATAAATTTGAAATCAAAACTTTTACTTACTACTAGTATTGCCAGATGCCCCGTCTATGTTATAACGAAACCGTCCCATATTTCAAGCTAAGCTTTAAATGCCCAGCCGGGATAATATTTGTCATGTATTTGCAATAGTTTTTTTTAAATTTTAAATTTTAGAATTATTTTTGCCAATTAAACGATTCATATATATTTCGATTAATTGGAGTATTTTGAGCTCAAAAATAATTATTTTAATTTTTTTCCATCATAATGTTTTTATGTACTGAAAATTAGGCTTTTTTGTGTGGTGAGTTAATTTAAGCTGATCTGTGCAGAGGACGTTTATTTAGATTCCAACTATAAGGTATGGTTTCAACTTTTAAGGTAATTAAGGGAGACGTCTGTTTTTTTTTTACCAAGAAATCGATTTTGAGATTTTTATTTTTTCAGAAAGCTAGAAAACGTACCTAGGATGATAACAGGGGATTGATAACTTCTATGAATTTACCGGAAAATGGAGAAAAAAGTGCAATTATAACACAAATTTAATTTTGGATTTTGTATAACTTTTAATTTAGTAGATGTGTCAAAAAATGATAAAACACATTTTTGTGGAACTTTAAATTTTCAATAAGAAATCTTTCAGTCATTTACATCTGCCTATTCGTTTTTAAGATATAAAAATCAGAAATTGAAAATATTTTGCCCATGTAATTTATATGGAAAATAGAAAATGGCGATGCGCGACCTCTTAATATTAATATTAAGAGTTTTGGGCTTTGCAGCAATCTTTTCTCACCTCCATGAATGTATTTCAGAAGGGATTTTTATAAAAAATAGTCGACTTTTTTGAATCACCCTAATTTTCATATACTTTTCTTCGCTCGCCAAGTCATTTTTTCCTCCAAATGCGTTTTCCTCAAAATGGGTGATTTTCTCACTTTGGACTCTAAGAGCATTCACCCGATCGAACTTAATTTTATTTATATGTTTATTTAAATTTAAATAATATCTTGTCTGTATTCTACAATCAATTGAAATTTCACTATAAATATTTGATTTTGCTTTAAAAGCGGATAAAAGGACGTTTTTTCGAGAAATTTTTTTGCACACTGGTATTTTTTGATGGAGAATTACGTTCTACAGAATAGTTTGTATGGAGGGTATTTTCGAAAAGTTTTTCAATAAACTTTTTGGATCACTTTTTGGGGTATACTTACAACCTTAAATATTCATCGTACAAATATCAAATTTATGCCGAACTATCGGTTGTATGCCGGATGAAACAAAAATCTAAGTATGGATTTTGCCACTTAATTTATAAAGTAACAAAATAGCAAAATTAAAGAAGAACTAGTAAGGGTGGAGCTTTGGTAGGGTACCGAAGCTGAAATACCCCCCGCGGCCATATTGAAGTATTTTCGAAGTCTTTAGCCACGACATACACGATATCATTCAGTTTTATATATTAACGAAAGTTTTCCTATTTTGATGACGTCACTTTGTATGGAAAGTAGGCGTGGTTTTGATCCGATTTTGCCATATATCATAGAGATGGTTCATATCATATATCAAAGCTAAAGTGCAAAATTTCAAGACATTTCATTAATTTTTGTTGATTTTTAAGAGATTTAACGTTTAATTATTTTTCCAATTTGTATGGTAGGCGTGGTTTTCATTCGCTTTTGCCAAATATCATAGTGGTGGTCTACGTTATATATCAAAGCCAATATGCAAAACTTCAAGACATTTTTTTAATTTGAGCAGATTTTGCCACTTTGTATGGGAGGTAGGCGTGGTTCTCATCCGATTTGATCCATTTTCGAACATGATCTTCCTTTTTGAAAATAAACTTATATTTTGAATTTCATCGCGATAGCTTTAAAATTGCGACAGACAGACGGACACACGGAAATCGACTCAGAAGATGATGCTGATCAAAAATATATATAT
The DNA here is from genome assembly GCA_914767935.1 of Coremacera marginata. Lineage (NCBI taxonomy): Eukaryota > Metazoa > Arthropoda > Insecta > Diptera > Sciomyzidae > Coremacera > Coremacera marginata. Next base: position 168,997,206 of record OU612043.1, on the reverse strand, counting down.
TTTTCTATACCTGCCACGCCTCCTTCTTGCCGTTACAAACGGAATAACAAAGTTAATATACCCCTTACGCATTACGCGTTGGGGTATAAATATTCACATTTTCCTTCCAGTAGCTGCTTATGTTGTTGTTATGGTTGTTGGCTTGGTTCGTGCTAAAATAGCGAACGCAAGATCGTGTCGTTTGATAAAACAAATCGCTTTACGAATATTTCTCAATAACTGCTTGTGTTGTTGTTGTTGTTGTTATTAATATAAATGTAAGAATTACATATACATATACATATATACATGTACATATCCGTTGCTGTCGTTTTTGTCGTTTTTTATTGTATTTTACCGAATTTGTTCATTTTCGGCAAGATTAATACAGGAAATAATAAAGATGTATGTAGTTACAGAGCCAGTATTAAGCTAGAATTGTATTACTAATACGCAGGTTTACATATGCAGAGACGACCAGTTGTGCTCTGCAAATAGTCGTTTTGCTATGAAAACTCTATTTATTTATTAAATATCGTAACAAATTATTCATCGAATTATTTATTATATTCTTATTATATTTTTATCATATTTATAATTTATTTTGTTAGCTAAGATATAAGTTCTTTACTGCAGGAAAAATAATAAATTCATCCTTGGCCAACAGTCTGAGTTGCTCGTGCCGTTCACTTTAGTTATATAATTATTTAAAATAGTATTTCCTATAAATAAATAAATAAATAAATAAATAAGTCAATAAATCAATAAATAAATAAATAAATAAATAAATAAATAAATAAATAAATAAATAAATAAATAAATAAATAAATAAATAAATAAATAAATAAATAAATAAATAAATAAATAAATAAATAAATAAATAAATAAATAAATAAATAAATAAATAAATAAATAAATAAATAAATAAATAAATAAATAAATAAATAAATAAATAAATTTATAAATAAATAACTAAATAAATAAATAAATAAATAAATAAATAAATAAATAAATAAATAAATAAATAAATAAATAAATAAATAAATAAATAAATAAATAAATAAATAAATAAATAAATAAATAAATAAATAAATATATAAATAAATAAATAAATAAATAAATAAATAAATAAATAAATAAATAAATAAATAAATAAATAAATAAATAAATAAATAAATAAATAAATAAATAAATAAATAAATAAATAAATAAATAAATATATAAATAAAAAGAAGTCGGAAGACGATATTTTTTATAAATTTAACAAGCTTTCAGAAAAGCTTATATATACTTCGTCTTTATTAAGGGCACACTGACGTCACAGTAAATTATTTTATTTGTTCGGACGTTTCGTGTAGGACGTTTCAGATTTTTCCATTGTGATTATATTGGGTAGTTCGTAACTACACCCAAAAAACCGTAAAACCAAAGAAAATACACTTTTGATTGTGGCCAAAGGCAAAACATCGTTACGGCAAAGACACATTCTTGTGACAAAGACGTGCACCTTTAAAAAATCATGGAAAAGTCGTAGAAGTAAAGAAAATGTACTTTGCCACAAAGACTTTTATTCGTTACGGCAAAGACGCAGAATGTTAGATCCTTGATTTTAAGAACATGGCTTCATGAAATTAATGGCTTCTCTCGGCTTCTCTTTGCTGCTTGCGTTTATTATAACAAGAACATTAAATTAATTTAAATTAAATATCAAATTAAAAATCTTACCTTCGCCTGCCGTAGAGATTTGAACCCACACCCACCGATACCACCGATTTAGAAGTCAATAAACTATGTATCGAGCCAAACTTATTCGTTACGCAGAGTGATTGATTCAATATAAATTATAACTGAAGCTATGCTGCAGCATAACACAATAATCTATTAATAGATTTTTGTTGTATAGCTATCAGCAGAATACTGTGACATAATGCATCTGTTAATACAGCATCTGTTAACATAGCTGCAGTTATGTCAGCAACCAGTAGCAAGGCTGTTTGGATCAATGGGTAGGGCGATGAACTGGCACCAAAAATTCCAAGTTCAATTCCGCACGGCGGGCAAAGACATTTTTTTTTTCATTTTTTTTCTTTTCTTTTTGTGGATGAAATGTAATAAAATTTATTGGTGTTAACGTGTTTTTTTTTACAATTACAATTCAATGTTGGCACTCACACACGATTTTCTTATAGTTCGTATACAAATATGATTTTAAAGAAAAAATTATTTAAAGTAACAGACTTTGTCTTTGAAAAAATTAAGGTTACTCTCAAAAAAACAAAGAAAATTTGTTCATTTTACATACTTTTTTCAATTCCTTGTTAACAAAAACCTGAATCATTATAGTAAATATTTTATCTTCACGGCAAATATTGCCGTGTTTCATTGATTTAGCTTCAAAGACGTCAGTTTTTTGTTTCAATGACGCAGCACTTGCATAGTTAAAGAATAAATCATTATTGCAACGATATTTTCGTTGTGGTAAAGATATTTTGGTTACAGTTTTACAATTTTTTACAGTTTTTTTCCTTTGATTTTAAGGCGTTCAATTTTCTCAGTGTACACACTCCCGGGCGGCACCGGGTATTCCAGCCAGTTTTTTACACAATAATTATGAAATTTGTCCAATTTTTACCCAGGAAAATCAGATATCTTTATTAAATGATTTCTCAATGATACGTTACTTGTTGAAATGAGATTTAAAATTGCCGATTTGAATTGTTGGTTGAATTTTAATTTCTTTTACGAGTTGTGTAAATAGTCAAAACCATCGAATTTGCAGAAAAGTATAACATTGGTTCGCTATAAGACGGCCATTGTTGTACGAAAAAGGTAATTTAAATACATTCCAAATAATACTTTATTTGTTGGAATCAAAATAAACGTCCTCTCAACAGGCTAGTTTAAGTGAAGCCACAACATGAAAAAGCATAAATGTTCAATTACCGAAAAACTGCACGAGAGAAAAAAAGTTAACATAATGAGTTTTTTCCTCAAAATATTCTTATTAATCAAAATTATTATGAATCGTTCGACTGGTAATTTTATTGTTATTTAAAAAATGCCACTTTATATTAGTTTATGCATGAGCAGGTTTTTTGAGAATAGTAAAAAGTAGTTTAAAGTTGTCTAAAGACAGAAATTTATTAAAATTTTTTACTTCTTGTTCACCGTAGGTAGCTAAAATGTCAGTTTTGAAAAAAATTTTTCACGCAATCCAAACCAACAAAATTGAATATTTTTTATTGTTATTGTTTCTGCAGTTGTTTCTATAAAACTAAAAGTTTTTTAAAAATTTATAAAACAATTTCATTAAAATATCTATAGGAACGAGAATACATACACGAATGACTACATCCATTGTTATTTTACGTCTTAGAAGTATGATATATTTGATTTCTCTTTCACAAAATTCCTTGCACTTCCCAAAAATACTAAAACATTTCACAGCTATTTAGGAATAGGGTTCAATAGAATTTGAATTTAATTTTATTTACAAGTATTAGCCCTCATCGGTCCTTCGTATCAATTTGATACAATTTTTGTCTTTCAAGTTGAATAAAAAAAAAGAACTGCCCGATGGAAAGAACCGGTTTTTGCGAAAATATCATAATTTTGCCTGCAGAATCGGGCTAATGAGTTTTTAATGTTCGGGCATTTCTAGTTTTACCTGAGACGAAATAGTTACGAATCGGTCCCTCGTATCAACTTGATACAATACATCTGCCGATGGTTATTGCAGTTGTTTTTTGGGGTAGGCTCGTTTTATTTAATTTTTTTGTTTTCAGTATGTTCTTGAACACACACGAGTGAAGATTGAATTGAATTTGTTTGAAGTGATAAGTGATTTTAGTGAATTTTGAAGTGATTTTTGTCTGCCGCTTACTTTCATTGCGTTATACATACATTCAATTGATTTACAAAAAATGGAAAAAAACCTACGTGAAAACCGTCAAAGAGATGAATATGATATGGATTCCGAATCTGGAAGTGAAGCAGAAGAATCTCCAGTAGATAGTGACGATGATTTCACAATGGAGGAAGAATGCGTTGCAGAAATGAGTGAGCATTCTGATGAGTACGATGTTGAGCCACTGAAACAAAATGTGGCAGAAGAAATTGCCAGAAATGCAACAGCAAAATATTTGTCAAAAAATAAAAAAACTCAATATTCAACGGAGCTATTTGAAAATAACCGAAGAAATTCATATGGGCGCGCTGATAATGTTGTTTCAGGTAAAAAACCTACCCTTCTTGTTTTGTGCTTCATATTCGGTGTTTGTTTCTTTTTGTTGTTGTTGTAGGACCAAAACAGGGGGCGAACCTTCACATGGCAACGTGTCTGACCGCCTCAACCTGGCGAGGCCAGCATTATCCATGTCGAAATCGTCTCAAGTCGACTCAAACCTCCAAGTGGTGTTCCCTGGGCAACGGCAAACTGGCATCCGTCAGTTTGACGGCTAATTTGAGCGGCGGGTCGATCCATAGACCTTAAACATGGAATGTGCGCAGGGTTTGGGTCCCGCCACATTACTACTGCCCAATGAAAACTAAACCAGCCTCGGATAAGAACCCCAATTACGTTGACGACCACCGCAAACGAAAAACGGACAATGATTTACGGATATGCACCTGGAATGTCCGGACCCTTTATAGGGAAGGTGCCATTATCCAACTGGCGGAAGCCCTCACAGCAATACAATCTGACATCACCGCCATCCAGGAAATGCGATGGAAAGGGCAAGGCTGCTCTAAACAAGCACACTGCGATATCTACTACAGCTGCCATGCGGAGAAGCGCGAATTCGGATGTGGATTCGTCGTTAGCCGGAAACTACGCCACCTTGTTTCCCGGTTCACACCTGTGAACGAAAGATTGGCCACGATCCGCATCAAGGCAAAATTTTTCTACATAAGCCTTATTTGCGCGCACGCCCCGACGGAGGAAAAGGACGAAGCCGTCAAGGACGCTTTCTACGCTAGTCTTGAGGACGTATATGACCACCTTCCGGTCCATGACGTGAAAATAGTCCTCGGCGATTTTAATGCGAAAGTCGGAAGGGAAGGCATCTTTGGCCCCACTGTCGGTCAGTTCAGTCTTCACGAGACCTCCACAAACAACGGTCTAAGACTGATCGACTTCGCCGCGGCACGAAACATGGTAGTTAGTAGCACCAGATTTAAGCACCTCGACATCCACAAGGCCACCTGGCTGTCCCCGGATCAAAAAACGCGAAACCAAATTGATCATGTTGTAATCGACGGAAGGCATGCCTCTAGTGTTCTAGATGTGCGTACATTTCGGGGGGTCAACATTGACTCCGACCATTATCTTGTTGCAGCCAAGATCCGCATGCGATTATGCAATGCCAAGAACATACGCACAGGAATGCAACGAAAGCTAGATGTCGCTAAGCTGCAATTACAACGGACTGCCGAAGCCTACTCCGCTCAACTCTCGGTTAAGCTCAACCAACCAACCTCTGGACTCGACGACGCCGGCGGACTTTGGGCGCATATATCCCACTCCATGCGCGCTGCCGCTGAAGAAGTCATTGGTTTCCGGCGCCCGCAACCTCGGAACCAATGGTATGATCAGGAGTGTCGCATTGCGACTGCAGTAAAAAACGCCGCTTATAGAAAAACGCTGCAGTCAGCTGCAACGCGAGCCGTGCGAGAAAACTACCGCGAAAAGAGGAAGGAAGAGAGGCGCCTTTTCAGACGCAAGAAAAGAGAGCAGGAAAAGCGTGAGCGTGAGGAACTAGAGGTATACCAGGGCAAGAAGGATGCACGAAAATTCTATCAACAGGTTAAGCGTCTAACCCAAGGTTTCAAGCCCGGAGCATCCACTTGTAGAGACGAAAATGGAGATCTGAATACGGATACACAGTGTGTGCTTAGATTGTGGAGACAGCACTTCTCCAATTTACTTAATGGCGACGATTCCACCAATGCCGCCCATCGAGAGCACAGTGCAGTGCCACCAATCGACGATGACGGAGTGGAAGTATCACCACCTAGCCATGAAGAGGTTCGAGTTGCTATCCAACGACTCAAAAACAATAAAGCAGCGGGTGCTGACGGCCTGTCAGCTGAATTGTTTAAAACCGGCGGCGATGAATTGATAAGGCGCATGCATCAGCTCATCAGCAAAATATGGCTAGCAGAAAGCATGCCCGACGATTGGAACCTCAGTGTACTGTGCCCTATACTTAAGAAAGGAGACCCTACAATCTGCGCAAGTTATAGAGGTATCAGTCTTATTTCCATCGCATATAAGGTTCTCTCAAGCGTACTGTGTGAAAGATTAAAGCCAATTACAAAAACACTGATTGGACCTTATCAGTGTGGCTTTCGACCTGGTAAGTCCACCATAGACCAGATTTTCACGCTACGACAAATCCTGGAGAAAACCCACGAAAATCAAATTGACACACACCATCTCTTTGTCGACTTTAAAGCTGCGTTCGATAGCCCGAGAAGGGATTGCCTATACGCAACAATGTCTGAGTTCGGTATACCTGCAAAGTTGATTAGACTTTGCAGAATGACGTTGAGCAACACACGCAGCTCCGTCAAGGTAGGAAATGACCTCTCCGAAACCTTCAATACCGAAAGAGGTTTCAGGCAAGGCGATCCACTGTCTTGCGATCTCTTCAACATCATCATGGAGGGGATCGTACGAAAGGCCGGTGTGCATCGTAATGGCACCATTTTCTATAAAGGTGTCCAGCTCCTTGCTTACGCTGATGATATTGATATTGTTGGCAGAACCAAGAGAGATGTTACCGCTGCTTTCGCCGCTATCGAAAAGGAATCAGCCAAAGTGGGTTTGACGATAAATGAGGGTAAAACAAAGTATATGCTGTCTACAAACAAGGGAGCTCGGCGTTTAGACTCCCACGTTTCATCCGGCAGCTATAACTTTGAAGTAGTCAAGGAGTTTGTATACCTTGGCACCGCCATTAATACCAACAACGAAATCAGCCTGGAGATAAAGCGAAGAACAATAATTGCTAATAGGTGCTACTACGGGCTCAGTAAGCAACTAAGTTCCAGAGCCCTCTCTCGATCGACAAAACTAACACTCTACAAGACGCTCGTTCTACCTGTGCTGCTTTATGGCGCTGAGGCATGGGTAGTTTCGCAAACTGACGCAGCCGCTCTGGGGGTGTTCGAGAGAAAAGTTCTTCGCAAAATCTTCGGTCCTGTTCGAGTCGGCGATGACTATCGCATCCGAATGAACCACGAGCTGTATGAGCTCTACGGAGACATTGACGTAGTTCGGCGTATAACTGTGCAGCGACTACGCTGGCTGGGTCATGTCCATCGTATGGACGACGAAGCTCCAGCGAAAAAGGTGCTCGAGGCGAGGGTCGCTGGTCAACGACGACGAGGGAGACCATGCCTCCGATGGATGGACCAGGCTGAGGAAGCCCTAACCGCACTTGGTGTATCCGATTGGAGAAGGCGCGCGCAAAGCAGAGGCGCCTGGCGAGAGCTGATGAGGTCGGTCGAAATCCGGACACGGGTTGTCACGGCCACCTAAGTAAGTAAGTAAGTAGGACCAAAACTAGTTGCAGCTGCTCATATTGTAGATGCTTTGTCTGCATTTGATTTGTGTTTGCGACCGATAGAAAATACTATTTTGAATATGACGAATTTATATGGTTAGAGGATATACAAAGAAGAATGGGAACAAATAGATATGGATACTCTACATGCGAACATCGGATTGCTACTGCTTGCTGGTGTGTATCGTTCGTATGGTGAATGTGTTACACAACTCTGGAATGAGAAAACCGGTCGACCAATATTTCGAGACACAATGTCACTGAAAATGTTCAGAAAAATTCATGGATGTATCAGATTTGACGATAAAGAAGAACGTAATGTCAATCCTGCTGGAAAATGGAACCATAATTTGCAAGTTGTATACATTCCAGGCAAAAATGTTACAGTAGATGAACAGCTAGTTCCATTTCGTGGGCGCTGTCCGTTTCGACAATACATACCGTCGAAACCGGCTAAATACGGCATAAAGATTTGGATTTTTCCCGATTCAGCTACCTGGCATGTTTACAACACGCAAATTTATGTTGGTCGCAATCGCAACGCCGCTTCAGAGCGCATATTGGACGCCGTGTTGTTTTGGATTTGGTAAACGGGCTGTCGGAGAGGAATATCATATGCGACAACTTCTTCACATCTTATGAACTGGCTGAAGAGTTACATAAACGCCGAATGACTATTCTGGGCACTATACGGAAAAATAGGACCGAAATTCCGTCGTATGTGCCACGGAATTAAAGATATGTTACACTGCTCAGTACATGGCACAATGCCGTCGTTATAAGCGAAAATGCTGAGAAGAAACCGTGTATACTATGGAGCAGATGCTGACTACTTACACCTGCAAAGGGAAGATAAGATAAATCAGTGGAAAATGGCAGTTTTTTTCAAGATGTTGGACGTGAGTGCATTGAATGCATATATAACGTATATTTCTCTATTTCCGGATTGGAAAAACAACAAAACCAATAAAAATATACGTCGTCGAATATTTATTGAGGAGCTTGGAATGGCTCTTGTGCAAAAATACATAGAAAAGCGGAAATCTCAGCCTCGAAGGCTCAATATTGAAACACTACCGGCGATTACCCATTTGCCAAAAACTACGAAACGCGGCCAAATAAAAATTTGTATTCAAATCGTTGTGATAATTGTAAGAATTATGTTTGTAATGATCATCATTATGATATTTGCGAAAAATGCGCTAATAAAGGCACATAGCCACAAAAATAAGCATTTTTGACATTTTTCTCTTTCAAATTTGCATTACTTATAAATGTATTTTCTAAATTTAAATTTATGAAAACAATAAAATAGATCTACAAAAATATAAAATAATCATTTTTTTTAATTTTTAAAACGATTTTCTTACCTTTTTTTTTTTTAATGTGTATCAAATTGATACCATGGGACCGATTCGATGCATTACCTCGGGGACCGATGAGAGTTAAACAATCACAGTAGTGCTAATTCATAAAGTAATTAAAAGCTCTTAAAACTAGTTTTGAGCTTAGGACCATTCACTTATAATCGCTGCTATTATTGTTTCAAGAGTGAAACAATGTATAAAAAATAATTTTAAAACTATTAAAAAAAACTAGTTAAAAAGTTTTTACATATAACTTATCTGCAAATTCGGAATTTTATTACAATTATCACTAAATTTTGAAAACAAATTATAATGCACCTGTTCCCGAGTATCACTTTATCATTGTTTCTTAAAAAGTTAAAAATTAGATTTGGAAATTTTTAAAATGTAATTCTCTCAAATGATAAAAACTAGTTCAAGACATCATTACGCATAAGCCATGAATTGCTCGTAGTGATTTGAAAGAATCCTCAAAATATCCTTTTCAAATATTTTTTATGAAATAGTAAAAGAAATGTTTTTTATCAATTGACCGGTAAAGTTTTTCAAAAACCCTTTTTTTTTATTTTTTTTAATAACTTTTGTACCATTTTGCTGAAATAAATATCTGGCATTGCTTCGTGCTACAATCATTTCAAGCAAAGCATTTATATTTTCTCAACTTCTAACTGTTATTCCTTGTATTTGTTCTTGTTTTTTTTTTGTGGTTGCCCTGTTGCTCTAGTAAATTAATTAAAGATTTCTGCACAGGAAGAATAAAACTTTTATATTTATTTATAATTCAAAGCCAACATGGCAATACTGTGCTGGATGAGTGCATTTCAGTGTAATAATGTTAATTTTGCAAACCACACTTAAAGCTCGTCTGTGGCTGCATAAAAAGTCAATTAAATGTAGTTAAAACATGAAAATATTTTTAATGTGGTTATTCAAGAAATGCGAAAACAATCCATGTAAACAAACTTGAATTCAGTATTTGCTTGAATTGCAAACTCATTAAATTCTCTTAGTTAAGTGTAGCGGAATTATTTTATGGAGTAGGTAAAAAATTGCTTAAATTAACGATATTTTTAGTTAAGTGGATTAAGTGGATATTATTGTTTCAAGAGTGAAACAATTTATAAAAAATAATTTAAAAACTATTAAAAAAACTAGTTAAAAAGTTTTTTCATAAGATCTGGATTATTTAAATGAAACAATTTAAAAAAAAATTAACGGAATTTTATAGCTAAAAGTGTGAATTGTGATTTGTGAATTAATTTCATATGTGCCAGTTATACGATTCGTGACTTAATTCCCCATTTTTTTATTCCTCGCTATGATTTTATTTTTATTTAAACAAATAATTTTCAGTGTTCAGTTTATTCAAAGTTTTAAACAGAAAAAGTTATCATTGTCCATATTCAGCGAAGTCAACATTTGTGTAAAAATTCGGTGAACGATACAATTATGGGAGCGCTCAGTAAAACTGATCAGGTAGCGTACGCCATTCAATCGAATGAAAAAATTCTATGCTACATGAACACAACTTCTAAATGCTTTAATCCTTAACTGGTGCAGCTCAAAAAATGTAGTTACAAGCTTATGGTTTTTTTTTCAAAAAGTCCCTTGCACATGGTTGATTAATATAGGTTAAGTCACTTGAGAGAAGCTCGGTCGAACTGTCAGAATGAATGAAAGGAAATCACGAAGTAAAAACCTGAATCTGTATAATTTCGAGCAAAGGCGACAAAAGAGTGCTTTTCTCTCAAGTGACTTAATCTATATAAATCAACCTTGGCCTTTAATAACAGCACGACTGATCAATACGAAAGCATGCACACACCTGAAAGCTTCAAATGTACTGAGCGTTAGAGAATTAATGGTGAAATAATAGGGAAATATAATCTCTTCTTTTTTTTTGGCATGATCTCACAGACCAAGTGTACCAGTTAAGGGTTAAACTTTGATCACTTTTCTGATGCTTAGACTTAGAACACATTCAGAAAGAAAAGCTTACTAAGGTATAATAATAGTTCACCATAATAGTTCACAACAGTTGACTCCGCTGAATGCGACCATGGAGACTGTAGAACTATTAAAATTCGAACTTGCCAAAACTTGAAATTGGAGGCTCTGTTAAAAAAAGAATGTGAAAATCTTTTTATTTAAGAAAACGTTTACATTTCATAAAATATTTAGAGGCATTTCTCAGATATTTAAAAGATTTATTTGCTTTAACTTAGTTGAAAAAGTCTTACTCAGCAAACATTCTGTCTTTTATGACTATTTTATGACTAAATAGCATGAGCGATAGTTATGAGCTAATTTAAGACTTCGATATGAACGTGTTTTTTTTTCCTGTAAGGACTCAGTGATCTGAGTTCGAAATATCACTCTTATAAGCGTCCATAATATGTGCATTTGAATAGTCAAAATTATGCGTGTTTTCGGAGTTTCACTGATAAGAATTGATGACAGAATGAATTAATTTCATTCGCACTTTTTTCTATAGTATATGAAGCAATCGTGTATGAAACTGTCCATCCTCAAAGTTTTGTTCAGAGACCTACACAATTACTTTGGTATATTATTAAAAGTAAAATCGGTTCAAATAATTTACATTTTTTTTTGGCGGAAGAATCTTTATACTCCTTCCTTCTAGTATATGACAAATGATCTAAGGAGTTTGTCCTGTAGATGATAATAAAAACTTGTGGTTATGCTTTATAAAACTTTCACGATGACTTAATACAATATTTGATATAGTTGGTTTTTTAAATAACTCTTTCAGTTTTTAAAAACTTTTACAAGTGAGCTTTTTCAGTGACTAACTAGAAACCTACCAGCATAGGCTTAGGTAGCATAAATGAAACTGAATTGAGAAAAATTTGTTTAGATTCTTGTTTTTCCAAATTAATGCATTTAAATTTTAAAGTTAAATGGAAAATAAACTAAGCTTGTTGAGATTACTAAAAAGTAGATAAATAAAATACCTATTACTGCAACACAATATATTTTACAGCGATCAATTTAAAACTAATTAAATGAAAATTTTAAATTTGTCCATATCTGGAAAAGTACGCAAATGTTTTTAACGTAACAGTTAACTTTTCTTTTCAAAAATATCTAGGTTCTTTCTTCTTTCCTGAGCTTGACGACTTGTCATCGACTAATGTCTGGCGTCTAATAGGGTTCATTAAGAGCTCGAGGTGGTTCCATTTTGAATGAAGGCCTGTGTGCAGCGGTATCACAATATCTGGTCTAAGTGAGACCTATCTGGTCTAAGTGAGCTGGTGTATAGCAGTGTATATACACAGGCTGCCGCCTCTACCTAACCTAAATAAGTCACATTTCCAATTTTCTGATCCACCGTCTGAGGACAACTTTTTTGAATACACTTCGTGGTACAGTTGCTGAGACCATAGAATGACATTTTGTATATTAAATGTGCATGAAACATGTGCAGTAGACAGACCGTCTCGCCTTATAGGCAAACAAAAAAAAATTTCGCCGCACAATAGCTAATCTGAATCTGCCCAACGTTTTCCAAGAAAAATTAAAAATAAATTTTAAAAATATTTCTTATGAAAATAGCGAAAAGTTTCTTTAGTAAAAGCTTAATTATTTTTTTACGGGCTGTTTTCTCTTCTGAAATCAAAATGGTACCTTAAGATGGTAGAAACTGAGGTACCGTGCGTCAGTACTATAAGGGTTCAACTACTGTCAATGAGTTCTATTACAACAGATAGGTCTTCCTGAGACAAAAACACAAACATTTCCTTATTTAAGATCGGACGGTAAATCTGTGGTCACAAGCATTAATGAGATATCTCAAAATATCGTAAAAAACGATATTTTAATTGAACTTACTACGACCATTTAATCTGAAATATATGACCGGTTACAAAAGAAATATTTGCACACAAAAGTGATAATCTATTCTGTACAAAAACGGACTTCTGCATATTTCCAAAGGTTGGCAATAAAGAAAATGCCATATCGCTTTTTGACGATATTTTGAGTTATGTCGTTAATGCTTGTGACCACAGAAATACCGAAGTTATAAAGAAATATATCGATGTGCGACCCCTACGTTCGGTAAAAAAAAAAACTTTCTTTCAATAATGCTTTAGATTAGCTGATGTGCGGCGATATTTTTTTTTCGATACGGTCGATGAAAAACCACATACAAATTTAATAATTTTAAATTTCAATTTCAATTTATTAAGCAGAATACGCTAGCATATAAGAATAATATATCTTTGCATGCTGCACAAAAAAAAAAAAACTGAGATGAAAAATTAATTCATTGCAACTTAGAGATAAAAATACAAAAAAACTTTAAATTGAACATTTAAAGATAAAAACAATCTGAAAATAAAAAAAAATGGAAAAAAATTATGAAAAATATTCGAAGATCTATTTCGAAGACCTTTGTGTTATTTGGCAAAGTTATTTGATGCAAGTTCTTGCATCAAGAAAACGAAATAGGCATCGTCCAAGTAGCTTAGTGCAAAAGAACGAAACGTTGCCGTTCTCCCTCAATGCATATACATAACGGGAAGCGTTATTCAGAGCAACTAGCAACTTGAGGGATGATCGCGAATCAAGATTGCAATAAACGACTTCCGAATAAGTGATAATTGGCATCAACAGTTGTAAGACTAGTTTACGTCTCATTTCAATGGGAACAAACGCTGCAGTCATTCTCAGATTTCTTAAAACAGTAGATTTTGCTGACGCATGAATTGATGTGGTCCCCACAGGACAGGGAACTATTTATTTGGAACCCAAGATTGGATGCCTGACTAACAACTTTTAAGTCGACGCCTTTGGATGGAATTGGCGGAAAGTGCAGCTTTGTAAAGGGTGTTTTAGAGATTAGTAAAACGTAAGATTAAATGAGGTATAATTTAACCCTCTAACCGGCAAGTCCGGGGGTTAAGGAAAAGCGCCATAGCACCTCCACCAAAAAACATTTTAATACCAATCCACTTTTGTGCCCCTAAAAAAAGTGCATTTTATGCAACACTGTTGATTTTACATCTGTCAGTGCATTCATTCACGCACTAGCGTCTGTCAAAGTGAAATTTTCGTGAAAGTCAGTGCAAATAATTATTTTGGCGTGAAGTGCATTTTAATGAAAAAAAATATAAATATATTCTGTACTCAAATCAAAGTGAAAAAAATGATTGGTAATATATAAATAATAATTTTTCTCATATTTCTCTTGTAACTTTTCACTGAAATGGTTTTTTACGTGGTGGGCTTCAAACCCGACGCTCAACCTATTTAAGGCTAGGAGACCCGCCGTTCAAATTAACCATCAAACTGACGGATGCCAGTTTGCCGTTGACCAGGGAACACCACGTGAAGGCTTGAGTCGACTTGGGACGATTTCGACATGGATAATGCTGGCCTCGCCAGGTTGAGGCGGTCAGACACGTTGCCATGTGAAGGTTCGCCCCCTGTTCCCCTGGGGGAATTAGTGCTAACAGTGGTTCGAAAATACGTTCTGATAAAAATCTAATAATGATACAATCGACAGTGTTCGAGATGTTATATCCTGTCTTGAGTCAATATGAATTGAAAATATGGTGACATTGTTTAGCTCTTTACTTGTGCTTTTCCGAATCAAGCTGCGAATAGTATCGGTAATTTAATATTCAATATTTAATTGTTTTTAATTGTTTAAAGCTTACTTTGCAAAACTTGACTATTTAGTTTTTAACATGACCTTTGAGATAAGCATCCTATTAACTTATTAAAACAACCAATTCTAAAAATGTCCATTATCAATGATCTCATCTTGTAATGTTTAAGCTGCCCCATGCTCCTTTCCTCTGAAGCTAAGTCCTCTTTTGCCCATTATTTATATGATGTGAATAGTTATTTTAAGAATATCACACCTATTTCTGGGCGGCTTTTAAGAAATAGATATACGGTTCTGAAGAGTTTTAATGTCAAGAATCTTTTTTCATGCTCTTCTACAGATTGGTGCATATACTTTCTACTATTTTAATTTTAGAATATAAGTTTAAAACAGTAGCACTTTTATCTTCTTTAATTACCCGTACCCGTATTTTCTCGGAACCTAAATAAATATTCTTTGTGAGGACATTTCTATAAAATACAAATTTTATTATTTCTAATAGCTCTATGGGCTACACATCCACAAAGTGGTATCAAGAATACTTACTAGCAAACTCTATGTAATTGAGTTATTATAAAAGCACTTTATATTATAAGTTTGTTTCAAAAATTATTGTAAAATTAAATTATAGTACATATCAAAGTATATTAATAAATGTGCATTAAAATATTATTATATATTTGAAAGGTATGTAACAAATGCAAATGTGGAACAAAACTCTATTTTGATAATTTATACAGTTAGGAGTTCATGTTATAAAGCCACCAGCTTCAAATTGCGCCGGCCCTTCTGGAATTCTCCAAATCCTCCAGCATGGCCACTGGTCCGCCACTGGCATCTGTACTTTCTCTATATGAATATTTTGTAGTACATAGAACTTATTAGGGTGGGACAAGACATCCGCGGCAGAGAAAACAGACCTTTTTTAAAAATTCATAACTCAGTCAAAAACAAACATTTTTCCAATTTTTTATTATTGTAGAGAATTGAACAAATTACAAGAAAAAAAATTCAAAAAAATATATTTTTCACTCCAACATGGTTTTATAGAGCTCCAAACTGGCGGCAGAGAAAAAAACGGGGCCTCGTGGTTGCAGCGCTGGGAGTTGCAAAAATTGTCCGATCTGGAAAAAAATTACTTTTTTAAATCTTAACAAAATTGGTTATCGTATGACATGAGCTTTTTTATAAAATTTTTTTTCAATTTTTGGTAATGTTCCAAATTTGAAAGTGTGTTTTTTCGAAAAAAATATTGACTTTAAAAATTCATAAAAAATCAAAAAAAATTTTAATCAAGTCTAAAATATCAAGTTTAAAAAAATACAAAAAAAAAAATTTCGTCAAAAAATTAACCCGCTAGTGCCGCAACCAGTACGAAAAACAAGGTTTCGAGATAAACCCGTTCAAATTTTGTGAACAAAGAAAAAAAGGTTACCTTCAATCTGCCATGCCTGCTTCGTACTGTATGCCTTCGTTATCTTGTGTTGTGCTGTTTCTTATAGTTTTTGCAATCGTTTAGCAATTCGGGCTTCACCCTTTACCCTTCATGTAGGTACGAAATAACAACCACCAAAAGTCAGGTAGCAAGTAAAACAAGTATATACCAGCTGCAGTACGTAGGTAGCGCAAAAATTAAAAATGCGCTCTCACTAATCCGGCTGTAACTTTTGAACATGTAAAAATTTTTCCATGAAATCTTAGAATCTTAAGAATATTTACTAAAATACAAAATTATTAAAAAAAAGTCGACTTCATATAACTGCCAATGTCATGTAACCCCTTAATTCAAAAAATCATCATATAAACATTTTAAGCCCACGGAATATAACGTTAACCGAATATAGAATTGCTCTTATTATAATAGCATAATTATGGTATTTTTTTAACAATCCAATCTTTGACTCGAATATAAATTACTACGGCATACATTCAACGTATCCCAGAAGCTATTTTTGAAAACATTAAATATTGTGTTTGGTGCTTTGTACTTATTGTAGCTGTATTATTTTGTAAAATTTTAATATATGACTGTGTCACGTTTTTGGAGATAGCGATAGTGATAGTGATAGTGATAGTGATGGTGATAGTGATAGTGATAGTGATAGTGATAATGATAGTGATAGTGATAGTGATAGTGATAGTGATAGTGATAGTGATAGTGATAGTGATAGTGATAGTGATAGTGATAGTGATAGTGATAGTGATAGTGATAGTGATAGTGATAGTGATAGTGATAGTGATAGTGATAGTGATAGTGATAGTGATGGTGATAGTGATGGTGTTAGTGTTAGTGATAGTGATAGTGATAGTGATAGTGATAGTGATAGTGATAGTGATAGTGATAGTGATAGTGATAGTGATAGTGATAGTGATGGTGATAGTGATAGTGTTAGTGATAGTGATAGTGATAGTGATAGTGATAGTGATAGTGATAGTGATAGTGATAGTGATAGTGATAGTGATAGTGATAGTGATAGTGATAGTGATAGTGATAGTGATAGTGATAGTGATAGTGATAGTGATAGTGATAGTGATAGTGATAGTGATAGTGATAGTGATAGTGATAGTGATAGTGATAGTGATAGTGATAGTGATAGTGATAGTGATAGTGATAGTGATAGTGATAGTGATAGTGATAGTGATAGTGATAGTGATAGTGATAGTGATAGTGATAGTGATAGTGATAGTGATAGTGATAGTGATAGTGATAGTGATAGTGATAGTGATAGTGACAGTGATAGTGATAGTGATAGTGATAGTGATAGTTATAGTGATAGTGATATTTACTGAAGTAGTAAAAATCTTTATAATGATATTAGTGATTGCTCAATTTACAGAAAATGGACATTGCCCTCATTCTTAAGCATTATCTTAAATAAATAAATTTTGAATTGGCTTTAACAGAAAAAATTTGCTAAGGAAAACTATTAAGAAAAAACCTAAGCATATTAATATAAAAAAAAGTGACTAGAGGCAGTGAGCTGAAGTATAATTTTACAAAAAACTGAATTTTTTTTTTTATAATTTATACAAAAACAAGTAATTACAAGAAACAAATTGCAAAGTTGGTATATAAGATAATTATTAGTAAAACTTTTTTAAAAATTTCTAAATGCTATTCTGATTAACTGTAACCTGCATGTGAGTTTTATAGCTTCAGCCCCTCTGCTATTTTTTTAAGTCATATACAGCTAAATCCGACCACTCATCCACTTTCTCAAATTAAATAAAAAACTTTCAATTCATCTTCAAAGCAACTTGGCTATAATTATATTCCCTATGCTGTTGAGTTTGCTTTGATATCCCAACGGAAAAACGGGGAAAAAAACACAAATCACAAAAATATCTTTATTTTAGCTCCCACTTGACATAAATTTTGCCCAAATTAAAAACGTCACAAAAATGCAAAGTGAAAAGAAACGAAATTATGTGTAAGTTAAAAAAAAAGAAAACAAAAATAAATCTAAGCACACACACACGGACTTTACTTTTAGTTTGATCTACAATTATCATTTACTTTGGGAGTTTTATTAATTCAACTAATTTTCGATGAATAATGTTTTCTTTAAACTTTTCGTAAGTTTTCTGAAAATAGACATACTCAGGTCGCATGGGCCAAACAGCAATGGCTGCGTTGACATGAAACTGATGCATGCCTCACTGCTAGCTGACAGATGCTGTTGTGTTGATGTTGTGCAACTGTGCTCGGATTCCTTGAGATTTGATTTATTTTGGTACAAAATGGTTTTATATTCTTTTTGGCTTTTTATTTTAGAATGAGGTGAGGGAAAAAAATGACGCACACGTGTAAACTATCAGCTTGTTTGTGGAACGCTTTGTGTTTATGTATTTTTTTTTTATTTTTTTGTTTAAGTGCTGTTAATAACTTGTGGAGGTGTATGTTGTAACTTTTGGCTATTTTTAAAAACTTGAAGGCTCTAGAGATTGTATAGAAACATTTAAAAACTTAAAGAAATAAATTCTGAAATGTAATTCATACAAGTTGAGCTAAAATCAAAGTTCGCAGGGTCGTACCAACTTTTTAACAAAATGTTGCAGGGTGTTGCAACCAGTGCTCCCGTTCATATATTTGTTTGGTAGTACAATTTGAGGTAGTAAAATTTATGTAGTACAGTTACTACGAATAAAACAAAGATATATATTTTTAACAAGATATTGTACATGTGAGGGTGGTTCAGAATAGAAAAGTAAATAATGTTCATGTTTTAACCTTTTTTTATATAACAAGCCCTATCTTAGATAATTTTTCACTCAGAATTTGGAAAGGGTGTTTCCGTTTTAAAGATAGCAAATAAAGAAAAGACATTTTTTGTTTTTATACTTATGAATATGGACGGTTGATGAACAAGTTTGCATTTCATATTTTCAAAAAGTTCTGAAGCTTTATCCGAAAAACGGAAACGCCTTTTTCCGATTCCGCGTGAAAAATTATTCATGATAAGGCTAAATTTCATTGTCTCTATCATTTAAACTACATAAATACACAGATAATCATAAGTTATCATAAATAATCAGAACGGGTCAAACGGAATGGTTAATGCTACAAATATCTAGAAATTATAAAAAAAAAAAAATATTTTTTATCATGTTTAATCCTTTTATTCAAATATTTTAGAAGCAATATTTTTATATTATATTTTAACTGCAATGTTTGTTGTAAAAACTAAATTAAAAAACAAAACATACGATAGAAAAAAATACTCTTGTCCCAAATTTTTATAGAATGTAACTTCTTTCTTTATTAAATAATCTGAATAGTTCCGTGTCCAATTTTTATAAGTTTTTTGATGGTTTTATTGTTGTATAAAAAAAATTTATTCCAAGGGGTAGAAGCTTGGGTAACTAAAATCACTGAACGAATTTGATATTGTAGGTCAAAGGTAAATTAAAGTACTGGTCAATACCTTTCCAACGTTATATTGCAGGGGTGGGCACGAGCCAGGCTAAAAAGAGCCACATTAAGATTTTCATACCTTCCAAAGAGCCACACCGTTTTGAAAAAAAAAGAGAAAACCCAAACGAATTTTAAAATATATAAAAGTATTATTATTATTTAAGAACCAAAAAACAAAAATAAATATAAATTATATTGTTTTGTACATAACACATGTATAGACTACTAACATAGTAAGAAATAATTCATTTTAAGTTTATAAACGTAAATAACATAATATAACATAACATAACATAACATAACATAACATAACATAACATAACATAACATAACATAACATAACATAACATAACATAACATAACATAACATAACATAACATAACATAACATAACATAACATAACATAACATAACATAACATAACATAACATAACATAACATAACATAACATAACATAACATAACATAACATAACATAACATAACATAACATAACATAACATAACATAACATAACATAACATAACATAACATAACATAACATAACATAACATAACATAACATAACATAACATAACATAACATAACATAACATAACATAACATAACATAACATAACATAACATAACATAACATAACATAACATAACATAACATAACATAACATAACATAACATAACATAACATAACATAACATAACATAACATAACATAACATAACATAACATAGCATAACATAACATAACATAACATAACATAACATAACATAACATAACATAACATAACATAACATAACATAACATAACATAACATAACATAACATAACATAACATAACATAACATAACATAACATAACATAACATAACATAACATAACATAACATAACATAACATAACATAACATAACATAACATAACATAACATAACATAACATAACATAACATAACATAACATAACATAACATAACATAACATAACATAACATAACATAACATAACATAACATAACATAACATAACATAACATAACATAACATAACATAACATAACATAACATAACATAACATAACATAACATAACATAACATAACATAACATAACATAACATAACATAACATAACATAACATAACATAACATAACATAACATAACATAACATAACATAACATAACATAACATAACATAACATAACATAACATAACATAACATAACATAACATAACATAACATAACATAACATAACATAACATAACATAACATAACATAACATAACATAACATAACATAACATAACATAACATAACATAACATAACATAACATAACATAACATAACATAACATAACATAACATAACATAACATAACATAACATAACATAACATAACATAACATAACATAACATAACATAACATAACATAACATAACATAACATAACATAACATAACATAACATAACATAACATAACATAACATAACATAACATAACATAACATAACATAACATAACATAACATAACATAACATAACATAACATAACATAAAGTAAAAACGAGATTTAAAGAAAATCTTTGGCCAAGATTTTGAAATTTGGTTTTGTATTGGTTAAAGCCATTCGCAACAGTTCTGTTAGGTGCTGATTAATCAGCTGTGAACGGTATTTTGACTTCACGAATTTCATGGTGGAGTATAAAGACTCACAGCAATAAGTTGTACCAAATATTGAATATATACGACACGCAGCATTTTTTAATAGGGCATATTTTGAATCTGGTACGAGTTGCCAATATTGAAGTAACGAATGAGCTTTGCATTGCATTTCCAGTGTCATATCTTCTTTTAATTTTAAAAATTTCAACATCTCCTGCGTTTTTTTCATAAAATAGTATTTCGGATATTGAAGTTACGGTTCACAAAAATCGGATTCAGTTACGTTGCACAAAAATGGATATAAAAAATACGATAATGTTGTTTTAAAATCGACAAATTTCTTTCTAAATTCTGCTTGTAAATTATGTAGTTTTTTAAATTATGTAGAAGATTTTTATTTACACGTAGAAAATGATTGAATTCTTTGTTCTTAAGGTCATGCACAAAAAGACAAAGCTTAGCTTCAAAACTGAAAACAATTTGCGATAAATCAAAAATATTTTTTCCTTATCTTTGTAAAGACAAATCAAATGTTTGAAAATGCTACAGCATATCAGTAAAAAAACTCAAATAAGAAAGCAATATATCGTTTTCCAATTAATGGTAATATTTTGCTTTATCTTTTAAAAATATTCTAATAGGATGAAGAAGTTCCACAAATCGACTCAAAACGTTGTAAGCTACACCGACAACCACCGTTCAATACACCATAAGAACAGATCGTTAGGAAATTCATCAGTTTCGCTATTTTGCAACTGTTCTAAAAATAATTTAAACTCACAATGCGTTGTAGCGTTTGTCCGGATAAAATTCACAATTTTTAAAACAATTGTGCAGACATTTTCGAAATTAAAATACTTTTCTATGAGATGTTCGCGGTGAATTATCCAATGGAAAGCAAAAAAAAAAAAACAATTGGGATTTCAGTATCGTTATTTAAAAACCCATTGAGGCCTTGTTTTTTTCCCTATCATTGCAGGCACTCCATTAGTTGCCACACTTACAAGTTCATCATGATCCAATTAAAATTTGTTCATAGCATCATCAAGTGCATTTTTAATATCAACACCGCGAGTTGTTTCCATAAGAGGCAGTAGATCGAATACATCCTCCTTAATTCTAACATCACCAGATACAAAGCGGACAAACACTGCCATTTGTGGAATATCACTAATGTATGAAGACTCGTCTAAAGCTAAACTAAATGATCTACAATTTTTCAAAACACACTTCAAAGTATTTTGCACGCTTTTAGTAATTGTGGTAATACGACGCTCACTTGTTCGTCGTGATATTGAAGCCTGTGCGAATATTATTTCCATTTTCATAATTTTCTTTTA
Source organism: Coremacera marginata (assembly GCA_914767935.1). NCBI lineage: Eukaryota > Metazoa > Arthropoda > Insecta > Diptera > Sciomyzidae > Coremacera > Coremacera marginata. Next base: position 168,974,771 of record OU612043.1, on the reverse strand, counting down.
AAGTTAAGTATATAACTTGTGATATTGAACCGAAATCACTTCTTCCAAGTTTTTTAATGAATTCTCCCTCTCCATATGAACGTTTGGCAAGGGCAATACTCCAAGCTATCAAAAGACTGGCTGCATTGGCTCTATCATTTTCATGACTGAAGGACGTCAAAAATCCCTGTTCGTTGACAAGATATCATTTTCATGACTGAAGGACGTCAAAAATCCCTGTTCGTTGACAAGATCAGACTTTGAAGATCTTGGTTTTTCTGACCGCAATTTTGATATCAGTGGATATTGAGTTGAAAATAGAGAATGCGCTTCATGGTAGTGTCGGCGTGAAGTATTTACTTAGTAGAATGCAATTGTTTTTTTGCAAATAAGACACAGGGACTTGCCATTGCTATCAATAAACGCAAACTTTTCTTCCGAATTTATGGAATTTTAAGAAAATTCAAATTTTGTTCCTGGATCGAAAAATGCATTAAAAAATAAATTAGACTTTTTCACGCCTGCGGGGCCCCTGCCTGCTCGGGACGGGGGGCTGCAGCCCTTCCTAGCCCCCACCTAAATCCGCTCTGACTGCGCATCGTTCTAACCGCTCGAATTATCTATAAAATTGGTCGCTATAAGCAGATGGTCGCTTAAACCGGAGTCGAGCTAAATGGATATGTTTTCCTAGTACTTGGCTATGAAACCAAACTTGAGTTTGAAACTTAAAAACGGTTAGTCGTTATAAGCGAAGTCGGTTTACTCAGATTCTATTGCATCTTGAAAACTTAAGTAAAGAGTACAATTCTGGTCCAAATTGTCCAAATTTGGTCCAAATGGTCTGTAAGACAAAAAAGTAATCGCGTGACGAAATGTCTAATTCTAGTAAAACTAAAATCGTATTTGTGTTTCGCTTTTAAACATGTAAATTTTTGATAAAACTAATGTTAATCACAATTGTTTCAACAAAAGAAGGCACATTTCAAAATAATACACTAGATTTTATTTACTATAGAATCTATAGAATCACAATTTTAAATAAAACACTATACAATTTTTCACATATTGCATAAAATGTGTCACAACTTAAAATAAAAGGTTGCAGAAACAACACACATAACACAAAAACAGGCATAACGGTATTTTTCCAATTAAAGAAAAAAGTGATGAGAAGTTAATTTTTGCAGTAGTTAGAGATTTGATTTGTAAATTGATTTATGACAAAAATTTGATTTTTGAAAATTTTGAATCACTGTTGAAAACAATCACTGTTTTGTATTTAGTGTGCGATACGCACAAGAAAAATTTATTTTTCTTAAAATTTCTCGGTAAGCTATCTAGAATTTTATCTACCAGATAATAAAACAGACCCTTGAACAATTGAACCTCTAAAACTTAGTTTCTTATGTATGTTAAATAATCTCGAGCTTAAAAACAATTGATCTGAAACACATTTACGAAAATATTTTCGTAAGTTTTCATAAAAATCTAGTGCACGCACCTAAAATTAAAAATAAATGTTCAATTTTGAAAATTGACACCATTTTCAATAAAAAATAAGGGCAAAGATGAATCCAATGAAGTAAATATGTTCATATGTACTACATATTATTAGCACCTTACATGAATGCTCTGTTATGCGTATCGCTCTTATTTATAGGAGCCGAAGGCTCATATGAAAATACTTCCTCATTGTCGACAAGCACACTCGAACTTTTAACTGTGGCAAGCGCGGATGAACTGTTAGAAATAATTTCGGCGATGACGGCGATTCGGCTTGCCTTCTCTTCGTCAGCCTTCACATACTTTTTTGGCAATGCAATACAATAAAGCGCTTGTGCTCGGGGCATCTAAATAAATAAAACCAATTTATATTAAGACTTAAAAATATTCCTTATCATCCAACTTATCTATGTTCGATTTTTAAAGCGAAACTTTTTACGCCTTGTTCTGTGATTTGCTTGAGTGAAATCTAAAAAACGACACTTTTATTTTTCGACAGCGTTTTCCTTAGAAATTTATGTTTCTTTGTTCCTTGTGCCTATTATAACAAAAAAAAAAATAATTTCAATATGTTAAAAATACATCTTCGATCCTCCGCGGGGATTTGAATACGCAACGTTGCGTTTAGGAGTTGAATATATTATCCACTGATCCAAAAGCCTCTGTTAAGCACAGTTGTTGAATCAACATTAAGTATGTATGTCTAAAGCTATGTTGCAGTAGATCAATATAATCTCTTAACAGATAGAGGCTTACGTATTTGCTATAAATACAATCCACATATTATAAATACATTCCAAAAAAAGGAGCTTCTGCTTGCTACAAGATGTCTCAGCATCGGCAAAAATTAACAATTGCCTACAAAGTCGTTGAAATAACAATGAATGTAGCACTCAATATAATAAATAAAATAAAAATGCAATGTAATAAAATTAACTGGTATGAATATTAACTTGTGTTTCTTAATGTATGTACATCGATAACTCCTAAACCACATGCCTGATTGCCATAATTTTTGGGGAACAGATAGATATCATAAGCATGGAGGTGCCCGTACAAATTTGGGCTGTATTCGAGAACTGGGTGTGGCAATAATAGATCTCGCAATACTAGATACTACGGTATCTCGAATAATATTGACACTAGGGTACTGCAATATTATTCGAGTATACTGTGTAGAGGTAGGCACAATTCAAGATGGGCGTAATTCGACAAATGGGCATGGCAATATTAGGAAAACAGTGTATCTTGAATAATTTTGAGGCTAGAGTTCTGCAATTTAGTATAAGGGTAGGCATTATTATTACAAATTATCGTCAATAAAGTGGGCGTTTCTCGACAAATGGGCGTGGCAATATTATAAAAACACTGTATCTCGAATAATATGGACACTAGGGTACTGAAATTTAGTGTAATGGTAGACACAGTTAATACAAATTACTGTCAAGAAAATGGGCGTACTTCTACAAATGGGCGTGTCAATATTAGAAAAAGAGTATATCTTGAATAATATTGATACTATAGTACTGCAATTTAGTATAAGGGTAGGCATAACTATTTCAAATTATGTCCAATAAAGTGGGCGTTATTCCACAAATGGGCGTGGCAATATTATAAAAACACTGTATCTCGAATAATATGGACACTAGGGTACTGAAATTTAGTGTAGTGGTAGGCACAATTATTACAAATTGCCGTCAACAAAATGGGCGTTATTTGACAAATGGACGTGGCAATATTAGAAAAATAGTATATCTCGAATAATATTTATACTATGGTACTGCAATTTGGTATAGGGGTAGGCATTATAAGTAAAAATTACGGTGAAGAAAGGGGCGGATTTCGACTACTGGGCGTGGCAATATTAAAAAAACAGTGTATCTCGAATAATATTAACACTACGGCACTGAAATTTATTGTAGTACAGGGGTAGGCAGAATTATTAAAAATTATGGTCAATAAAGTAGGTGCTACCCGATAAATGGGCGTGCCAATACTAGATAAACACTATCGCAGTTAATATTGACGCTGGGGTACTGAAATAAAGTACAGGGGTAGGCACAATTATTGGAAACAACGCTCCAGAAAGTGGGCGCTTATTTAACAAAGGGGCGTGGCAATATTTGAAAAACACTATATCTCGAATAATATTGACAATAGGGTAATAAAACTCGTTACAAGAATGGGTATAATAATTTCAAAACAGGTGATATCTAATTTAAATTTAAGAGGCAGATATTTGAAATATCCAACAAACTTTCAGATTTTAATAGAACAAATTTTTTCGGAACAATTTTATTTATGTTGTTTATACTTTTTTTTCGTAAATTTATCATCTCTAAAAAGGAAGAAATAAAAATTTTTTTTAAAAAAAAAACAACCGACTACAAAATCACTACAAATTAAAAAATAATTTTAAAAATACTTTTCCTTTTAATTTCTTGGTCATATTTGATAATTTATTTAAACATATTATTATATATGAAATCTTATTATCTTAATTTTTTCTTATTTGTTTTATTATCATAAATATATTAATTTCTTGATTAAAAGTCTGATTATATTAGCGCCAACCTTAAAAGCTTTTGTATTCATCAAGAAATTAATATATTTATGATAATAAAACAAATAAGAAACAAATTAAGATATTAAGATTTCATATATAATAATATGTTTAAATCAATTATCAAATATGACCAAGAAATTAAAAGGAAAAGTATTTTTAAAACTATTTTTTACTTTGTAGTGATTTTGTAGTCGGCTGTTTTTTTTTTTTTTAAATTTTTTTTAAAAAAAAATCCGTTAAATTATTAAATCTATGAAACTGCAAAAAATCTTCGCTTCTCTCGTGTATCCAACGACGCACCTGTGCTTTTTTTTAATGAATTTAAAAATCGTTACATTTTTTGAAATGAAAACTAAATTTTTCAAAGGTTACCACAGCAAGTCAACCGTCGCCGTTTTCGAAAATATGCAACTGCTGACAAGCAAATACAGAAAGTTCAAAGCAAACGCAGTTTAGTGAGAAGGATGACTGATAGGTACGTTCAATGAAAATAGTTTGCAAGCTTGCGTAAAGGTAGCAACATATCACAGTTATATTAGGTCTGCTTCGGAACTCAGTTCAACTGAAGTTTGATGAAAAAAAAATTTTTTAGAATTTCAAAATAGTAGTATAACTGAAGTTTGGGTGGAATCAGTATTTGAAAATCACAGAGTGTTGGAATCTTTTAAAAATAACCCAGAGTACTCCGAATTGGCCATTTGAGCCCTTGAAAGGGTTTTGATAGGGTTTCTTATTATCAGTTGTGGTTTTCGTCTTATTAAATGTTTGTACATAAATGATCAAGAGCTGGATCTACAAGTTTTGTGCTGACTCCGAACGGGTTATGTTCATGTTCTGAGAAAGGCTAACATGACATTTTTCACTCTTTGATTCTTACCATTGTCTGCAGATAGGTGACGGCCATTAAGAAATATGAATTTCGATTGAAAAACATTCTGTGGCAGATGGGAATTAGAACCGGTTCCCTCGCAATTCTTTAACATGCGGTCCAAGTACTTAACCAATTGTTCACGGCCGCCGTAAGTAAGCCAAGTTTTGAACAGCCACATAGCCTTGCGACCTTTTTAAAAACAAATTTGGTACCTTTAAAAAATGTCGCATGTAGTGTGACCTCATAAGTTCACAGCGTATTGTGACCTTTTATAAAGTCTGAGAGTGCTGCATCTTTTTGAAAAAAAGTCGCAGTATTAATGAAGTTTCGCAGAACATTGTGATCTTTAAAAAAAGCTCTTTCAAAGCTCCAGCAATAATGAGTAAGAAAGTTCAAAATTTTTTAAAAGTTTTTAAATATTGTAATTCAGTTTTCAGACTTCTTTGTAGTGCATTAGAATCCATTTGCAGCAACGAGCATTCCTTTCAGCTTTTGCATTCATGCAAAAAAGTCAAGTTCAGCAAAACTTCCTACATCAAAAGAAACTTTCATATTTTTTTTTTGTTTTTAAAATATAAGTGAACTTTGCCATATAAATCATTTTTAGTGCAGCAAGATGTCTGCGTAAAAATTTTTTAGGTATAAAATTTTCCGTTTCTTGCAAACAACAAAGTATGCAAAAAATCCTTGCATAAGCTTTTAAGCTTTTATTAAATACTTTAATAAGAATTGACAGCATTTTTACATTTTATTATTTTGCTCTTTCGCGTATATCCTCATAGTTTTTGTCATGCACAAAAATCCTTCGGATTTGCATAGCATGAATTTCAGCAAAATCTCTGCAAAAATCCTCAACATAAATTCCCCAAACAAAATATTTCGAAAGCTCTAATCCCAGAGCCATAAAAACATGCTTAAGCTTGCACTTGGGCACAACATACAGGAGCATATAAAAAAAAAAAAACGCACACACACACACACAAACATCTGTACATAAGTGATTATTGCAGGACTCTAAGCGGATTTTTATACCATATGTAAACAGCAGCACAGTCAAAGTGGAAGTTGTAGAAATAGCAGTAAAAAGTAACTAAAAAGAAAAAAAAAAAGGTCGCCATATAAAACTACTAACTGCAGCACAGTCATAAAAATAACCCTGCAAAGTTGTAAAAATAAACAAGTTGGCAACATTTGTTTTGGCTTTAAACTTTTATTTGCGCGTATTAGTTGACAAATTATAACAAATGCTGCTTGGGTTGGATTGTTTAGAGCTTGACAACAACGAGAAAAACATTAGAAACGTGGTGGTAATTATGGCAAACTTTTAAAATAAATGCTCTCTACAGAGGGTGCTAATTCTAATGGTGCATAATTGCATTCATTGGTTAGAAAGTAACGGAGCAAAAATCTAAAATTAAACTAAAACTGCTAAAAGTTTCAAGGCGAAATTTAATGTGTAGAGTGTTATCTATATTTTACTAGCACACAAATTTCGCTGCATGAATCATCCATAATGTGACCAATGTTCTCTGCTAAAAACGAAGTACTAAAACTAATTTGGAATTTAAAAAAATAACATAAAAAGTACTCTAAAAAAAAGGATATACAAAAAAGAAATAAAGTCTTAAACAAAAACCATATATTGGACAATTACATGATTAATAAATCCATTGAGCAGAAATTTTTTAATAAACATATTTAAATGAAAAGATAATAAATGAGATCAGATGTTTATATTAAAAAAAAATATTAATTGTATAATAATAATAATAAAAATAAAAAAAATAAAATAAAAAAAAAAATAATAATAATAATAGTTCAATAAAATTTTTTTCGAGAGTCTTACTTCAAAGTAGTCCAATTTAACAAAACCTTAAAGCTATATGGCACCCATGAGTTGGAATTGGTTATATTAGATCATAGAAAAAAATATTTTGAAATTCGCCCACTATCTTCCTTCATAAAGGGTGATTTTTTTGAGGTTATGATTTTCATGCATTAGTATTTGACAGATCACGTGGGATTTCAGACATGGTGTCAAAGAGAAAGATGCTCAGTATGCTTTGACATTTCATCATGAATAGACTTACTAACGAGCAACGCTTGCAAATCATTGAATTTTATTACCAAAATCAGTGTTCGGTTCGAAATGTGTTTCGCGCTTTACGTCCGATTTATGGTCTACATAATCGACCAAGTGAGCAAACAATTAATGCGATTGTGACCAAGTTTCGCACTCAGTTTACTTTATTGGACATTAAACCAACCACACGAATGCGTACAGTGCGTACAGAAGAGAATATTGCGTCTGTTTCTGAGAGTGTTGCTGAAGACCGTGAAATGTCGATTCGTCGCCGTTCGCAGCAATTGGGTTTGTGTTATTCGACCACATGGAAGGTTTTACGCAAAGATCTTGGTGTAAAACCGTATAAAATACAGCTCGTGCAAGAACTGAAGCCGAACGATCTGCCACAACGTCGAATTTTCAGTGAATGGGCCCTAGAAAAGTTGGCAGAAAATCCGCTTTTTTATCGACAAATTTTGTTCAGCGATGAGGCTCATTTCTGGTTGAATGGCTACGTAAATAAGCAAAATTGCCGCATTTGGAGTGAAGAGCAACCAGAAGCCGTTCAAGAACTGGCCATGCATCCCGAAAAATGCACTGTTTGGTGTGGTTTGTACGCTGGTGGAATCATTGGACCGTATTTTTTCAAAGATGCTGTTGGACGCAACGTTACGGTGAATGGCGATCGCTATCGTTCGATGCTAACAAACTTTTTGTTGCCAAAAATGGAAGAACTGAACTTGGTTGACATGTGGTTTCAACAAGATGGCGCTACATGCCACACAGCTCGCGATTCTATGGCCATTTTGAGGGAAAACTTCGGAGAACAATTAATCTCAAGAAATGGACCGGTAAGTTGGCCACCAAGATCATGCGATTTGACGCCTTTAGACTATTTTTTGTGGGGCTACGTCAAGTCTAAAGTCTACAGAAATAAGCCAGCAACTATTCCAGCTTTGGAAGACAACATTTCCGAAGAAATTCGGGCTATTCCGGCCGAAATGCTCGAAAAAGTTGCCCAAAATTGGACTTTCCGAATGGACCACCTAAGACGCAGCCGCGGTCAACATTTAAATGAAATTATCTTCAAAAAGTAAATGTCATGGACCAATCTAACGTTTCAAATAAAGAACCGATGAGATTTTGCAAATTTTATGCGTTTTTTTTAAAAAAAAAGTTATCAAGCTCTTAAAAAATCACCCTTTATAACACAACAGTTTAGAATGCTATATTTTTATTTTATTGAATCTATATTAAAACAACTCTGCAGTCATTTTAAACAGTTTATGTGTAGTATCAAAAAACGAAGAATTTAATTATAATATCAAATCTTTAGCTCTGATTTCTTATAAAAAAAACATTGAATTCGGAAATTAATTTGAAACAAACCATCACTATAATATTTTATTGCAAATATTAATAATTTAGAAACAGCTTTAAAAAAAAAAACCTTTTCCCAATAACGTCAATTCCCTTGAAGCCCAAGCTCAACAACTTGACTTCTTGTGTTCATTCATATCCACCAAAAGTAAAATTAGGGCTACTCGTTATATAAGGCTGAGGTCAGACGAAGATTGTTTGAATTGCGTTCGAAATGTTTTGTTGTTGCTTTCAATGCAAAACTGTCAAAAAACATTTGTAGGGCAATCAAAATTTGTTCAGTTTTGAACGCTGCTCATGACAGCATTCATCATTCAGAACAGTGTTTCTAGGTGGCGAAATAACGAATAGCTGGCTTTTAGTAGGTAAAAAAAAACTTTTTTTGAGAAAAAGTACTAATTTTATAATATAACATAATAAAAAAAGAGTTGTATGAAACCCTTATTCTTGGCAGGATAATTTGCAAAATATATAGCTTAGGAGGTGTTCATACGTCAGTCAAATTATTGAATCAATCAAAATTGCTTTCCTATTTAAAAAAAAAAAAAATTAACTTTATCTCAGAGCGAAAATGAACTCCAAAATCTTCTCTCGTCAGTCAAAATTTTGATTTAGCTCCAGACCTGCATCAATCAGTCAAAGGGTTGCATTATTTTACTTGTCTGCTTTTTAGTAGGCAATTATATCAAGAAAAGTAGTTAACTGGAAACAAAGGTAGTTTTTTGAAGTGAAAATGAGGTGTAGTTTCTTCAGTTCCTGCCATAATTTCATTAACTATTTTGTTTTTTTATGACTTGCATCCGATGGTCATTCAAATAAGTATTATTTCCGGCGTATTGATTTCCTAATGTGATCAATTTTAATCCTAAAAGATCAACTATATTTCCGCTATTGTTTTCCATTTTGTAAAATTATTATGCACACAAAACAACTTAATAAAAGAAACACCCAAATAAAGTTCATATTGGAGTTAAAGAGAGTAAAAAATCGTGATATACTTCAATCGTTTGACTGATGTGTGAACACCTACTTAGTATGCTGTAGAAATGGAAACAAAATTCCCCTAAAAAGTACATTGAGTTTTTTGACAGCGCTGTTGACGGAAAAAATTTGTTTAGTGCTGCCAAGTTCACAATCATGTGTGGAGAGTTTAAATGCCATATTTTGCTGGCAATTATATGCGCCTACATTTAATTAGCGTGAAAATTTGACATACATTAATAAAAAAATAAGCAATAACGCTTAGTATGCTGTAGCAGCGAAAATTTTTGGGTATATTATTCTACACGCAAAATATTGGTGCTGAGTCAAAATTTTTGTGTGGAGAAAAAGCACTAGCTGTTTTTTTTTTGACAGATTCATATTATTATAGCTGCAATTTTATATTCTATAAATTAATTAATATACATTAATAAACTATATAAATTTGTTTAATAACAAATTCTGCTTATTTGCTTATTGTTGAATGTCAATTTCCCGCGATGATTGTGAACTTCATCAACTCTGCCTGTTCGCTGTCAAAAAACTTAATGTACTTCTTATGGCCTAATTAGCCAAACATAGATCAACGCAACACAACCGTTTCTTTTGTCACATTGAAATCTACAAAATGCGTTTTTGGTGTATCTAATTAGCCGAAACGTAACGCGTTGTAGAAGTCTGTTGAATTTTGATTTCTATTTTATGTCGGCTGACATTTCAGCATACAGTGTGATTTTAGTAAGGTTGCTAGCATCACACTTTGATTTTTGAGTAATCTTTACTTGTTTGCGTTTATGTATTGAAGTGAAATGTAAGTATTTTAATTTATTAATAATTGAAATATGTTTTAAAATGGTAGACGACGAAAAACTAACTGATCTAGTGAATTATTTGACACTTGTTGTGGTTGCTACATCGGTAGCATAATCAACAAAAAGCCATAGTACGTTGCGTCATGTTCACCTGTGTCACGCCAAGTTTGCATAATCAGACCGTTATGGGAAATTTGTTTTCGTTTCTACCATGAAGCAACTAACAAGGTGGTAGTGTAGTAGGCTATATTCACATATAGCAAAGCAGCTATATGCTCACATAGCAAGATATATTTCGTTTTCTTTTTTTTGTACCATTTTGACAACCTATAATCGCGAAAAGAACTGTCACTACCACCTCGTTAGTTGCATTATGCGTTTCTACAGCATACTGAGCTTAAGTATGTGTTGATGTTGAATTTGTTATTAACCAAATTTATTTGGTTGCAATTAAAGATATTTCTGTTATTTGTTTGACCAAGTGCTATGCTTAATTATGTTTTGCCTAATCACTATTTTTTTTTTTTTGACATGTGCCAGCCGCTTATATACCTTGCATATAAGCTGCCAAGCTATACGACGCTAATTGGACCATAAGAGTAATTCTTATAGTACGAAATAAAAATGGAGGAGAAAAAGTAATGGAATTTATGAAATGTCAAAAATTTAACGCCATTCACTTCACTGCCGTCTGACTGATCAGCATTCAAAATGTAAAAGAGAGTAGAAATAGTTTATTGAATGCCGTACAAACGATCATCATCTGACCTCAGCCTAAAAAATTTCAAAGTCTCACTTCTTTTTGTGATATTTGCTTCATGAAATGCTCCATAGATTAAAATTATTTTAATCAAAAATCATTCTAGGTATACAGTGAAAGCTCCCATAAACTGACGCTCTAATAAGCGGACATCTCCTATAAGCGGACACATTCTTAGGAACGAACTGTTTTTGGTTTTTTCCCATAGAAAATGCTCTTTCATACACGGACTTTCCGATAAACGGACTCGGACACACAAACATGTCTATTTATGAAAAAAGAATCTCCCAAGCGGACGCGGAGCTCAAATAAGCAGACAATTTTGTCTTTTTTTTTATCACAAACATTACTGCTTTTATATATTTTTGTTTTTGTTTTGGTGTTTTTGACAGTTTGGTGGTTTTTTTTTTCTCTTTTTACGAATTTACTCATTAATTTTTTTTGCGCTCCTCACTTCTAACGGTAAAGTAAAACAATCTGTTTGTTTTGCATGATCAATCCAGTTTAACGTAGACTTTGCACAATGTCATCAATTAAAAAGTGTTTAACATTGAAAATTGAAATAATAAACATTTCTGAAAGTGAAAAACTTTCTGTTCGAACTTTAGCAAAACAGTACAATATTGGCAAAACGCAGCCAGCGTTGATTGTAAGAAACAAAGAAAATATCAAATCTCGGTGGCAAAGTGGAGTTAATCTTAGCATAAAAAGAAAATTCGCGCAAAGTGATGGTCTGAAAATTGCTATGTTGTGTTTGGAGTGGCTTGCTAAGGCAAGGAGTCGTTGTGGCTCATATGACACAACGTTTCATTCAAAAGCGTATCAGGTATAATTTTAAGTTTACATGCGTTTTTAAACAAAATTCTGAATCAGATAAAGTTTTTTAGGTGAAGCTGCCGGTGCAAATCCACAAAGTGTTGAAAAATTTTTGAACAAACTTACAGCTCTACTACTTGGATACGAGCCGACAAACTTTTTCAATGCGGACGAAACGGGCTTATTTTATCGTATGCTGCCTGAAAAAACATTAGAATTCAAAGGAAAAGGTTGCAGCGGTGGAAGGATTTCCAAAGAAAGATTGTCAATTTTGTTGTGTGCAAATATGGTGGGTGAAAAAGAAAAACTACTTGTTGTAGGAAAAGCTGCGCGTCCTCTACCATTCAAAAAAATTGCAATTAACAAATAGTCGGTGGTATGGAAATTTAATCATAAGGCTTGGATGACAAGTGATATCACGACTGAATGGTTGTATGAATTTGACAGAAAAATTGCCAGAGATAAACGAAAAGTGCTTTTATTCATGGATAATGTTCCATCGCATCCAAGAAACTTCCGCCTTGATAACGTTAAAATTGTTTTTTTTTACCTCCAAATCTAACTTCTAAAAGATATAATAACAAAAATGGACACAATAACGAATAATACCGAGCTTGGTAATAAAATAAATATCTTAGCATAATATATTAGCCTTATTTTACGTCAAAGAAGCCTGGAGCCAAGTTTGCGCTTCCACAATTAAAAATTGTTTAAAAAAAGCAGGATTTATATAACATGTTTCGACAGATGCATTTGATTCAAATGATGATAATGTACCATTATCTGAACTGTCAAATTTGAATTCCAATTTGAAAGAACTAAATGGATGTGAAAATATTTCTTCAAACAATTACGTTGCAATAGATGAAAATTTGCATACGGAAGAGGCCAACATTTCAATCGATGGCATATTGTTCGATAACGCGGTTGATGTTCAAAATGATGAAGTTGAAGCTGCGCAGAAATCGCAAAATAAAATAAAAACTTACAAGGAAGCTTTATTAACGATTGACGAATTAAAACAATTTGCCATGACTGATTACGAAGCTTATCAACACATAAAGCGGTTAGAAGCTCATTACCAAAATTGTTTGATTACAGAAAGAATGGAAAATTTCAAACAAAAAAAAATTTTAAAAATTTTTCAATGAATTGCATAGATATGCAATTCATTTCAATGGAGATTGAATTGTTTTTTATAATAATTTTTTACAAACTGCATACATATTTAATATGATTCAATTTTGTACTGGTTTCGTTGTTCGTCTATTAAAGAATAAAAATTATTTTAAATTAGAATATCCCAACGCCCATTTTTTTAATTTGAAATTTAATATTATTTTTTACGACATTCCCATAAGTGGACATCTCTCATATGCGGACAAAAAGTAGGTGACCGTCAGTGTCCGCTTATGGGAACTTTCACTGTATATTTTTGTGCATCTACACCGAGAAAAAAGCTTATCTTAAATTGAAAAAAAAACCTAGTATAATTTATAGATGGTTTTGGTAGTTTTCAGCCTCCCAAGTACTTCATCAAAATGCCTAAGTTTTACATGCTGACTTGTCAATTTTTAGTTGGGTGATAAATTAAGCAAGTATTTGGTAATTTTTCATACACTACTTTTAAAAAAAAAATTGATTTTCAAAAATATAACTTTTTTTCGGGTTTTGGTTTTTTTATTTTCCTTTTTTTTTTTGCAGCTGCCGCCTCTCGTTCTGTGATTTGTTTGACTGAAGTCGGCAACAACACAAATTTTTCTTTTAACAACACCGTTTTTTTCTTAGAAATTAATGACTTCTCGGCTTTTCTTGCTGCTTGACGTCTATTATAACAAGAACATTAAATTAACTTAAATAAAATATCAAATACAAAAATTTTACCTTCGCATGCCGTTGAGATTCGAACCCACACCAACCGATACTACTGTGTGTGAAGTCACTACACTACACATTGAGCCAACCTCCTTCGTTGCGCGGAGTGATTTATTCAATATTAATTACAACTGAAGCTAAGCCGCAGCATAACACAATAATCTATTAAAGATTTTTGTTGTATGGCTATCAATAGAATAATGTGACATACGGCATCTGTTAATACAGCGTCTGTTAACATAGCTGCAGTTATGTCAGCAAGTAGTAGTAAGGCTGCTTGGATCAGTGGGTAGAGCGATGGACTGGCACCAAAAATTTCAAATTCAATTCCGCACGGCGGGCAAAGAAATTTTCTTTCTTCTTGTTTTCTTTTCTTTTTGTTGATGAAATGTAATAAACTTTACTGGTGTGAATATTAACGTGTGTTTTTTAATATACTTTATGCTATTTTCGAATTTAAAAGTTATTTTATTACAAAAAAAAACCATTAAATTTTCCTTCTCTCTTGTGTCTAGTGACGCAGCTGTGTTTTTTTTTTGTGCTGGAAATAGCTCAAAACTATGCTTAAGTTTTAAATTTAAATTTAAATTAAATTTTGCATTTTTGGACTTTGGGCTTAGATGAATTAAATATTTTTTTGGCAATGTATTAAACAATAAACTGCTTAGGTGAATAAGCATAAGTTTATAATTCCCATTCCCAATTCTCTTTGCCCAAGCTGACTTAGGTGATTTACCTATTGCTTTTTATCTCGGTGTAATTTGAAGACATGCCAAGAGCATATATTTATTGATGATATATGTTTTGATTTACTGCTCTGACTACAGTTGTTGAATACCATTTTTTGAAGTTGAAACGTTTAATTCATAGTTAACGCAATGTAATTTTGGAATACTTAAATAAAACTAGTCTTGATGATTCCAATAATTTTTCTATATAGAACATTTTGCTATCTTTTTTCAGTCTACACCAGATTTCCGAACTATTCTACAAAAAGTATTTAAAGACTCTTTGCAACAAAAGGTATATGGCATGGAAAAAATTTCGTCTGTAGCCTAAACTCAAATCAGAGATTTACGAACTCTTATCATTGAACTTATCATTGAGAATAGTACAAGAACCCACCAGGTTGCAAGGTATGAATAGAGGAATTTAAAACGATACTTACACTCATCTGTTTTCTCATTGAAATTTATATTTCTATATATATAATTTTATTACGAACACATTGGTATTGGGTTGCCTAAGTAAAATCAGTCAAGGCTAGGGGTTGCCGCATAGGAAATTTTGAGAGAAAGATTCGCTTGTCGTAGAACTTATTTTCACAAAATTTCATGATCCTGCGGCAACTCCTTCTATTTCTGTCCGTGGCTTACACTGTGCGTCGCTCACTGTTTATAATTGCGGCAACCCCTATTCTTGACCGATTTCACGTAGGCAACCCAATACCATTGTTTTCGTAATAAAATTATCTGTATAGAAATATAAATTTCAATGGGAAAACAGATGAGTGTAAATATCGTTTTAAATTCCCCTATTCATACCTGACAACCCTGTACTCTTTTCTTATTGCTTATGCTTCCTTACTTTAATTAATATTGATATCGTTTGGCAAACAGATGAGTGTAGAAATCGAAAAAAATGTATTATATTAATTATAATTAAATATAGCCTTGACTTCTTTCCACTAGCAACCTACTCGCAATATGTTTGCTCATGTACAATAATTGTTAAAAAGTACTTTTCATTCGGAAAACAGATGGGTGTAGGTCGTCCTATGGTGGGATCTTAGACTAGGAGTAAAATATCGCTCACTCACGTCAATATAACTCAACTCAGTGCATTTCGATTTGTTTCTTTCATTGGAAATGAAAAACAAACAAGCGATCATTCGTTTATCTCCGAATGAGCGAGCATTTGCATTTCTCTTTTGTTACTGTTCACAGCATGCGCTTTTGAACAGCATGAGGCGATATATGAGTTCCCTCTATTTTTTTTCTCACTCAAGTGTATATACTCACTCACTCTCAAGTGTATACACTTGTTAGCATGTTTTATTAAATGTTTTATTTTTAAAAATGGGAAGATTTTCATATATTCAAAAAATGTATCATTTTATGTTATTTAAAAACATAAGCTTTCATGTTCAATTTTAATGAATATTAGTGTATTTATTTTTAGTTATTAATTTAATAAATCAATGAATTTTAGTTTGTTTCTGCAAATGTGTTTTCTATATTAAATAAAGAAACATTTTTGGATAACGTATGCCTTTTATTTCACAAAATAGTAAATATCAAAATAATAAATATCAAAATACTTATCATAGATGAACTCAAATTTTTTTCAGCTCAAATAAAGAGCACATCATTTGCAGAACTCGGAGGATGAGAACAGTGACGATGTTCTCACAATGATGAGCGCTCTTTGCACACGAACGAATAACCAATACAAGTGTCTGAGGAGATTATGCGAGAGCGCAGCGTTCAACGAGTTACTCTGAAAAGATTATTCATTGCTTCTGATTTTGTAAATGATAGCTCGAAAGAGCGAGAGCGAATTTTGAGTGCTCTACGCACTCTGACTCAAATGACATAAAAATTGACAAGGGCAATAGCTAATTCACAATACTGCGTTAGGTCGGTCGTGCGCCGATCGTACTTTATATCGACGTTGTAAAAACTTTACGATATGAGCTGCCGGAACGCACGACCTTCTTATTTTACTACTTAAATGTTGCTTTAGCAAGTCGTGCGTCTGTCAATAAGATCAGTTTAGGCAATGCCAATGTAAGCAGTGACATAAGAAATTCCACAAATAGTCTCTTTTGCCTAAACCACTCAATTTATAATGGAAGTATATTTAATTTTATTTCATCAATGAAAACTTAAAAATAGTATAAAAAAATAGGTTACAATAAAATAAATGTCCTTAAGAGCAGTTTAAATTAATAATCATACATTAAAAAACAAAAATCTGAAAGATAACTTCCGCTCTTTTTTAAAAGAAAAGAGAAAAAATTAAAAGGACCCACCCTTCATTTGAAAGCTAATATTAAGACAGTTTTAGTACTATAAAAATTTATTTTTTAGGTGGACGCAAAATGTGGCCTAAATGTTTTTTTTTTAAATAACTTTACCTTTTCTTAACCGATCGTAAAGAAAGTGTCTTTTTTTAATAAGGGGTGACCCACCTTAATATGTATATACCTTAAACGCTCATAAGCTAATCAATCAAAGCGATATTTAAAAAAAAAGTTAAACTTAATACCTTTCCAACAAGATTAATTTCACGTTAATCCAATGAAAACTGTGTTTTTTTACAGCATTTTTTACAAAATGTGTTTTTAAAAACTGAATACTATTAGATTTTTTAAGGTCAATAGGAGTTAAAATAGCACATATTTTAAGAAAATTTTTATGCCAACATGTTGGTATGGGTAGAAATTTATCTTTTTAGTATAGTTGGGTATGCGTTCTGTGAAAAATAAAAAGTTATTAGCCAAAAACATGTTTTTTTTTTACCAAAAAGGACCTTCATGAGAATCAAAAACGCTTCGTGAAATTTTCTCCGATTTGAAAAAAAAGTATGCAGAAATCGTTTTTATGAGTTCCTCTAACTTTTAAAACAGTGAACAGCGGAATCTAAATTTTGATCCGGTCTATATACAATTTTATTTACTTATTTACTATATTTACTAAATCTCTTTTAAGAACATCTGATGCAGTTTCCATTTCTTAAATCATAATTGCAATAAAGAAATAAGCGCACATATGATTTAAAACAAAACCACAAATAATTATTTGCAATCAACAAATAAACTGCTTGCAAGAAATTGGTTAAATTTTGCAATATCACATTAATTTGAGGACAAAACTATTTACTTTTGATTTTTTTTTATTGGCATCGGGAAGATCTTTTTTTTTTTGTTTTGTCCATAAATTATATTCACATATCTTTTACTGTTTAGGCAGCAAATGGAAAAAACACCAAATTTTATTAAAAATTGCAATTTTTCGACTTTTTTAAAATTCTTAGTATATAAGAACCACCTATAATCAATTGTTATTAGAATTATGCAATTTCACTTAAATCCGTTTAGCGGCTCTCGGTTTATTGGCCAATACAGAAATGCTCAATTTATAATTTATGTCCTATGGTTCGCTCTGTACTCGCACGCATATACACAAATACGCACTGTTACGTGACGATTTCTTAAATTACATCGCAAGCCGCGTTGAATAACTTCGTTTTAATAATAAAAAAAAAAAAAAACGAAATGGCCATTTCAGGCCTTGAAAGGACTTTGACCGAGCTTCTTATGATCAATTGTGTTGAGTGTGTTGGGAAATGTTTGAACACAAATGATCAAGAACTGGACCTACCAGCTTTATGCCGACTCCGAACGGCTCATGTTCTCAAGAAGCTTTTCATGGCAGTTTTTTACTCTCTGAGTTTTGTCATTGTCTGCAGAGATTATTATTGTTTTAATAAAATAAAATTCATTAAAACTTGAATTTTATTACTTTGATACCATAAATCACATAATTTTTAACTGTGGCACAGATTATTTGTGGGATAATCTATAAATCCAATGCAACTAAACAATACCCACATATTCAGCTTATTCAATCAAAATGCAATTCTGCCATAGCGAAGAATGTCAAACGCACGACCGAATAGAACATTTTTCTACTCATCTCTTTAGATCGTACTTTACCCCTTCGTTACGATATTTACGACTAAAGTACGATCAAAAGTTGAGGTCCCATTATGAATTGCAGCATAAGAAAACGTGAGTTTCTACTCTAAAAGTATGAAGTATGAATATGACAGCGAAATTTTTAAATTTTCTCAATTTTAATATCGTTCAACCTTACACATGGCCGCTGTTGTGAAAATTAATGTTGGATCCAAAATCCCTTATACGCTCTTTACAAAGTTTTGTTAAATTTATTTTTTAAAATTTTTGCAGAAGTGGATTCGATTTTTTCTTGAGTGTCGTACCATAAAAGTCTACTAAAAATTTCTGGATTTTAGCATTTCATACTACGCTATTCAATTAATTATTATTATTGATAATCAATTATTATTGATTTGTGGGAGGTGGAAGGGGTTGTGGCATTTTATTGATTTGTGGGCAATTGTTAAGAAATTATAATTCTTGATAACACACAATGCTTACGTCAACAATTATGACACATGAACTCCTGTATACAAGCTTAGTAGCCTGAACACATTGTACATTACAGCAACATTACGACACGTGGTCAAAAGACTGCACTAATGTATGAGAAAATTTACATAAATACTTGCCAAAAATGTTTCGGTTTTTGGTCTGATTTTTACGAAAACTTTGCCAAAATGTCCAATCTATCAAATAAAATATAAGCTTTGAAAATATTCGTTTGGAAGCTATTGCGACGCACCCATTAATCACGATTTTTTTTAACTTTTTCTTATAGTCCTCAGATATTGAAGTTACAATTTTGCTTATTTCATTAAAGTTACCGGTTTGAAAGATGTTTTATTCCTTCTAAAGCTTGTGAAAAGTTTTTTCAAGTCCACGAGTGAGTTCATAAATACTTATACCAACTCCTGAGTAACGCCGGGTATTCAGCTAGTCTTGAATAAAACAAACTTACAATCGAAATCTTTCATCTTTATAATTGACCAAGTAATTTGACTACTTTTATGCAACAAGTAAGCGGCATGCTTTTAGGCGCTTTCCATCACATGTCCATTAATTTGAAAATTGATATCAATACTTCTAATTGGGCTGTAAGGAAACGGAAATAATAAATATCACGTGTCGATCACCACGTCAATGTGTGTTGCTTGTGTTTACTGCAAAAGCGGAAGGTGAGAAGAAATAAAAACTGTGTACAATATTAAAGGAAGTTGCAAAGAAAACATAAATGTTGTAGTAGCAACAAAACCAACTAATATGAAAAATAACAAAACTTGTAGAATTTTATTTGGTGTTGTAGAGTTAGGGAGTGGGTGTTGATTGTGGCCTGCCTTTACAAACAGCAACAGCAGCTGCAACTAGGTTAAGTTAGTGAAGCTCATCGCAGCGGAAGCCAAGAGCTGCATTCAATTGAAATGAAACGAACTGAAATAAAACAGAAAATAAAAAAAAAGAGAAAAGAAAATACACAGCGCATTAGAGCAAAACAAGATTGCAGCTCATGCAATCGCTGGTTAGGATATTAAGTCGAATTTATTTTGAAGGATGTTCGCGAAATTAACTTAAATGAGAAAAAGTTGAACTAAATTCAAACACAAAAAAATAGAGTTAACAAAAATTATTGCAATCTACTGCAGACAAAACTAATATCCTGTTTTTTTGCTTTTCTTCTCTTATCTTTCTTTTCATATTTTTCATCCGTGCAGTTCCCGCACGCTTGGTCTGGGCAGCAATGGGCAAAAGTGTGGACTTGCCGTGCGATTTAACGCCACCGAGTGCACAGGATTCAGTCAAGTTGTTGCTGTGGTTCAAGGATGCAACCGGCATACCACTCTACAGGTAAGTGCATCCAAGTGTGGATGCTTGTTTGAGTGTTTTTAGTGAGTGGGTGTGTATGTAGCGCACTAGAAAGCGCAAGATTTTAATATAGATTATTTTTTACTCATATTGCACTAAGAAAAAAAAAATGAAACATTAAAAATATGCTACTACAGGGACATTATTTTTGTTGTTGCTAGCTTATATTATTGCACAATCACACCAAGAATTGTTGCAAAACAACAAGAATAACAAGAAGAACTATAGCGCCAACGATAACAAGCGTTATTTTCAAAAAGCAATAAATAATATAATGGGAAATTGATTTCGTGCGGCTTGATCCTAGTTGGTCCTTTTTGCTGTTTGTGGCATGTTTGTTGCTACCTAGCCAAGTGTATACGATTTGAAATTGCCATTATTATAGCAAAAGAGTTGTTGTTATTTTTGTTGTTGTTTGTATTGTTCTTGTTGTTTCGTTTGGTATTGTTGGTTTTTACACTTACTGTCGATGTAGTAATAATACTTTTATTATTGCATAAACATTAAAAGTATCCGTAATGACTGCATTTAAATCGCTTGTTATCACTTGTTTTGCACTCTATTAAAAGTCGATAAAGTTAAAACTATAAAATAACATCGGAAAATAAAAAATAATATATATATATAAATATTTGCAGTTTAAAGTAATCACCTTGAAAAGCTTCAGATTATATAGAAAAAAAAAATTTATGCAAAATTATCTTACATTATTTTATATGATACACAAGGAAATCATCATTTTGTCTGACAAATTTAACACCTTAATTCTGTGATATGCTTTATTAGTCACTAAAATATATATCGCACACTAATTACAAAACAGTCAGTCACAACTCAAAATTTACATATTTTTTTTAACTATTCGTAGTTTTAAAAAGGAGATGCTTTCTTTGTCTGTCAAAATTTTGAACACATCTTCTTTCTCTATAATTTAAAAAAAGTTTAGTCTCATTGTTTTGTATGGAATTCTTTCAAAAATAATTCTCTAGAAATTTAAAGATTTAAAGTTGTGACTGTTTTGTATTTAGTGTGCGATATGGCATTACGACTAAAAATAGTGTAGGCAGTTTTTGAAAAATTCATTTAAAATAGTTGGCATTTATTCTCTAACATGAAGTTTTGAGAATGCTTTTAGTATGAATGGCTCAATAGGACAATGGTTTCAAAACTCCAAAAAAATAGGAGTGCTGACCGTGAAAATTGTGAATGAAATTTTTAGTTGCCAAAAAAATTAAAATTACAACGCAAAGAATATTACTTCAAGGTCTCAAAATATATCCTTAATATTTTTTTGTAGAACTAACGGTTTTGAAGAAATAGTTTTTTTTTTTATTACATGTCCAAATTAAAATTTTTGACTTATTTTAATTTTCCACAGCGTATAGCTTGCATACAAAACTAGTAAAGAATGGAATTTGGTAGGGTACCGAAGCTAAAATATGTCAAAAAAATAAAATCTTTAGCCGTCTTTAAAATATTAACGTATAATTCGCAAATATTTGTGTCATCCGCTTAATATAATTTTACCCTTAGCTACCACATAGAGGAATTTGTAGTCTGCTCATTATGCTAAAGAATACACACATGTGCAAAATTTGTTTGGTATGTGCAAATTCATACCATGGGTTGAATTAAAATGTCACGTCCCCCTTTCAAGTCCACCCTGCTCCAAAGGCTACTCATTATTCCAAAAAATACCTGTGGAAAATTTGGAAGTAGTCAGAAAAGGGCTATAGAAGAAGTTCAATTAAAAGTAAAATGCCACACCCACTTTTCTAGTCTAAAGACCGAAGTATTAAACCGAAGAAGATATGTATGTGTTGGATAAACAATGTGGGTGGAATTTGGGTACATACAGACACGATGTCATTTAGTTTTATATATTTACGAAAGTTTTTCTATTTGGATGTCGTCACTTTGTATGGGAGGTAGGCGTGGTTTCCATTCGATTTTGCCAAATATCATAGAGATGGTTCATATCGTAAATCAAAGCTTATATGTAAAATTTCCAGATATGTCTTGAATTTTTGTTGATTTTTAAGATATTTTTCATTTAAATACTATCTCGTTTCGTGACTATAAATCTGTTGATTATGACTCTTTGCTTCGGGACCTATCAACTATTAATTGGTCAGAATGCTGGTTATTCAGTTCTGTAAATGAGAAGATAAGGTTTTTTATGAATACAATCTGTGAACTTTTTGACTCTCATGTTCCAATAGTCACTCGTCGACTAATTAACAGCAGTTGTCCCTGGTTTACAAATTATGTCAAATTAGCCCTTAAAAATCGTAATAGAGCATACAATCGATGGAAAAGAAGTCCAACTGCATCAAATTGGGAACAGCACAAAAGACTAAGAAACGTAGCTAACGCTACAGTCAAATCAGCAAAGCGTGTATTTTTTATGTCCAAGCTGAGTTCAGCGCAATCATCTAAAAATCTATGGAATAATTTAAAGCAAGCGGGAGTTTGCAAAGCGAAATCTGAAGACTGTGAGCTTGATGTCAATATTCTTAATGAATATTTCATTTCTAATTCTACGTCTTCTAGTAATGTGTTAGCCTTTGACACAAGATCGTTCCCACCTGACTCTCTTTTACGTTTTGAGTTTGTTGCTGTAAGCGAGTATGATGTTGCCAGAAGTGTAAACCAGATAAAATCCAATGCAATGGGTGAGGACAATATATCCATCAAATTTATTAAACTGATTTTACCGCACGTCCTTAGCCCACTTACTCATATATTTAACCACTGCTTTACAAGTTCTTACTTTCCTGATGTCTGGAAAGCAGCCACTATCATCCCCATTGCAAAGAAATCTAATGCTTGTGTTCCGTCTGACTATCGTCCTGTAAGCTTGCTATCATCCTTATCTAAAGCTTTTGAGTCTCTTATGGCCGTTCAAATCTCAGAACACATAAGAAGATTTGAACTTTTGTCTCCGTTTCAGTCCGGTTTTCGACCTAGTCACAGCTGCTCCACTGCCATATTAAAAATCTTAGATGACATCAGAGTACCATTCGATCTTGGGCACATAAGTTTGTTATGTCTTTTAGACTTCTCGAAAGCATTTGACTCCGTTGACCATTCAATACTGTGTCAAAAATTATATGTAAACTTTGGTTTCTCAAGCACGGCGGTCCGTCTGTTATATAGCTACCTTGTCGGGAGGTCTCAAAGAGTCAGGGTTGGAAATAGTCTGTCCGCATTCTGTTACTTATCTTGTGGGGTGCCGCAAGGCTCAGTCCTTGGTCCGCTTTTATTTTCAATTTTCATAAATGATATCTTTAGCAAATGTCGTCATGTTACCATGCATGCTTATGCTGATGACCTTCAACTGTACTTGTCCAGCCCGTTTAACCTAGTTGATAGTTTATGTTTTAGAATAAATGAAGACTTACGTGAAATAACTGAATGGGCTGGATCTAATAAGCTTAATCTAAATCCTCTTAAGTCATTTGTCTTACCAATTTTCAAAACTTGTCTGAATACGTCTGAGTTACCAACGATTTATCTAAATGGCGAAGGGCTGAAGTTTGTTGGAAAAGCTAAAAATCTTGGATATTATGTCAATTCTACACTTTCTTGCGAAGATCATATTAATGCTGTTGCTTGTAAAGTTTACTATACCCTTCGGAACCTGAGGTGGACGGCATCATTTGTACCTGTCGATACTAGGAAAAAGTTAGTACTCCAACTGATAATGCCAATCATTTCATACTCAGATGTTGTATATAGTAAACTTGATTCCAGATCCCAACTGAAATTACAACATGTTTTTAATAGCGCTGTTAGGTACGTTTATGGCCTTAAAAAGTTCGACCGCATCAGTCATTTGAGTAGTCAAATACTAGGTTGCGATATTTTCAATTATCTTGATGCCAGAAACTGCATATTTTTGCATAACCTAATTAACACAAAAACACCTAAATATTTATTTGAAAAGATACAATTTTGTAGATCGAACAGAAATATGAACCTCATAATACCTTTGTACAATTTTCTGAACTCCAACAGACTTTTCTTTGTTAACGCAATCAGAATCTGGAATTCGTTGCCCGTTAGAATAAAATCAATTAAAAATAAACGCAACTTTAAGCATGCAATTTTTCAATACTTTTCTTAATACTTTCTTTTTCTTCTTAAGCTGTGTTCTTTCTTCTTTTCTTTTAGATTAAGATTAATTCCTGTTTTTTGATATCAAGTGAATTCACTTAATGTTAGTTTTAAGTTAAATTTATTCATTGTTGCTTATTACCTGTTGTTATTATATAATTCGTATTGCATTTAAAAGACACTGTCTTATATGTTAACGTTATCTCTTAAATAAATAAATAAATAAAAATATAAAGCCACTTTATATGGAACGTAGGCGAGGTTTTCATCTGATTTTGCCAAATATCATAGTATAATAATCTATATTAAATATCAAAGCCTGTGTGCAAAATTCCGAGATTCCCAGACCAGAGGAGGCCAGAGGGTTGCTACCTAATAAAATATATTTTTTTGAAGTCATAAACATCATTAAGGTAGGGCTGCCACCTAGATTTTTATACTCCAACGCGTAATGCGTGCAGGGTATATTAACTATTCATTCCGTTTGTAACGCCAATAACGAGGCGTGCTAGGTATAGAAAGGGTATATATTTTTGATCAGCATCACCTCCTGAGACGATTTCTGTGTGTCCGTCTGTCTGTCGACACGATTACAGCCGTAATTTTGAAGCTATCGCCATGAAATTAAAAATAAAAGCTTTTTAAAAAAAAGTAAGATCAAGTTCGAAAATGAGTCAAATCGGATGAAAACCACGTCTACCTACCATACAGAGTCACTTTATTTGTACAGTTAAATCTCTTAAATCCACAAAAATTAAGGAAATGCGTTCAAATTTTAAAAATAAGCTTTGATCTTCAATGTCAATTTTGACAAAGAAACTCAAAAAAATTGGATGAAAACCACTACTACTTCTTATACAAAGTGGCTTTATTTTAAACTAAAATCTTCCACATGGGAGTTGGTATATAATATGAACCATATCTATGATGTTCGGCATAATCGGATGAAAACCACGCCTACCTCCCATACAAAGTGACGTCATCGAAATAGGAAAACTTTCGTAAATATATAAAACTGAATGTCATTGTGCCTGTCGTGGCTAATGACTTCGAATATACTTGAATTTGGCTGCGGGGGGGGGGGGGGGGGGCGGGTATTTTAGCTCGGTACCCTGCCGAAGCTCCATTCCTGACTAGTTTTTTTGTATTCTTGCGAAATCTTGTAATTTGGAAATTCTGACAAAGAGATTGATTTCGAATCTGATATCACAGTTTTAAATTTAAATATGTCGATAGGGATGCCATCTAATTTCTTTTTTTACGAACTCAGTGCTGGGAAGGGATTAAAAATCTCTATGAAGGGGGGGGGGGGGGGGAGATTTTCACTTTAATTATGCATCAACTAATTCTTTCCGTATTTAATTTTCTTACGAAAAAAAATTTGGTTTGTACATAAATAACAACCTCAACGAATCAACAACAAAATCCGTAACTACAATGGATGCATATTTTTCATGTTATCTCGAAAATTTTGAATCACGGATATAAATCTCATATTTAAATTATCACAGACGACTACTATCATTTTTTTTCAATTGAAGCACAAGCCAATTATAGTGCAAATATTGAATAAACGGACTATTTTTTAAAAAATTTTGTAATCTATATCTTTAGAGATGATCTCTCTTTCTCTCTCTCTTTATCTCTGTCTCTTATACAAACATTTTTCTCATTCTAGAATAGAAAGAGTACGAACAGAGACGAAATTTCACTTCTTTACTGTATACATGTTATACTGTTTCTTTTTTTGTTATTTTGATTTATTTTTGACAATAATAAAAGTTACATAAACACTATACAAACGTACTAAAATCTCACAAAACCAATTTGAAATACTAAAACTTTAAGGTATTTTTTAATTAGACCTTGACTTAAAATATAAGTCGCCAGGTAATACTTTGTTCTTTACGATAAATTATATTCACGTAATTTACAAAAGTAATAAGAAGGAACTAAAAAAATATTAATTTGAAATTGAACACTTGGGTAATAGTCATGTTTAATTTAACATATTAAAGATCTTGTTAAGGTTTGCACACTTTTGCAAATCGGCCATTTTATGTTAAATATCCTATGTTTCTCTTTAACTTAAATATCCAAAACATCACTCGACGAAGAGAATAAATTTAGGTTAAAAAAGAAAACGAAATGGCCATTTTAGCCCTTGAAAGCACTTTGACCGAGCTTCTTATGATCAATTATTTTGAGCGTATTGTGAAATTTTTGAACACAAATGATCGAGAACTGGACCTACAAGTTTTGTGCCGACTCCGAACGGCTTATGTTCTCAAGAAGCTTTTCATGGCAGGTTTTTACTTCCTGAGGTTTTCCATTGTCTGCAGAGAGGTAACGGCCGAACAGAAAAATTAATTCAATTGAAAAACTTTCTGAGTTTGGTGTGATTCGAACCAGGGTTCTGTGTCGTATGGGCCACACACTCTACCCACTGCGCCACGGCCGCCACATATATTGTACCAAAGTCTTTCGTAAACCTCAACCACTTAACGTTTTGCCAACAAAATTTCTGTTCATTACTTTCGACCATACGCCATACAGATTTTTCTTTACAAATATCTGAAAAATTTAAAATCTCTTCTTGATTTATTTTCTTTTCGTCAAATTTGTGTTTTTCGCCAACTGTTCTTACAAATCGATACCAATTAAGAGGATGTTATATTTTAGCAGTGGAACGCTTTTTCTTTTTTTTTTTTTTCAATGAGTGCGTGATCAATATAATATTCCATGTGAATTTATCCGAAAAGAAGAAATTTATAGTCAATAAAATATAAATAACTGCTCAGCAATCGCTATATTAGAGAATAACGTGTTAAGTGTAGAAGATGTTTGAATACACAGGCAGTGGATTTCTTTTCTACCACGGTTTCGTATTGCTCATGCCACATTTATTTTTTTTTTACAAGTAACAAACTGACTGTCCCGTTTTACAATCATTAACATTAATATTGTATGTTCATAATGGTCGCTTATAGAATGAAACTGAGGTCCAAAGAATGGGGTTGGAAGACATTGATGTAAGTCAAATGTTAAAGTTTTTACTGATATGGTGCGTTCAGCTTTTAATTTGCCTTTTTTGACTTATATCCATTCTCCGCTTCTAGGTGGTGATTTGTTTGCCAGTTGCAACATCAATTTTAATTTTTAATATCTTACACATATGGCAAGTGTCCAGTTTAGGCTTTTAAAATTTGAAATTCAGAGTATTGCTTATCTTAGAGAACTAAGAAAGTGAAACAGCATCATATTTGTCCATAACAACTCAACATAGTTTGGCAACTGATAAATCGGTCAAAAACTATCTTTTAAAAGTATATTGTCTAGTGTAGTGGGATTTATAAGATGGGAAGCTTCCCTTTCCCTTTCTTTTATTATTAACCTTTCTTTTTTTTAAGAAATTGGTTTAGGACCCAAAGATTTTTCACGCATGTCTCCATATTGCATAAAGCCTTGCAGCTATGTTTTAAATTATAGTTTTTATGCATTTTTCTGATTGACAAAGAGTATATCTGAAACATTTTTGGCATTTTGTTTGTTTTTTTCCATTTGTTTCGAAAAAATACTTATTGGTGGGGTTTCTTTTCCTCGGATTTGAAAGACTCTTCGCCTATCTTCCAGTTTTTGTTTTCTCCACCACGATATGAATCCAAAAGCAAAAGTTCATAAGAACCAAGTTCCCAGTATTTTTTAAAAAAGTGTTGTTCACTTTCATAATATATTTGTTCCTTACATTTGTTGCTACAGTTATATAAATTGCGTAGAATTTTTTCCTGTATAATTTTATCAGCTGCTGATATCTAATTTTCGCCAGCGTTTTTTTTTTCTTTATGCATGTTTTTTGATTCTTTTGCGTTGGTGGCTGCGTTGTGTTGTGCTCCATTTTCCGAAAGAGCAGATTTGCTGCTAATTGGCTTCCAGCGTCTTTTGTCTGCAAGCAAATATCAGAATCATTACTTACGTGTTCATAATTAACATTAAATCATCGTCATTGAAATACTTTGATGTGTCTTGTTCCATTTCATCAGAAAACACATTATTTTCTCAACAAACATTACATTCGATTTCTTCGGTTACCATTAAAGCAATTTGTATAATTGTAATTATTAGATGGCGTCTAAGTTATGTGTTACTATATACCTGGAATTGTATTTTCAAGGCCAAAGAGAAAATTTTTCATGCGCATTCTATATTACCTTTTTGTTATATATAAACACAACGACGAACACTAATGTGCACCCAAAAACACTATCTTATGTTGACATAGGTGATGAATATTTAAAAAAAGAAATTCAAAAGAAAATCTCATGTCAATATAAATGGTTCTGATAAACAGAATTTTTTCGATTTGCATTTTCTAAATTTGCTTTCAGTTAAGTCCAAACAACATTTTTACAAAGTATCTTAAGTCATCCTAAGTTTATATAAAAAACGCTATGGAAGCCAAATAAAATAAAAATTTTCGAGACTTGCTCGAGCTAGAATTCGAATTAGAAGAACTTTAGTGTTCCGTAGAGAGCATGACTCGCGTATTATAACCACAAACATTATCATTCTGTACCGATTGTGGAAGACTGTGGAAGATACGGGGTAAGTGTGTTCAGGAAAAATGTTGAGAGGCAAAAAATTTTACCCTTCTTGAAGTCCATTTGTAGGAAATATATACCATTTTTGACAGTTTTTGCGGTGTTTGTGTTTTTGTGTGGCGACCCAAATGTCAGAAGAAATGTTGAGGGGTAAAAATTAATTGATCCAAACTATAAATATTTGACCTCTCTAGAGCTCATTTTTTGTTGAAGGACCCCCAAACGGGTGACATATAATGGGGGTATATTGAGAAAAAATGTTGGGGGTGAGAAACTAAGAGGACCTGTACATACATTTTACTCTTGTTTAAGGGGACCCTGGGAGAGCTGCGAATTATTTTCGTCAAATTTTTGCCTCCTTTAGGACCCTTTTAGAGTGAGTGCAAAAATTGTAATGAATTGAGCTTGCCATTGGCAAAACTGAGCGAGAAACATTAAATGAATTATTCGCAACCACAATTAATTTTTTTCGCTATCTGCGTTTTTTGTCTCTCGGTTCTTTAAGTGTAGCTATGCAACGGAATGATAATAATTATGCTCATTTTTATGCAATCGTAGTGCATTGTTTGTGTTTGCGTTCAAATACACAAACTTTAACGCTTCTGAATAATAGGTAAAGTCACCTACGCTATACAACGTTAACATTCTGTTCTCTACGCTACAATAGCCTAACATACGTTACGTATAGCGTCTATTTTCGTTCCCTGATTCAAACATAAGCTGGAGGTTATTTTTGAAATTGTGATAAGACAGAAATATAGATGGAAAATTGTTAAATACTAATTTAAATACTGAAAATTTGTTTATGTCAACTAAAGCTACTCGTCATATTGCCACAGAATTTATAGTGCAGGAGGAACAGATTTTTGCATTTGAAGTGGAAAATATAAAAGTGGTGTATTTTTATGGTAACGTTAGTTACGTACCAAATGCTAGTGCCCATACTTACTACACAGAGTATTAAAAAACTCTCCCCAAGTACATACTACAAAACCCAACATAAGTTCCGATGGATCTCCTCTAAATTTAAGAACGAGATCCTAAAATGTTACGAAAATTACGTCAACTCGTTATGTCACTAACTTTGGAATGACCGACATACACACACATAAATGACACTCACACGCGAGAGCACTTTGAGAATATGCTCCATTTGCTAGCGACACAAAAGTCACGCATTCAAAATAAGTTTTTACTATGCATTTTAATAAATGTTTTCATAATTTTATTTCTGCATTAAGGCGAATGTTCAAATACATACATTATAGCACACACACACTCACGCAAACACTCGGCCCCTTACGCAAAGCCCACACAAATTGTGATGCTGGTAAGCAGCTAAGGAAACTAACCATTTTAAACACAAACATTTTACGTTACGTGATCTTATGTAATGTTTTTACCTGAAGGTAATCGGATGTACATTATGTATTTATTAAGACTAAGTGGATAATGCAAAAAAAAAAAAGAAAAATACTATCTGAGAAGTAAAAAACAGCAGCAGCAACAACAACTGCATAATAACAAAGGGAAAATAATTACCTTAAAACAGGTACAACTCAGAGAGGGGCTTGAAAATAGGATGTTGACGATTATTTTTGAAGTTGATGAATGAATTGCTAAGTTGGTAAATTTTTGCAAGGCTCTGAAAGGTCATTGTATGTTTGTGTGTGTGTGTGAACGGGTGCTTTAGAAATTAGCTATTACTTAGAGCTAATGTGCAAAAATATGCAGCTTTAGCAGACATTAAGCTGTCTCCATTTGCCATATTTGGTGCGCTTAATATGGGAAAATTTCCATAACAGCCTAACAATCTTCAGAGCCTTTGCACACCATAGATTTTAAGTCTGCCTATAGTTTGATTTGCTTTCATGTGGGCATGGTGCCTCATGGAAGTACGCACACTTACCGACTGAATCAAGCTCAACTAAAAAATCAAATAGGAGGTCAGATTTCGACTTGATTTCAAAGTCTGTCGACTATCTGCAGACTGCTAAGGCTGAGGTCAGACGATGATTGTTTGAACGGCGTTCGAAACGTTTTGTTGTTGCTTTCAATGTAAAACTGTCAAGAAACAGTGAGAGCGAGAGCGGATGAACACTTTGTAGGGCAATCAAAATTTGCTCATTTTTGAACGCTGCCCATGACAGCATTCATCGTTCAGAACAGTGTTTCTAGGTGGCGAAATATTGAATATGCTGACTTTTATTTGGTAAAAAGTACATTTTTGAAAAAAGTACTACTTTTATACTATAACTATACTATAAGAGAGGGTGATAATGCTGAATGTGTGGAATGTTTGAGCAAGCTGCAAGCACTCTTTGGTTCTGATCCACATCTCTCCATCTCAAACAACAATAACAATAACATCAACTCTAATCAAAATCAGTCATCAAATGTGGAGCATAACAACATAATAAGCTTTGAAGGCACTGAACTAAATCCTTCTCTTTTTCGTGAGAAACAACAAAACTAATTTCATTCTCTCCTCAATACATCTTGTCCATGATCAACACTTCGTCATGCTCGCCTTTGCTACTGCCCTATACTTAGAATATTATTATTATTTTGCTTTATTTATATTCTTTAAATCTTGCTTTGTTTTTAAATCTATACTAAGTGATAAACATATTTCATTGCAACAATTTACATCAGAACTTGCACGCGTTACTGTAAAATCTTTTCGCACTCATAACCTCTTTGGATAACGAAACGTATAGTTCCGAAGACAGTGTGTATACCCTTATTCGTATACTTTCTAAACAACGTCATGGGCTTAGGGTATGTCATATTAACGCGCAAAGTTTAACTAATAAAATGGATGAATTTAGGTATATTTTTGAGGGCTCTGATGTAGATATAGTTTGTGTATCTGAGACGTGGTTTAATGTTGCAATACCGGATACACTACTTAAGTTGGAGGGATTTCGTGTTTTTCGAGCTGACAGACAGGGGCACGCAGGGGGCGTTGCAGTTTATGTGCGAAACAATATCTCATGCAAGCTTGAAGTGCATTTTAATATCGACAGTGCAATTGAATATGTGTTTGTGTCAATTTCAAATGGTAATCAAAAAACCCTAGTAGGTTGTGTTTATCGTCCACACCGTTCTTTGGACACCGCGACTCTCTTGAGTGCTATTGAAGGCATATCACTGCCATTTTCAAATATTATTATAGCTGGGGACTTTAATAGCAATCTTCTGTTAGAAAACCACCTTGTAGACAACATGCAATCCTTAGGCCTTTCTGCAGTCAATGACTCAACACCTACTCACTTTACCAATACAAATAATTCCTTACTAGATTTGTTTTTTGTGAGTGATAAGACCAAAATTCTACTTTATGATCAGTTAGTAGCACCTGCTTTTTCTAAACACGATCTAATATTTCTAAACTTTGATTTTCAGCTGAGTGATTTGTCAAATACTTTTAGTTATCGTAATTTTCAAGCGGTAAATTCAAGCGGTAAGTCAAGCGGTAAATGATATAAGTTGGTACGACATATATCGTATGATATCAGTTGAAGATCAAGTGAACTTTTTTCAGCACCATTTGAGCAAACTGTTTAATGAATTTGTGCCCATCTCAACTAAACATTTAAAATCTCAACAAAAACCTTGGTTTAATAGCTCCATAAAAAGTCTTATTTCTTGTCGTAATTCTGTTTACAAGCGTTGGAAGAGATTTAAAACTCCCGAACTGTACGAAGAATTTAAACAATTAAGGAAAGCCGTTGGAACTGAAATGAAACAGTCGAAAATAAAATACTATAGCGAAAAATTTGAGAATGCAATTGAAAGTAAAAAATGTGGAACGAAATTCGTAAGATTGGCATTGGCAAGGATACTTCTCGTAGTTGCGATGCTGTGGATGTAAATGATCTTAACGAAAAATTCACAAACATTACAGTGCCTGTAGTCAATGGTAATGTCTACTCTGACTCCGTTGGAACCCTCAGTCAAAACGTAGTTTTTTCGTTTCACTGTGTTGATCAATGTGAAGTTATTCAGAGCATTCTGTCCATTAAATCGAACTCTACTGGTTTAGATGGTACCCACCCAATTTTTCTTAAAGTTCTTCTTCCCATACTGTTGCCCTACATCACCCACATTTTCAACACAATTTTAACCACGTCAAGTTTCCCCAGCAGCTGGAAAATAGCTAAAATTATACCAGTTCCAAAAACTAGAAACGAATTTAGACCCATAGCTATCTTGCCATACCTCTCCAAGGCTCTGGAGCTGCTGCTGCACAAACAAATGAATCAATTTGTTCTTAAAAATAATCTTCTCACTAACAGACAGTCAGGCTTTAGAGCTCAACGAAGCTGTGTTACAGCACTTATTGATGTGACAGAAGTTATCCGTGCGGGCTTAGATGCTAATAAGGTTAGTTTCTTAGTTCTCTTGGATCATTCAAAGGCTTTTGATACTGTGGATCACAATATACTTTACACTAAACTAACAAATCTATTTAATTTTACATCTACTGCTGCTAACTTAATGCAGTCTTATTTATCCAGCAGATCGCAGGCTGTATGTGTAAAATCTGTAACATCCGAATTTCTACCTATCTCACGTGGCGTCCCTCAGGGATCTGTCCTTGGGCCACTCCTGTTCTCCATGTACATAAATGACTTACCCACTATTCTACAAAACTGCATGATCCATATGTATGCAGACGATGTGCAACTATATACAAGCTGTTGCCGTGATTCTATACCAAATTGTGTGTTTAACCTTAATGCTGACCTTAATCGAATTACTAGATGGGCCTTCGAGAATGGCTTGAGCCTCAACCCAAATAAGTCTAAGTGCTTGATTATTACAAAAAGAATAATAGACATTGCAAACTTTCCAAATATAATACTTAATAACTGCCCTATACAATTTGTAAATTCTGCTAAAAATCTTGGGATAATTTTTAACCGAACCTTAACGTGGAGCACACACATATTGAATACTGTTGGAAGATTATATAGCATGTTGCGTGTACTGTGGATCACTCAATTCTTCACGCCACTACGAATTAGAATGCTTCTAGCTAAAACCTATCTTCTCCCAACCCTCCTTTACGGATGTGAGTTATTCGCTAATTGCGATGCTGCTTGCACAGCAAAACTAAATGTGCTATTTAATAACATCGCAAGATACGTATTCGGGTTAAGACATAGGGATAGTGTTTCACATTATTCTATAAGAATATGTAACATGACCTTTGCGAATGTTCTTAAATTCCGTACTTTGTTGTTGCTGCATAAAGTAATATTCTCTGGTGAGCCTGCCTATCTACGTGAAAGACTTATTTTCTCGCGATCGAATCGAGCTAAAACTATAATTCAGCTACGACATTTTTGTTTAACTTCGGAAAGGCAATTTTATATCAACGCTATACGTCTTTGGAACTCGTTATCCACTGAACTCAGATCTATCCAAAACGCCGTGCATTATAAAAATAAACTTTATTTATATTTTTCCACGTTGCAATGAGATAAGTAGAACTAAGTGAATAGATGCTTTTATATATTTATTTTATTTCATAGCATATTTTTCTTAAATTTCTTAATATGTTATTTTATTTTATATACAAATTATAATGTTACTTTCACATTTAAGTTTTTTAATTTTCATTGTAAGCTAATTTAATACATGTAGCTGGTACTATAATTATAAGGTTTCCTTGTTGAATCTTGTTGTACTAGCTTGTCGCAAATTAATAAATACAAATACAAATAACATAATAAAAAAAGAGTTGTATGAAACCCTTATTCTTGGCAGGATAATTTGCAAAATATATAGCTCAGTATGCTGTAGAAATGAAAACAAAGTTCCCATAAAAAGTACATTGAGTTTTTTGGCAGCGGAATTTTTTTTCGCTAGGTAGTATGCTGTTGACGGAAAAAATGTTTTCAGTGCTGCCAAGTTCACAATTCGCTGGCAATAATATGCCTGTACATTTAATTGGCGTGGAAATTTGACATACAACAATAAAACAATAAGCAGTAAAGCTAAGTATGTTGTAGCAGCAAACATTTTTGGGCATATTATTCTACTCGCGAAATTTTGGTGCTGAGTCAAAATTTTTGTGTGGAGAAAAAGCACTAGCTGTTCTGGTTAACAGATTCATATTTTCATTGCTACAATAGTGACTTTGACACTTCACTATCCAAGTTATAAATTTATGTTTCCCCGCTCTTGTCAAAAACAGCTGATGGTGAAATGCAATGAAAATAAATTTTGTTTAGTTTGGATTTTTTGTGCAAGTAAACAAGATTCTCAGCTTATCAAGCTTTAATCAGCTATTATCAATTGAGGCATTGAACATTTTTTCATGGCATTCAATAAGTTCTTGAAGCAGGCGATGTGAATGCAAGACAATTTGCATTCTGGACAAAGCTTCATGTCGGTGGTACCTTCCATCGCACGTTTTTGATAAAATGGCAAAACCATACAATGGCGAACTTGGCAAATGGGTGAAGACAAATGCAATAACTTTGTGCCAACATAGCACGGCACAATTAATTGGTAAAATATTTATTTACACTTAATTCGTACAATAAACTATAGAAACTCTAACACATCACAACTTAGCAATTCAAGCAAATAATACAAATTGACAACTATCAACAATTCCGCTCTTTCGCTCACAATTTTTTGACAGAAATTTACTTACACCTTTTTATTATTCCACCTGAATACATGGCAGGCTATATTCACAAAGCAAAGAATTCACACACAGCAGTATATATTTCGTTTTCTTTTTTTGTACCATTTTGACAACCTATAATTGCAAAAACAACTGTGACTACCACCTTGTTCGTTTCATTATGCGTTTCTACAGCATATTGAGCTTAAGTATGTGTTAAATTTGTTATTAACCAAATTTATTTGGTTACAATTAAAGTTATTTCTGTTATTTTTTTGACCAAGTGCTATGTGTAATTACGTTTTGCATAATAATTTTTTTTTTTACATATGCCAGCCGCTTATATACGTTGCATGCGCTGCCAAGCTATGCGAGACTAATTGGACCATAAGAGCAATTTTTTAAAGTACGAAATAAAAAAGGAGGAGAAAAAGTAATGAAATTTATGAAATGTCAAAAATTGAATGCCATTCAATTCGCTGCCGTCTGACCGACCAGCATTCCAAATGTGAAAGAGTGTAGAAATAGTTTGCCATATTGTTTGCTTTTGTTGATTATTTTATTTTTTTGTTGTAACTGCTGCTGCGGCTTTTTTGATTAACGTAAGTTGTAAAAATTATATGAAATAGATCCCGCAATGTCGATGTTTGATGATGTGGAAAAACATATCAAAGAAGAGGGAAAAACGACCAGAACTTTAAAAAAAAAAAAAGCAATTGGCAAACTATTGCACGCAGTGTGAGCAGAAGTTTTTGTAGAAATATGCATTTTGTTGAAAAAATATATGCTAAATATTCCACTTACAATTTTTATATTCAACAAAAATATTCCACTTTCAATTTTAAAAATACATATAAACAAAATTGACTATAGATATAAAAGAAACACAAATAGAAGTTTAAAAACATTTATTTGTTGAAGTGTAAACTGCTATTTTCCACAAAAACTTCCGCCATTTTGTGTGTTGGAAACTCCCTTAATGCAAAAAAAAAAAATTCAATTAAACGTTGAGGGAGGCATTTTATATGTAGAAAATGTGTACCAAGTTTCAAATAAGTTGGTTAAGTATTTTTTAAATGGCAGTGAACACTGACTATGAAAAAATAGTTTTGTGAAAAACTCGTTTTAAAGTTTATGGGCTTATTAATCGATAAATTATCTGTTTTCGTCAAAAATTTAAAAAAGCGCAACCACTACACGAAAAATAAACGAACTAATGAAAAATGGCTGGTTTGCGAGATTACTGTGCAGAGAGCTTCAAAAACTACCGACAAAATCAGCGCAGGAGACCAAAAAAAAAAAAAAGAACTTGACAAGTGCAGCAATAGATCTAAGAGGCGGAAGCTAAAGGATATCACTGATGAAATCGGAAGTGAAAATGCTCAAGAAGCTTTCCTTCATCAATCGCGACCAGATACAAATATGCAAAACTGGAAATCATTGAAAAATTTATTGATGCTAGTCCAGTGTGAATAAACCGGATTCTTAAATGTGTACCAACACCGAGCGAGGAGAAACAGAACACAAATGAGGAGGTATTAGGAGGTATTAATTAACAAAGCACCAATATATACTGAGCTCAGATTGCGTGTGATTGAAAAAGGTTCAAATATGTATCCATCATATCATCACATAACTTCTCCTAAAAGGACTGTTTGCAATCTAACGAAACTATGCAATTTCGACAGGTACAACTACAATCATTACTTGGTCGCACAGCACAACACTTGCTACAATCATTTAAAGAAAATGAGTTGAAGCAATATTAAAACTGCAAGTTAATTATTTTTTTCAAATGGGGATGTGATGGTACTTCCGGACAAAAACAGTACATGCAATTGTTTTGCAATAATACATTGGACATGGATATGTTCATGTTATTATTTTTACCGTTGATATTAAAAAAGATTTTGGAAGACTCAGAGCCATCGAACAGCACAACGCACACCAGGGATATTTGGAAAAATCGCACATCATCTTCCACGAAATATTGCAGGCTCATCAAATTTAAATTCAAAAAAGAAACCCAGGATGCCATTAAGAAAGAAGTAAGCAATATCAGAGCCCAAATTGCACAGCTTCATCCATTATAAATAGAAACTAACGGGCAGGAAATCGAAGTAAGCTACCAATTAGTGCTTACAATGATTGATGGGAAAGTAGACAGGGCTTTGACTGAAACAAAGGGTTCATCCAGCTGCATCATATGGCAAACAGCATGTAGCCAATTAAACCAAGACCCAGACAAATCAATACATAATACTGATGTATATGAATTCAGGTTATGACCACTGCATGCAAGAATATGATTTGTGGAACACATACTGAAAATCAGTTACTATTTGCATTTTTGACCTACAGGATCAGTAAGAAACAACGACACCAAGTTACGAAGCTTAAAAAAGAAACATGTCCAAGATGAATATCGGAAATATGGATTAGTTATAGATCAGCCAATACAAGGTTCAGGCAATAAAAATGATGGAAACACAGCAAGAAGATTCTTCTCAGATCCGGAAAGAACATCTGAAAGAGCAGGAGTTGACTTAAACCTTATTTTCAGGTTTAAAATAATCATCGAAGTACTTGCATGCAGTACACAAATTGACGCGAACAAATCACGCTAAGGAACTTACTTACTTACTTAGGTGGCCGTAACAACCCGTGTCCGGGTTTCGGCCGACCTCATCAGCTCTCGCCAGGCGCCTCTGCTTTGCGCGCGCCTTCTCCAATCGGATACACCAAGTGCGGTTAGGGCTTCCTCAGCCTGGTCCATCCATCGGAGGCATGGTCTCCCTCGTCGTCGTGGACCAGCGACCCTCGCCTCGAACACCATTTTCGTTGGAGCTTCGTCGTCCATACGATGGACATGACCCAGCCAGCGTAGTCGCTGCACAGTTATACTCCGAACTACGTCAATGTCTTCGTAGAGCTCATACAGCTAGTGGTTCACTCGGATGCGATAGTCATCGCCGATTCGAACAGGACCGAAGATTTTGCGAAGAACTTTTCTCTCGAACACCCCCAGAGCGGCTGCGTCAGTTTGCGAAACTACCCATGCCTCAGCGCCATAAAGCTGCAAAGGTAGAACGAGCGTCTTGTAGAGTGTTAGTTTTGTCGATCGAGAGAGGGCTCTTTAACTTAGTTGCTTACTGAGCCCGTAGTAGCACCTATTAGCAATTATTGTTCTTCGCTTGATCTGCAGGCTGATTTCGTTGTTGGAATCAATGGCGGTGCCAAGGTATACAAACTCCTTGACTACTTCAAATTTATTGCTGCCGGATGAAACTTGGGAGTCTAAACGCCGCGCTCCCTTGTTAGTAGACAGCATATACTTAGTTTTACCCTCATTTATCGTCAAACCCACTTTGGCTGATTCCTTTTCGATAGCGGCGAAAGCAGCGGTAACATCTCTCTTGGTTCTGCCGACAATATCAATATCAATATCATCAGCGTACGCAAGGAGCTGGACGCCTTTGTAGAAAATGGTGCCATTACGATGCACACCGGCCTTCGTACGATCCCCTCCATGATGATGCTCAAGAGATCGCAAGACAGTGGATCGCCTTGCCTGAAACCTCTTTCGGTATTAAAGGTTTCGGAGAGGTCATTTCTACCTTGACGGAACTGCGTGTGTTGCTCAACGTCATTCTGCAAAGTCTAATCAACTTTGCAGGTATACCGAACTCAGACATTGTTGCGTATAGGCAATCCCTTCTCGGGCTATCGAACGCAGCTTTAAAATCGACAAAGAGATGGTGTGTGTCAATTTGATTTTCGTGGGTTTTCGCTAAGGAAACTGCACAAATATATATAGCGAAATACCCGTGGAGAAATATGTCTGCAACAGTTCACAAAATCCTTAATCATGGAGAAGATGTCATTAAATATCATTTAGCACAACTTGGTGGTCTATGGGAGGAAGCTCAGGAAAAAAGGAATAAGTACTACAGATTTTATAGAGAACACAGCACCGGAAAAATGTTACGCAATTACACAAATAAAGATCTTTTTAATATACATATTATTGGCAACGTCAGATCCGCTCATCTTTAGCACTCGACATCAATGGAAAGCGGAAGACCTGAACTTAGATAAGAGCTACTACAGAACGAAAGTAATTCAGAGCTGAGTACGGAATATTTGCCAGCAAAATTCCAACCAAATAAATAATAATTAAATTATGATTTTTTTTGTTTTAGTAAGATATATATAATATTAAAAAAAAAATAAAAAAACAAAATATGTCCCAATATAAAAAATCATAGAAATAATTAATTAAATAATAATAAAAACATATGAATTTTTTTTAATAAAAAGAGAAGATTAAAAAACTTAGAAAAGCATAATTTCATACTAAGAGTTAAAAATATCAAAAGTTAAACTGTGACCTTGAATTTCTCAATAAACTCGATCGATTTTAACAATATTTTTTCTTATGTTACTTTAATTACTCAAATACCTCAATCGGTTCAAAAGTTACAGAACTTTGGCCAATGAAAACCTATTCTGAGCCACTGTGCGTCGTGCCTTCGGTAAATGGGCTGAAAAACAGTTGGAACTTGAACCGCATTTTTAACGTGAAATCATTTTCATCGATGAAGCACATTTCCGTCTTAACGTGTACATAAATAAGCAGTACTGACGTATTTAAAGTGAGAATAATCCTGAAGACGCTGTCTAGTGTGGTTTGCATGCCAAAGGCATCATTGGTCCTTACTTTTTCAAAATTGAAGATGGAGCCAACGTGAACGTCAATGATGAGCGCTACAGGCAAATTGTTCACGGCGTATTGGTTCGACATGTCAGTATCTATCGCTTAAGTGCTAAATGGTTCACGCAGGATGGTGCAACAATCCAGTTAAAACGTGAAACCATCACCTTAATGGGATGAACTTTTGCTGACCGAATCATAACAGGAAATGAACCTGTCAATTGTCCACCTAAGTCATATGATTTGACTCCGTTAAACTCCTTTTTGTGAAGTTATGTCAAGTTACTGGTCTATATTGATAAACCAGCTACGTCCAACCATTTGGAAACTCACATTCAGTGTGTTATTAGAGAGATAAGGCCGGCTGTGCTGGAAAAGTGGTGCAAAATTGGACCGACAAGATGATCTTCATAAACGCAGTCGCGGAACAATATGCCCGAAATTGTGTTCAAACACTTAATGCCATAAAATATGCGAAACAATACAGTCAAAATATTGGCCATATCATTAGTTTTTCTGTATTTCATTTGAAAAAAAGTACTTTACCTCAAAAAAAAAAAAAAGAGAAAACCCCTTCACGTATAAATAGCTAGAGAAATAGTAATTAATTTTTATATCATTTAAAAATTGATTTTAGTTATGTTTGTTGTTTGTTTGTTTTATTTGTTTTTATATATAATGATACATTACATTTTACTATAATATTGTTCAAAGAGTTCAAGACATTTCTTTTTCTTCTTAATAATACCAATTAATTTCACGAAAATTAATTATGTATAATTATATAAACAAAAA
The DNA here is from genome assembly GCA_914767935.1 of Coremacera marginata. Taxonomy (NCBI): domain Eukaryota; kingdom Metazoa; phylum Arthropoda; class Insecta; order Diptera; family Sciomyzidae; genus Coremacera; species Coremacera marginata. Next base: position 168,933,744 of record OU612043.1, on the reverse strand, counting down.
ACATTATTTTGCAAAAATTTTACAAAAACCTATTTGAATTTTATATAAAAACCTACTTATAAACTACTTAACCTACCTAAGATGAGACAAACTCATTGATGTAACTATAGTTAGACGCTAAGCATCTGTTATTAAAATCTTGCGTTAGCTTTTCTATTCTATCAGCGACTTTTTCAATGTCTGCAAGTGCATGCAGTCTGTTTGTGGAATAATACCATGGAAGATTGTACATAAGTTTTAAAAGCTTATTTTGAGAAATCTGCAATTTTTTTAAATGACAATTGGCGCTAGTAGACCAAACTGGAGCCGCATAGAACATAATTGCGTGAAAAACACAAACCAGTATTAATTTTTTGTTTTCTATATTTAGGCTTGATTTTCGGTTGATCAAAGGGTACAGTATTTTAATCAGAATTTTTATTTCATTGGTGATGTAAGGTATGTGGTCCTTGAATTTCATTTTAGGATCAAGAATTATGCCTAAATATTTTACTTTCTGCTCCCAAGGAATAGAGTAGCTGTTAATATTTAAGTTGGTTTGGGGTAGAAAACAAGCTTTCCGCTTTCTCGTAAAATATATGGCCTGAGTTTTCTGGCTGTTTAACGCAATTTGCCATCTATTGAAATAAGCCATTATTTCAGACAACGCCATTTGCAGCTTGGTGATTAAATCAGCTGCTAAAATTTCTGAACAGAGCACTGCAGTGTCATCTGCAAAAATGGACAATGTGCAATATTCTAAATGGGGAAAATCAGCTGTGTACAAATTATATAGAACTGGTGATAAGCATGAACCTTGAGGGCAGCCAGCTGATATAGGGGTTAACTTAGAGCTGTTAGATGCAATATGAACTTTAAAGGTCCGTTCAGAGAGAAAACTTTGTATTATTCGGATTATGTCGGTAGGGCAGTTAAAATTTATCATTTTAAAAACAAGACCGTCGTGCCAGACAGTATCGAAAGCAGATTTTACATCCAGTAAAACCATACCGGTCGATTTTTGGTTATTGAAGTTTGAATGGACTAAATTTCTGATCCTTATTAGGGGATGGATAGTGTTGTGTTCTCGTCTAAATCCGAATTGGTGTGGCGGGATAATATTATTTGCTTCTATAAAATCATTCAACTTTTCCTTAATAATTTTTTCGAGGATTTTACTTATTGACGACAACAAGCTAATTGGTCGATATGAGAGAGGACAGTCCGATGGTTTTTTTGGCTTGAGTATTGGAATAACTTTAGCCTCTTTAAAAGCACGGGGAAAATAGCCAAGTTTGAGGCAAGCATTGATAGCTATTGTTAAGAATTTTTTTCCTTTTTCCGGTAACGCCTTTAAGCATCTATTATTTATTCCATCAATGCCTGGTGATTTTTTATTTTTTAGTTTTTTAATTATGAGTGAAACCGTTGTAGTGTTCGTATATAGTTGATTAGTAGGATTGGTATTTAGTGTTTGCAAGTGTTCTATAGTGTTTTTAACCTGTGAAATTGTCGCACTATTTCCCAGATTGGAAGTAATCGAAAAGTTAGAAGCAAATGACTGAGCTAAGATATCACTCTTTTCTTGGTTGGAAGAAAAATTTGCATTATTATGTTTTAAGATAGGAATATTTTTTGACTTCTTCCTTAAAATTTTTGAGATATTCCAAAAAGGGGAAGAGCCCTTATCTAGTGAAGATAGTAATTTATTCCAAGTTTTGTTTCTGAACTTTTCGATTTCTTCCCGAATTCTCAGGTTCAGAATCTTCATCTGATAATAATCTTCAATAAATCCATAGCGTTGCCATTTTCTTCTATAGCTATTTCTTTGTTGTATTAAGGTTCGGACATACTGTGGTAGAGAAATATTTTCATTACATTGTCCCTTTTTCGGAACACTGTATGCAATAGCTTCATTTAGAACGCTCTTAAATTCCTCAAAAATGTTGTCTATATGATCACTATTAGTTAATTTATTTATATCCGGCAAGGTCAAGTGTCTATTTATGTGTCTAGAATAAACCCTCCACTGAGCATTTTTGAAATCGTATCTTAGGTTTTGTGGTCTATTGAAACAACTATTCAAAGTGATTTTGACAGGTAGGTGGTCAGAACTGAGGTCATTAATAACATCAGCAGTAGACGTAATTTCGGGTATATTTGATAAAAATAAATCTAATGTTGAACCTTGCCTATTTGCACTAGTTGGAACATAAGTAAAATCGCAAGGATGTATAATACTGTAATTATAAGATTCCTGTTTTTCGCTTAGAATGTTGCCCCAGCAGTTGGCTCTGGTACAACCCCAAGACTGGTGTCTGCAATTGAAATCGCCACCGAGTATGTACCTATCGTCTCTGCTTAGTTTAAAAATATCAGCTGCAAAATATTTTTTTCGGACTCCATCAGAGCCCGCTAAGCCACCAGGAAAATAACATGCATACAAATGTACGCAGTCGGTGTTTGAATAGAGTTTAATACCAATATTTTCAATTAGCTTGGTTTTAACAACTGGAAGTAGCTGATGTTGTATGTTTTTTTTAATAATAACACCAACACCCCCTCCCCTAGCATATATTCTATCATTTCTGTATACATGAAAATCTTTATGTTTAATAGTTACATCAGGTTTAAGCCATGTTTCTGAAACTAAACATATGTGTATATTATAAGTTAACAAAAATTGAAACAATTCATGGGATTTATTGCGCATGCCTCTCGCGTTCCAAGTTATGACATTAAAATTACTATTCATTATGATAAAAATTTGCACGCTAAATTTGTAATCACTTCGAATTGGTCTGCTTTATTTTTACAGCTTCTCAAGTTTGTGATGAGTTCGAGTGTTAATGATTTAATTTCTTGAAGCGAAAATAGCTCATTGGGTCTATTGTAATTGTTGTTGCTGCTGCTGGAGCGTTGTGTTTGCCATGCTACCGTTGTTGCTGGGGCACTTTGTCTCAGTGTGTTTGGAAAACTGTTGTTGTAGTTTCTGCAAGCAAATCCGACGTTGTTGACATTTGCGGCTCGTCTTGGGTTAGGCAGAGTACGTTGTCTGATTTGCAAATAAGTCAACTTACTTGGACATTGATCATATACTGATTTGTGTGGTCCGTTACAATTTGCGCATTTATCTATTGTTGTGGTGCAGTCTGATGTTTTATGTTGGCCGGCGCAATTTGCGCAAAAAGTTTTGACTCTACAGCGACTGGAGCCATGTCCAAACATTTGGCAATTATAGGACTGTGTAATCTGGGTTTTCTTTGGACGTTGGAACTCCCATCTTACTTTAACATAACCAATAATAGAATAGTTTTGCCGAAGTTCTTTAATAGTTATTGATTTTTTTTGGAAATACACTACATAAATTATGTACTCGGAGCTATTAACACCATCTTTATGTATACGTTTTACGTCTAAACAATTAAGACCCATTTCTATCAGGTTATTTTTAACAATCATGGGATCTTTCTTTTCGAGGCCAAACAAAAGAGCCTTGTATGGTTTCTCATCTTTAGTGGCGTTTGTAAAAAACTCGTACTGATTTTCTAGTTTTTTACAAACAGCATCAAAATCAAATTTCGAATTTAGGTATAGTTTGAGGCCAATAGAAATTTTTCTTAAGGCATAGTTGGTTATAATTTCAGATTTGCAGATATCATGCATATCTTCGATATTAGCTTTTAAAATAGTAATTGGAGGAATGTGTTCCTTCACTGGCTTAGCCATTAAATCTTCATCTTCTATTTTCTCATCATCATCTACTGTTTGTAGAGGAGAAAAATAATTAAACGTTTTCGCTGCATTACGAGATGCATTATTAGTTTTTGTTTTTTTACTCATTTCGCGAACGCTTGCGGAGCTCGCGTCATCATAAGTACGAACACGTTTTATTTTTTATTTTTTTTTCTTTTGTTGTATATACGTTAACTATTGATTATAGATCAATATTGTTTTTGTTTGAAATAGATTCTGTATTGGTTAACGGAAAACACTATTTGCTTAGAAGAAACGAGAGCAATCGTCGAAAAAACACGTCTGTTGACAACAAGTGTTTGTCTTTGACTGATTTTAGTTATAAATTATAAATTGTTTATATTAATTATAAAAAATGCTTGGCTTTTAAAAACAAAAAAATATCCTAATTCCATTCTTATAATTGACAGAAATTTGTTAATAACGTTAAGTATGGCTTATATTTTGCAAAATTCGAACGTATTTTAAGATCTAATTCAGAATCTACAGCAGAGCTAATCAATTGGCGGCAGCGCGGGCAAAGAGCTTTCTCTGCCGTCACACGTATTTAAGCACACGTACGCTGCTATAGCTTTCAGTATGATTTGAAAACTCATAAGGGGGTGATGTCGAAGCGCATTCCCTTCAAACGTAACTCTGCTAGAGCTTTAAGATGCGCATTTTTGCTTATTGTTTTGCTTGCAAACATTATTATAAATAATAAACATTACCATTCACTAAAAAAAAAAAATATTTTACAAGTATATCAAAGCAACTTTTAAAAACTTTATTCTGCGCAACCACCATTTTTAAAATGTTTACTCTGCGCAATTACCTTTTTTAGAAGCTTTACTCCACGCAACCATCTTTTTTTTTGACAGCACAAAGCTTTTCAATGCACAAATACATAGACATAAGTGCCGAGTTTGTGGTTGTGTAGGAATGTCTAGCTTTGATCTACAGTTAAAATATCTAGTTAATTGAACGAAAATATTGAATACAATTCAATTTTGTGTTGAAATAATGCTACAAAATATTTCATTTTTCGCATAAATGCGTTATTATTAACTCATATTTGCCAAAATATGACTTTATTCTATAAAGACTCATATAAAGTGGTTTAATCAGTAACGCTTCATGAATTGGTATGACCATTTTTTTTTTTTTTGTCATAACTTGAATTAGATAGAATTTTTATTTATTTATATACGCTCAATTTTTCTAAATATTCATAACAAGAGACTTGATTCCAATGCAACTAATATCCTTAAGTGCCGTGTTATTCATGCTGTGTACGGTTTGGGTTCACTGCGTTGCCAGGTCCCTTGTCTCATATTTTATTTGTGTATTTTGCTGGAATATGTTTATGTGTGTGCGTTAGTCCAGTACTTGCACGTGTTCCACCTTAATTATACTCTTTCGAAGGTAATTTTATTTCCCCCGAGTGCTTCGAAAGTGCTTTATTCACAATCTCTGCAGCACTAGCTGGGTTCAACTTAAATCCACTTCAATTCATGGCGTGATAATAACAGAGTATCCGGCAACACGAAACAAACATTAGTTTAAAAAGTAAAGTACTTGACAACAACAAAACAAAAACAACAACAATAGCAACAACAATGATAACAACAGCAACAGCCACAAATTGTTTTAATTTTAGCTAAATGCACGTCAATACTTAGCTTGTTTTTGAGTATTCGCGGGCATTTGTGGGTGTTTATGTGTGCTTTTGTGTGTGTCAAATTGCACGTTTTCGTTTATCTGCGATTTACCAATCGTTTTTTTTTTACAACTTTAGTATCAATTTATATAGTATACTTTACAGAACAGCTCTAAATGACGTTAATTATATTTGTTGTCATTATATTTGCATTTAACTTAATATTTTTTTCTCTCTTTTCAGCTTGGACTCCCGTGGCGGAAATGTCAAATTGGCACCACACTCTGCCATAGCTAGCGATTTGGGTCAGCGATTGTTCTTCTCAATCGGGGACAATCTTAAGGATTCACGTTTGCAAATAAGTGACGTAAAGCCAACTGATGGCGGTGTATATCGTTGTAGGATAGATTTTTTTAATTCCCCAACGCGTAATTTTAGAATAAATTTAACATTAGTAGGTGAGTAAAAAAAAAGCAAAACCAGTATGTAAAAATATTTAAGATATAAGGGCAAAATTATTCACTCTTGAATATCTTTACAAGCGGATATTTTCAGCAGAAGTTTGGTATTGTTCATCTCCAGATAGCACATCTATCCAGAGTTAATCTGAATATATAACCAGCGAATTAAGTTGTCCACAGGAAAAGTTTATCAGAGGAGCTTGACTGATTATCTGAGATATCCAGAGATTTAACATGTGCTTTGATATACTACATTGGGCCAAAAAATATGGGGAGAATTAAAATTTTTTGGGGATTCCGATAGGGACAAATGTTTTTATTTTTTTAAGATGGCACTACTGTCTTTGACATCTGTGCCAAATTACACGTCAAAATATTAATTACTGTTTGAATTACGCTTGCTTCTGTAAATAGTTAAAAGTGAATTTTTCGTTTTTTATAATTTCTGAAACTATTCAACAACTCAGTTCTCTAAAATTTTATGAGCGGAATGAAATTTCTGCTGCTGAAACGTTGAAAACACAGACTTCGGTGAGCAAACTCTATTGAAAACAAGAGGTCATGAGTGGTACAAAATGTTTAAAGAGGGTGGAGAAAGCGTTGAAGACGAGGCACGGCCAGGACGACCATCAAAATGAACTGATGAGCTACACGTTACCAAAATCAAAGAATTCGTGCTCTAAAATCATCGACTGATAGTCCGAGACTTTACTGACCTTGTTGGAGTATGGGAAGATCGGAAGGATCAGTAAAAACTATTTTGAGTGACCGTTTGGGCCTCAGTAAAGTGAAATCTCGATTGGTGCCAAAAATTATCATTTTCATGAAAAAACAGCGCAGCGTTGATGCGTGTGAAACAATGCTTTCTGACTATCTAAACAAAATTAAACGCATCATAACTGGAGATGGGACTTAGGTGTACGCTTACGAACCCGAAACAGCCGATCAATCGAGTGAATACCGTGCCAAATATGAGTCTGGACCGAAAAAACCACCTTTGACCTCAAAAATCAAGGTCATATTGACAGTTTTCTTTGATTATAGTGATGTGGTGCATTGCAAATTTCTTCCAACCGGCCAAACATTCAATAAAAAATCTACTTGTGTGTTATGCGTCATTTGCATAATGGTGTGTGTCAAAAAGGACCGGATTTGTGCAGAGACAGTTCTTGGTTCTTGCATCATGATAATACATTATCTCACACTGCACTCGTAATTCGTTATCATTTCGCCAAAAACTCGACCAATATCGCAAGTACCTGACTTAGAACCATGGGCCTTCTGGCTATTCGCGAATCTAAAGAGACCGCTCCGTGGACACCGTTTTGAATCGATAGAAGAGATAGAAACCGAATCGAAGAAAGAATTGAAGAAAACACGTTGGCACAAGTGTATTGCATCCGGGGGGGTATTACTTTAAGTAGGATAAAATTAATTTCAAAGAATAAACATTTTTTGATTTATAAACAAATTTCTGATATTTTTGCCCACAGTAGTATTTTGTATTCTTATTTTGTTTGCTGTAATTTGCTTGAAATAAAATTTTATGTGTTAGAAGATATTTATACCCCAACGCATACTGCGTAAGGGGTATATTAACATTGTCATTCAGTTTGTAACGCCAATAAGGAGGCATGTCAGGAATAGAAAAGTATATATATTTTTTTGATCAGCATCACCAGCTGAGTCGATTTCCGAGTGTCCGTCTGTCTGTCCGTCAGTCCGCCTGTGATCACGATTACAGCCGTATTTTACAAGTTATCGCGAAGAAATTCAAAAGATAAGCTTCTTTCAAAAAGATGGAGATCAAGTTCGAGATTGAGTCAATTCGGATGAAAACCACGCCTACCTTCCATATTTTAAAAGTAAATTTTCTTACAAATCTGTTCAAATTACCGAAATGTCTTGGAATTTTGCACATAGGCTTTGATATATAATATAGACCACCATTATGACATTTAGCAAAATAGAATGAAAGCCACGCCTACTTCCCATACAAAGTGACTTTATTCTAAACTTAAAACCTCTTAAAAATCCACAAAAACTAAATAAATATCTTGAAGTTTTTTACATTAGCTTTGATATGTAACATGAAACATCTCTATAATATTTGGCAAAATCGGATTAAAGCCACGCCTACCTCTCTTCCAAAGTGACGCCATCATAATAGAAAAACTTTCGTAAATATATAAAACTGAATGACATCGTGTCTGCATGTACACAAACTCCGTTCACATCGTTTAACAAACCCATACCTATATTCTTCGGTCTTTACACAAGAACAGTGGGTGTGGCATTTTACTTTTAATCGAGCTGCTGTTACACAGTGTGTCTGAATTCAACCAAAATCTGAATTTGCTCACATAATCCTTGGTAATTTGAGCAATCTTAAGTTTATAAAATTGGGCGATACTAGACAGGAGGCCTGCCACTTTATTTTTAAACTATCTCCATCTTCACCATTTATCCGATTTCCACCAAATTTCTTACATTTATTCCTTAGTAAAATTAGAAGTCTTAAACTTATACAAGTGGGTGGGATTAGACAAGAGGCGTGCCAGTTTGACTCTAATCGAACTCCCTTTACTCCGTTTGTCCGACGTAAACCTAATTTTGCACATATATTTGGCATAAGGATCAGTCTGTAGTTTTTAAAAGTGTTCGGCCTAAGATAGGGGGCGTGTGATTTAATTTTTAATCTATTTCCATCAACACCATTTCTCGAATTTCAGCCAAATTTCGCACATACAGTTCAATCAAAAAGTTTAGGCACAATAAATTTTTCTGAGAAGAACTTTGCTTTAATACTTAAAAGCAACTTTTTGATGCAGTTGGTATTATTAGATGAATTTTATTTCAAATAGACAAAAAAATTCTTCTAGTTTTTTACACTTCTCGCACTTTACACTACTCGAAATTTAAGCGGATGAAGAAAAAATGCATATGAAAAAAGTTTAGGCACAGGCTGCGTGTGTACCTTGTTTTCGCAATTATAACTGTAATCTATAAGTTCTCTTTGATCTATTCTGTTTTCTGCACATATTTCTTGCGCATCCAATTGTCAACTGATTTAAATTAGTGTTGATCTTGATGTCGTGACTGAATGAGCAAAATGAGCAGTCGTACAGAAATTTCGGTAGATGTTGGAAAAGTTATTATAAACCTCCATATGCAGCAAAAATTTTATCGCGAAATTGGTGATACAAGTGTGCGAAATATTATAAAATATTACATATATACGGGAAAATTAGAGCATGACAGCAGATCTAGACGCCCAAAAATTTTAACACCACGCCAGGAGCGCACTGTAGTAGCCCAAAATTCTGAGATTTCGGCTGTAAAACTATGCAATAAAATGCAGCAAAGTTTCAATAAAAACATCGATCCAGAACAATACGCAATACTCTACATAGAACTGGTTTGCATGGAAGAGTTCCTCTGCGCAAACCATTTATTTCGGCTATTAATAAGAAAAAGAGGCAAGAGTTTGCAAAACTTCATGAACATCAACCGGAATCATTCTGGAACAGTGTAATATTTGGTGATGAATCGAAGTTTAATATGTTTGGATCAGATGGTGCACAAAAAGTTTGGCGGAAACTAAACATTAAGCTCCAAGAAAAAAACTAAATTAAAACAGTCAAACACGGTGGTGGTTATGTCATGGTGTGGGGGTGTATGGCGGCTTCTGGAGTGGGAAATCTTGTCTTTATAGATGAAAAAATGAATAAGTGCTCTTATTTAAATATTTTGAAAAACAATTTGTTTTTTAGTGTTGAAAAGTTGGGCATGAATGGGAAGTCATTTTTGTTCCAGCAAGATAACGACCCAAAACATGCGTCGTACCTTGTGCAGGAATGGCTTATTTACCATTGCCAACAGCTCAAAACACCTCCACAGTCGCCAGATATAAATGCTATTGAACATATTTGGCAACTATTGGAGATAAAAATTCGGAGCCATCGCATATCATCAAAAGATTCACTAAAGGAGGCCCTTCGCCATGAATGGGAAAATATAACACCCGAACAGACATCAAACCTAGTTGGGAGTATGCAAAGGCGCTTACAGGCAGTTATTCAAGCCAAAGAGGCCTAATAAAATAACAATAATAAAAAGCCAATAAAAAGCCAAAGGGGGCCTTACAAAATATTAAAATGTATGAAAACCAAAAATAAATTAAAATTTTTTGCAAATGTGTCTAAACTTTTTTTTGCAAAATTGTGACTTTTTTGTTTTTTAATAACATAATACATAAAACAAAAATAAAAAATGAAATTATTTTGCAGTGAATATACAAATAAACCTTCAATTTTCAAATGCTGCCATAATATTTTTTTTTCGTTAGGTGGTAAAAGTAATTTAGATACAAACTTTGAGAATAGCTTTGTGCCTAAACTTTTTGATTCACTGTACATTCTTGAACATATGAGAAGTTTTAAGCCGACAAAATTGTGAGTGGGATTGGACAATGGACGTGTCAATTTAATTCTAATCAAACTTCTTCTACGCCTCTTTCCTGACTTCAACCGATTTTGAAAATATATTCTTTGGAATACTGAGCTGTGATAAGTCTTAAAAAATTGGGCGGAACTAGACACGGGCGTGCCATTTCAATTTAAATCGAACTCCTTCAATAGCTTTTTTCCAACTTTTCCAAAATTTTCATATTATTTGGAATAATGAGCAGTCATTAGTCTGGAAAATTGGGCGCAATTGATCGGGTGGCGTTGCACTTTAATATGAAATGAAATTATGAGTCGTCTACAAATTACTCTATGTGGCAGCTAAGATTAAAATAAAATTAAGCGTATGACACAAATATGCCGCGGGGGGGGGGCGTATTTTAGCTTCGGTACACTGCCAAAGCTCCATTCCTTACTAGTTTTTATTTAATTCATGGATTTCCAATGTGATTGCTATAATGAATTGAAAATTTTGTTTTATTAAAACTTCGCCCAAGCTGAGGCTCGAACCGTGGTTTCGAAGATTGCAGTCAAATGATTTTCCACAGAGCGTTAAAAATTAGGAAGTCAAACGTCTTTATGAATTGAGAATGGTTTTGTTGTTGTTTAAAGGCATTGATGAATTTGCGTGACGTCATGACCTCTTTTGTTAAGTAATACAATTATTTAACATAATACATTGAAGTGTTCAAAAGCATTGCATTTAATTAATTTTATTAGAGTGTTTTATTGAAACATTAATAGTATTTGTATTTGTATTTTATAGTATAATATGCATAGTGTTGAAATCAAAGTGGAACTATTTCGAATACACAATTATTACAGACTGATGTCTGATATATGTTTCTGCATGTTTCTTGGAAACAAATAATTATAATCGGTTCCACATATATTATGATTAATTAATGCTATTTTCTTTATATATATATTTGCATCTTAACATTATTTAATTGAACTTGTTGACTCCTTAGCACTTGTTGCTTGGAACCATCAACTTGTTATTTAGATTTAAAAATAATATGATTTGTTTTAAAGAAAATGTGTTTTGATTTCAATTTATTGTAATTATAAATGGACTTAGAACACTTTTAGCCTTTTACTATTTATTTGCTTGGAAATATAATTTCATTAAGAATAACATTAAATATTCATGGACAATTTCTTACCAAATACATATTTTTTTATTTTATTTTATTTTTTTAATTCGATCTACTGGGCAAAGCCCTAACAGATTAGAAAAATAACTTAAACTAGAACAAGGAATTTATTACAATATATATGAATAAATGCATATATGAATATATGACTTTAACAGTGAATATAATGCAATCATAAAATAACTAAGTAAATTACGAGATCAAGTAAGAAATTCACTGAAAGCTGCTATCAAGGTTGGTCTAGATAAGTCCAAATTAATTCTTACATTATTATACAAATTAAGGCAACTATGGATAGGATCACAATGAACATAGTTTGTTCTATGAAATTGAATGTAGAAATTGCAAAGTTCCCTAAGCGGTCTAGCGGGAGCGTGGAATGTTATTAAAAATATTAGCTCGGGTGAATCAATTCTGCCATAAATATTTTTGATAAAGAGAATGCTTGATCGTTTAAATCTAACAGTTAGTTTTTGCAAATTGTGTATTTGGTATCTAATCTCATAAGAAGGTTGCTTTCATGTGAAAACGTGCGTCGTAGCGCAAACTTAGTAAAGTTTTTCTGTACTCTCTCAATACGATCTACGTCATTCTGATAAATTAGGTACCAGATTATAGCAGCGTATTCGATAATTGATCTAACTAGGGAAATAAAGTCAGCCTTATTTGTGCGTACGCCCCAACGGAGGAAAAGGACGAAGCCGTCAAGGACGCTTTCTACGCTAATCTTGAGGACGTATACGACCACCTTCCGGTCCATGACGTGAAAATAATCCTCGGCGATTTTAATGCGAAAGTCGGAAGGGAAGGCATCTTTGGCCCCAATGTCGGTCAGTTCAGTCTTCATGAGACCTCCATGAACAACGGTCTAAGACTGATCTACTTCGCCGCGGCGCGAAACATGGTAGTTAGTAGCACCAGATTTAAGCACCTCGACATCCACAAGGCCACCTGGCTGTCCCCGGATCAAAAAACGCGAAACCAAATTGATCATGTTGTAATCGACGGAAGGCATGCCTCTAGTGTTCTAAATGTGCGTACATTTCGGGGGATCAACATTGACTCCGTCCATTATCTTGTTGCAGCCAAGATCCGCATGCGATTATGCAATGCGAAGAACATACACACAGGAATGCAACGAAAGCTAGATGTCGCTAAGCTGCAAGTACAACGGACTGCCGACGCCTACTCCGCTCAACTCTCGGTTAAGCTCAACCAACCAACCTCAGAACCCGACGACGCCGGCGGACTTTGGACACATATATCCCACTCCATGCGCGCTGCCGCTGAAGAAGTCATTGGTTTCCGTCGCCCGCAACCTCGGAACCAATGGTATGATCAGGAGTGTCGCATCGCGACAGCAGTAAAAAACGCTGCATATACAAAAACGCTGCAGTCAGCTGCAACGGGAGCCGTTCGAGAAAACTACCGCGAAAAGAGGAAGGAAGAGAGGCGCCTTTTCAGACGCAAGAAAAAAAAGCAGAAAAAGCGTGAGCGTGAGGAACTACGGGTATACAAGGGCAAGAAAGATGCACGGAAATTCTATCAACAGGTTAAGCGTCTAACCCAAGGTTTCAAGCCCGAAACATCCACTTGTAGAGATGAAAATGGAGATCTGAATACGGATACACAGTGTGTGCTGAGATTGTGGAGACGGCACTTTTCCATGGAGAGCGCAGTTCAGAGCCACCTATCAACGATGACGGAGTGGAAGTACCACCACCTAGCCATGAAGAGGTTCGAATTGCTATCCAACGACTCAAAAACAATAAAATAGCGGGTGCTGACGGCCTGTCAGCTGAATTGTTTAAAACCGGCGGCGATGAATTGATAAGGCGCATGCATCAGCTCATCAGCAAAATATGGCTAGCAGAAAGCATGCCCATCGAAAGGAGACCCAACAATCTGCGCCAGCTATAGAGGTATCAGTCTTATTTCCATCGCATTTAAGGTTCTCTCCAGCGTAATGTGTGAAAGATTAAAGCCGATTACAAAAACATTGATTGGACCTTATCAGTGTGGCTTTCGATCTGGTAAGTCCACCATAGACCAGATTTTTACGCTACGACAAATCCTGGAGAAAACCCACGAAATCAAATTGACACACACCATCTCTTTGTCGATTTTAAAGCTGCGTTCGATAGCCCGAGAAGGGATTGCCTATACGCAACAATGTCTGAGTTCGGTATACCTGCAAAGTTGATTAGAGCAACACACGCAGCTCCGTCAAGGTAGGAAATGACCTCTCCGAAACCTTCAATACCGAAAGAGGTTACAGGCAAGGCGATCCACTGTCTTGCGATCTCTTGAACATCATCATGGAGGGGATAGTACGAAAGGCCGGTGTGCATCGTAATGGCACCATTCTCTATAAAGGTGTCCAGCTCCTTGCGTACGCTGATGATATTGATATTGTCGGCAAAACCAAGAGAGATGTTACCGCTGCTTTCGCCGCTATCGAAAAGGAATCAGCCAAAGTGGGTTTGACGATAAATGAGGATAAAACAAAGTATATGCTGTCTACAAACAAGGGAGCGCGGCGTTTAGACTCCCACGTTTAATCCGGCAGCTATAACTTTGAAGTAGTCAAGGAGTTCGTATACCTTGGCACCGCCATTAATAACAACAATGAAGTCAGCCTGGAGATAAGGCGAGAAACAATAATTGCTAATAGGTGCTACTACGGGCTCAGTATGGAACTAAGTTCCAGAGCCCTCTCTCGATCGACAAAACTAACACTCTACAAGACGCTCGTTCTACCTGTGCAGCTTTATGGCGCTGAGGCATGGGTAGTTTCGCAAACTGACGCAGCCGCTCTGGGGGTGTTCGAGAGAAAAGTTCTTCGCAAAATCTTCGGTCCTGTTCGAGTCGGCGATGACTATCGCATCCGAATGAACCACGAGCTGTATGAGCTCTACGAAGACATTGACGTAGTTCGGCGCATAACTGTGCAGCTACTACGCTGGCTGGGTCATGTCCATCGTATGGACGACGAAGCTCCAGCGAAAAATTTCTCGAGGCAAGGGTCATTGGTCAACGACAACGAGGGAGTCCATGCCTCCGATGGATGGACCAGGCTGAGGAAGCCCTAACCGCACTTGGTGTTTCCGATTCCAAAGCAGAGGCGCCTGGCGAGAGCTGATGAGGTCGGCCGAAACCCGGACACGGGTTGTTGCGGCCACCTAAGTAAGCAAGTAAGTAAGGGAAATAAAGTTTTTCCTATGGTTAAAAGCATCGTTAAATTCTTTAGAATATCGCTTGACAAAACCGAGCTGCGAATTGGCATTGGAAATAACGTAATCACTGTGAGGGCTGAAAGTCATTTTTGAATCGAAGTAAACTCCGAGATCTTTTACTACATTTTATATTATATACATATATATGTATAATATAATAACAATAACATAATATATGTACTGATGATTACACAATATTTACTTGGAAACATATCTTAGCAAAAGACATGCCAACAGTTTTTCACTCGGAAATAATTGTTGGTTTCATGGAAACAAAGTATGTTTAGAGAACAGTCAATGCATTTTTCTCGAATTATGTTTGACAAATAACGATATAATGTTTTTCCGATATAACAATAACCTTGATTAGCACACATATTGGAGTTGGGGAAAACATAATATAATTGTAGTCAGATATTACTTTTTAGAATTTTGTACTTACCTGTAACCGAACACTATTTAATTAACACACTGTTTTTAATATTATATCAAATGTTATAATTTATTAATAATATACTAAATTTAAACCACTCACTTTTAATTCACTTTTAACAAAAAGTTTCGTCTGCTTGAAATATAAAATAAAAAATGCGGCAGTCTTTTCCATTGACAACTTAACTTGGCAACAGTTAAAAGCCAATAAGGCAAGCACATAAGGCAAGAAAGTTTTCTCTATATTTTTCCAAGTGCAAAATAAACAGATATATGTGTCTTATTAACTTTTTTTGAGTTCAACTGTGTTGGACATATATTTTCATTGGGAAGAAGCAAACAATGCTGTTTTGTCACGAGCATATTATTTTAGACGTAATTTCTGTTTTAGCTAGGGCAATTATATGGTGTTGGACACAACTAATATCCTCTTATATCGAAAAACAATGCATTTGTTGAAAAGTTCTTAATCATTAAGTGATTAATATTTATTTAAATATTTTTTTTCTTAAACCAAATATATGTAAATATATTTTTTCTCTGCGTGTGTTACTTGCAATCAGTTTTTTGTTTCTTACAAATTAAAATCAAACAATGAATTTTTTAATTAGCCATATTTCAATAAATGAATATATGAAAAGACTTTGCGCAAACAAGAAGACCTTTGCAGGAGCTATAAGAATCCTAATATGGTCGAGTGTGTTCGCCACAGTGAACCACTTTAATCAGTCAATTCAATAATAAGCTCCCATTGTGGTTTAAATTGAGATTTCGTTAAACGTTTTCAGAAGTAACCTTACTTCATGTTATTTGACCTTGAAGACATTTTTTTGGGTCGTAAAATTCTTCTATAACATGAATGTTTTCTTAATCATGTATCCTTGTGCTCACTGTAATTTTATTTTGACAATATTAGTTTTTTATTAGTTATTTTTTGTTACATATTTTGCTGTCGTAGCAATAATTGTTACGCATGCATAAGTCTTCCTGTGACAAAAACAAAATTAGAGAAATTTTAAGAGAAGAGGAAACACGTTTTAGTGCTTTTTCCACCTACCAGAGCGTAACATGACAAGGTTTCAATATTTCAAGTTATAAGTAAGTGCAGAGCTTATGATAGATGATTTTCATGACAAATTTTTCAAGCAATGTATTATTAAACACAATGCGGAAATAAAAAAAAAATAATATTAAAGGAGAAAAAACTAGCGATTAAGAGGAAGAAGCAGAAGACAAAACAATTGAATTGTGTTTAGTTGCCAAAAAGGAATAGAATTTAAAAAATAATTGATCAAAATTTAGAAAACATTTTAACTACAACGTAGTCTTGACCTAAAATTCATACACTTAAACGTTTCACTTCTAAAGCGTTATGAAGGTGGTAATTTTTGCTTTTGGCAACATTTTTTAGCACATTCCTAAAAGCCCTCCTGACAGCTATTTTTTGCCATCTTATGTGCTTCAATAAAGTTGCTTTATTTGAAGTAATTTTTCTTTGAAGTAGATATTTTTTCGTACTGACCTAGAGCGGGTGTCAAAGTCACAGCCACAAGAAGCTGGTAGAAAGAACCACATGCACACAACTGCACACTAACAGACTCTGCAACTATCCCATTGACCGCAAAAACTGCTCTAAGTTTTTTCGCCTACTTTTTGACGCACAGTCGTAGCGCTGCTAATGTTTTTTTCTCTTCTCTTGTGCTGGCTTAAATAACTTTACTCGACTTTTTGGCTTAAATATCTTTACTAATATTTTTAAATATATTTTGTTTTTTGTTTTGTTTTTTCTTCACTTTCGTCGTATTTTTTGCCTTTCCATGTAATTTTTTCTGTTCTTCTCTTTTACATTTCAGTTCCTCCCGAGGAGCCTCGCATATTCGATGCACAAGGCAAGGAAATCTTCCAGATGGCGGGTCCATTTCGTGAGGGATACGAGCTTTTTTTATGCTGTCAAGTTAAGGGAGGTAAGTGATTTGTAAATGTCAAACCCTTGTCACATTTATTGTTGGCCATAAAGGGCTATGAAGGGTGTGTGAATTATGTTGGTACTGGGAGTACAGAATGGGTGCTAACTATATATTTATCTGTGGAGTGTGCATGTAATGGCTGACGTTGCTAAAAATTAGAAGGTTACGCTTAACGCTTCTTGTAGCAGATAGCTAGTTTTATAGTTATAGTTAAATGTATGTGCGTATGTTATTAAATGTTTGTGCTTTAATATTGTTCAGATATCAATAATTTTTTATGGTGTGCTTAGGCTGATGAAAAGTGCTTGTAGATATGTTTAATGTTTGGTTAAAAAAAAAACAATCTTTAAGTTTGGAATGCATAGAAAAGGAGATGCTTAGCTTTTGAAAAAACATGCTTCAACTTGATGCTTAACTTTTGAAGTCTTACAGCAGCAGAAGTTGAAGTGAAAACAGAGAAGACAAATTGACCAAAAGTTTGTAGGTCGTTTAAAGTAGTTTAAATTATTTAAATACTGTAAAATATACAGTATTAATTTTTAAAATGTTTCTAAATATTTAAAATCAAACCAGCAAAAATAAGTACAAGTAAAACTGTAGGTACCAGTGCCTAGGTAATTAAAAAATAATTACTTAGTATAAGTACTTCCCTACTTGTGCCTAAAAATTGCAACTTCAAGTACATTACTTTCAAGATTTTCTCAAGTACTTTATGAAGTACTTGGTGATTTTTGTACTACATTCTTACAAAAAATAAAAACATCATGTGTTTGTTGTGTATCCCAATAACCTCGAATTATTTTTAATTGTAAAAAATTAGTTAAAAAATTATAAACAACAAATTCATTTATATATTAATTAAAAAAAAAATTATAAGATTTTTTAGGTAGCAGTGCAGACACAGGGCTTGTTCGTAGTAATCACAAAAACATGTAGCTATATACAAAATCCTTAACATATAATTTAAATTTTATCAGTGTTGGTCTTCATCACTAAAGCTCTGCAAAGAACCATCCAAGCACACTAGTTATGTGTTGTTATTTTTTCTTATATCTACTTGTATCGGTTTCGCTCTCTGAGCATTGAGTATGTATGGAATATTTATATTTTAGATAACGATAGAACAGGTATGAGAGTGTGAAATTACCAAGCATCAAAAATACTAGTTGGAGAACAAACGCAACAAACAGATATAACGGTAATATTGTTGTCTTTACTTGGAACATCTGGAGTATGTGACGTCAGCAGGCACGCAACCAGAAATTTTTTGGGGAGAGTTTTAAAATAAGTCAGACTTACATATAAAAAAACACGTTACTACATCGGCCATTGTGTACTGGTTTGTTAAACCGATTTTTGCACTAATAGGTCCTAGTAAAAACCTCAGCCAGGGCAAGCAACATCTTCACCTCCATACCGGGAAAATTGAACGCCTTAAAATCAAAGAAAAAACCTTTTCTTGGTTTTTTTGAGAGTAAGCTGCATTATTTCAAAGATAGAGTCTGTTACTTTAAAGAATGTTTCTTCAAAATTATATCTGCATACGAAGAATTAGAAAATCGTGTGCGATTGCCAACATTGAATTGTAATTATAAAAAACACACTTTAATATCTACACCAGTTAATTTTATTACATATCATCAACAAAAAGAAAAGAAAAAAAGAAAAAAAAACTTCTTTGCCCGCCGTGCAAATGCAGCTTTGCACGACCGCCGTCGATTGTGTGAAGCTGTATTTCACCAATGGCTTCACGAATATTGTCCTTTAAAGCGTCAATTGTCTCTGGCTTGTCGGCGTAACACTTATCTTTGTGGGCACCCCACAAATAATAGTCCAACGGTGTCAAATCGCAGCTCCGAGGTGGCCAAACGACATCAGCTCTGCGGCTGATAATGCGATCTTCAAAAACAGGACGCAAAACATCGAGTGTAGCTTCCTCCTCTTCAAGTTTTGTAAACAAACATTCTTTCAACATGGCCCGATAACGATGACCATTGACTGTAACGGCCACACCTTGCTCATTTTCGAAGCAAAATGGCCCAATTATGCCTACGGACCAAAATCCGCACCAAACAATGACTCGTTTTGGGTGCATCGGCTTTTCAATGCATTTTGCTTGTTTACATACCCGCCAAGATCAAAATGAGTTTCATCTTTTTGGCAAAATCGGCATCTTCTGTAAGTCGATCGCAGGCCCACTCAGCGAAGCGAAAACGCATTGGATGGTCAGTTGGCTTCAACTCCTGAACCAATTGGACTTCGTATGGCGTCATACCAAGGTCTTTATGCAAAATTCTTCTCAATGATGTCTCCGAAATGTTCAATTGTTGACAACGACGGTGAATTGATGTTGATGCCGCTTCACGCACACTTTCTGCCACAGCAGCAATATTCTCGGGTGTACGCACTGTTTTTGGCTTTTCACGCTTTGGTTTATCGATGAGGATGCCAGTTTCTTTCACTTTTTTCACAAGATAACGAACATACGGAGCTGACGGTGCTTCTGTTCTTCCCAAATCCGTACGCAATTTTCGCACACATTCCGCAACATTACCATGATTTTCAAAGTAATGTCGCAATATTTCCCAGCGTTGTTCAAGCGTATACACAACCATATTCGTTCAGCGGAAGGATAAAACTAATTATCTGTCAAATCATACATGTGCTAAGTGTTACCATTCACGAAATAGGCACTAGTTGAAAAAAAAAAACGTTAGATGGCGGACCCTTGGGCGGTATGGGTTCAAATCTTCACCGCAGACGAAGGTAAGATTTTTAATTTCATATTTCATTTAATTTAATTGCTTAATTTAAATTGTTATAAAAAACACAAGCAGCAAAGAGAAGCCGAGAGAAGGCATTAATTTCATGAAACCATGTTCTTAAAATCAAATTAAATCTAACATTCTGCGTCTTTGCCGTAACGAATAAAAGTCTTTGTGCCAAAGTATATTTTCTTTACTTTTACGACTTTTCCATAGATTTTTAAGGACATACGTCTTTGCCACAAGAATTTAAGCTTTTAATTCAAAGTATATTGTTCTTGGGAATCTAACAATCTTTGTGTCTTTGCTGTAACGATGTTTTGTCTTTGGGCACAAGCTAACCAATAAAAGTCTTTGTGGCAAAGTGAATTTTTTTGTTTGGGTGCAGTGGTGGACTGACCATACTTTAGGATCTGGAGAATTCCAGAAGGGCCAGTGCAATTTGGGGCCGGTTGCCGTATAGCTGATGATGTAGCTATAGATGCATTTAAAATCGAACACTTAAGTTTTAGATAAATCAAAAACAAATCAAGGGGCTCTACGAAATAATCCCCAAACGATATTACGAAAAAAAAAAAATAAAATAAGCCGATGAAAATTCCGATACATTTTTTTTGATATGAAATAACACCCAATTGTTTTTTTTCCCTTGGGGCTTATGTCACTATGAAATAACGAAAAAAAAAAAAACGAAATGGCCAATTTCAGCCCTTGAAAGGACTTTGACCGAGCTTCTTATGATCAATTGTGTTGTGCGTGTTGTGGAATGTTTGAACACAAATGATCGAAAACTGGAGCTACAAGTTTTTTACCGACTCCGAACGGCTTATGTTCTCAAGAAGCTTTTCATGGCAGATTTTACTCTCTGAGGTTTGCCATTGTCTGCAGAGAGATGATGGCAGAACAGAAAAATTAATTCAATTGAAAAACTTTTTCTGTGGCAGGTGGGATTCGAACCATTATGAAATGACACCCAATGAAATATCCCCCAAATAAAATTTTGTTTTGGGTTAATTTCATATTTTTTTTTTTTAGGTTACTTCATTCATTTGGGTAGTATTTAATTTTTAGAATTTAGGGGTTAATTAATTTTGTTTGGGGCTTATTTCATTTCGTTTGGGGGTTATTTCATATTATTTGGGGATTATTTAATTTCTGTAATTTAAGTTTTTAAAGAGTTGCGTGTAACGTTATTTACTTTTTGTAACCGTTTTCTTTTTTTTAAAGCCGGTTTTGTAAAACTATAAAATAAAAATGTTTACAAGAAATGTTTACAAAAACATTAGGCTTCTGTTAATGGGTCGTGTCCGACTCATTGTTAGTTCTAATTTGAATTAGTAAAAGCTTTTCATTCGCATTTTTTGAAATTTTTGATTGTTCTTGTATTTATATTTTCTGTGTAGCTGCGCCTTTTATAAAATATCAATTCGGTAAAAGGCGCAGATGAAAGCAATATTAATTGTAATATTTATATTATTTTAATTAGAACTAATTATAAGTTCTGGAACAGCATTAACATTAATTATATCCCTTCCATTCAAAAGTCGCCTACGGGCTTCTAAACGATATCTCCCCACACGTTGATTTATTTCCTGTTCCTTCATACTTTACTAATTATTTTAACTTGTCCAACTCCCAAAATTACCATGTGCACAACTGGAAAATGACAGCGACCCTTGAGTGTTATTTCATTTTGTTTGGGAATTATTTCATTTTGAGCTAAAATTGTTTTTTTGGGGCTTATTTCATTTTATTGGGGGATATTTCATTGGGGCATATTTTATTTTTTATTGGGGCTTATTTCATTATCAAATGAAATAAATTTTGGTTTAGCCCCAAAATTATGGGGCTTATTTCAATTTAAATTTGGGTGTTTTATCCATTTCATTTGGGCATAATTTAATTTTGCCATTTTGGGGCTTATTTCATTTTTGTTGGGGCCTTTTTCATTGAGTGTTATATAATTTTTTTCGTTGGGTCTTATTTCGTTTTGGGGCTATTTCGTAGCTCCCCACCTGCATACCAAATTTCATTTTGAAAACATGACATTAAGGATTTATAATTATTTCGTAAAAGTGGGCGTATTTATAGTCCGACCACGCCCATTTTTGGAACAGTTATGCACAATGAGCATACAAACTAAATTATATGTCTGAAATATATAAATTTTATTGATTTATGGGCGGTTAAAGTAGGCGTGGCAAATGTAACATAGTCTATCACAATTTTGCTATCACAAATAACAAATCGGTTGGTTTTTATATCGCTGAAATCGGTTCAGTGGTTCTCGCATGATTGTGGATCATCCGTTTAGTGTCACAACGCTTTTATATAATAACTAGCAGGATCCAGTGAACCCAGGTTCGAATCCTCCATCTGACACAGAAAATTTTTTCAATTGAATTAATTTTTCTGTTCGGCCGTCACCTCTCTGCAGACTCAGGGTAACCTCAGGGTAAAAACTGCCATGAAAAGCTTCTTGAGAACATAAGCCGTTCGGAGTCGGCATAAAACATGTAGGTCCAGTTCTCGATCATTTATGTGCAAACATTTCACATCACACACAACACAATTGATCATAAGGAGCTCGGTCAAAGTGCTTTCAAGGGCTGAGATGGCCATTTCGTTTTTTTTTTTTATGCAAAAATCTAATCTACCACGTAAGTAATACACGGTTTTAATTTGAGCAAAATCCGTTCAGCCGTTTAGATTTGTATAAAAGTCAAACAAACAAACAAATAAACAAACAAACAGAAAATAATTTTTATTAATATAAATAGTATAGATAGATAAAAACCTTGAAATTAACAGAGATTCACTTCATCAAAGAATCATTGCTTGCACCAATTCTTTGATTTTTAGGTTCAGTGAACTATAAAACCACATCCAAGCTCTTGATTATGCACATGGCCACTACACCATAGGTGTAGTAGTTATCACAGGATGCTTTCCATAAGAAAACCTGTCCCTTTCATCTCATTTCTCATATTGCAGTGATATTTTTATATCTTTCTATCTTTATATATATCTTTCTAGATATATCAATCACTTGGATAGAGCCAATACACAATTTTTAAAAACTCTTACAAATCTTCAGTTTTAACTTAGTTTAATCGATCACTAAAATTAGTCCGTTGGTTTGTGGGAAGTTGACCTCAAAAACGTTTTTACTATTGAATTATATGGGTACACTAATGTTAGCATGTGATTTTTAAGTACCTCCAATAAATAAATACTAAGTATTTGAAAATCTTTTTAAATGCACCCCACTGTTTAAATGTGGCCAATGTATCTGCGATAGCTATTTAAAAAATGATTCCTCAAAATGTTCCTTGAACTTCTGTTTGTGGAAACATAATCATAGAAAATAAATATCCAGCTGAGATGGTTCAATTAGAATGCAGAAACTGTCAAGGCACAACTTCCTTGAGTGTAAAAAAAATTGTTCTGCTCATATAAGATTTGATACATCAAACTGTCATGCAAACTCAAGCATCCTCAACAAAAATTGACAAGGTTCGGGGTGGTTCAGCCGTAATCCATACTGATGTTAACTTTACATTTTACATCAAATATATTTTAGATCACATAATGAATGAGAAGAAGAGCCATAAAAAAACCGCTTTCAATATTGATTCACAGTTTGACTAAGAAACCTGCTGTGTTTTGGCAACAACCAGCGTGACCTCGAACGAAAGCCGGAACAAATATCAAAGGATATGCTTACTTCTGTATTTAAAAGAATGTGTTTAAGTTTTACAGTCGAGCCTAGACAACAACATTTAGTAAAAACGAAGGACTCATTAAAAAAACAAAAATAAGAAACAATAAATTGTGCCAGGCTGTACTAACTCCCTAAGTTAAATTTTTTTCTTTCTCTATAGGATCGGGATGGAAATGGGTTGCGGTTGTTGCTGGTCGCAACTGCTTCACAATTTCCGGTGCTTTGCTGTTACTTCCGTAACGTTTCTTGTGCTATTTGTTCAACATAATGTTGCAATTTTTCAAGTCAACTCAACCCCTCGTGTAGATAATTTTTTTTCTTCCATCATCAGCATCTGACCGCGAGACATGCTCGCATACGGCGTTACGTATGGAAAATAGTTTGTATACTTTTTCTAAACTAATGTCGCTGTCTTTTTTAAATGTTTGTGTGTGTGTGTGTGTGTATCTTTGTTTGTGTGTGTTATACTCTCTCTTAGGCGAAACAGCTGTTTATTTTCTAGGTTATGAGCAACTTTTGACTATTTTGGTCCTTATTCCGAGCTGTGCGCATTGCACACACACATCCATAAAAAGATGCCAGTATATAAATGTATCTACCAAGTATGTCAGGATGTTGATATATACAAACGTAAATACTATGCAGTAAAGCTGGAAAATTTATTATGACATGACATGTTGTTGTCGGTACTTGCTTTTTTGTTGTTCATTTTTACTTTTTGTAACTCGTTGTTGTTTGTTTCTGCCGTATTACTGTTGTTGTTGTTGCTATTGTTTGATCACAACTCGTTTAGAAAATTGCTAGATTTTTATCGAGTTGACAGAATTTATTTGAGCTTCATGCCCCCGCCACCCATCACTTCTTCCGCTTACGTTCATCTACACTGTAACATTTAGCTACGCAGGCCATCAAGTCTGTTTGTATGTGTTTTGCTTGTTTGTTTGTGGAGCTAGTTTTTGTTGGGTTAGTGTAAATATGTCGGGTATTAATATTAATATGCTGTTTGAAGTTTACGAGCTGAAATAAGTGTCAGCATAAAAAAAAAAAATACGAAAAAAAATGGCATGTTGATGGCAGTTACATACTTTTTATCGCTGTTAGGGGATTACCTTCTATAAGAATTTCTTTGAGAGGGAAGTTTAAGTAGCTTAAAATTAATATTTTTGATGTTCTATGCGGTCGGATTGTCACAATCCTTGATGTCGATGCTGCAGGAGAATTACTGAATAGTAAATGAGTTTTTAAGATGGTTGACTTACATGTCACATCATTAACCAGGCAACAAAGTAAGTGCTTAAAATCTCACAAACAAACACTGAGGTAGCATCCAGTAAGAGAAAAAGTATGATTGGCATAGAGGAGATTAAAAAAGAAATAATATTAAGCACATGTTATGCAATCTGAAGCTTTAAAGCTTAGCTTATGAGATTAAAAATTATTAGATATAACCAATTAATTTAAAATCTTTTATGTAATACTTTCATATGTCTTAAAATTTTTTAAACTTGCAATATTTTAATTTCCTAAGGTCGTCCTCCGCCCAAGGTCACCTGGTGGCGCGATGATTTAGAACTTATCGGCACCAGTCACACATCCGTTGAGAAGGGCGTCTCCGTAATGGTCAATCAATTATTAATTGGTACAACGACCAGAGATTATTTTGGCTCGAAAATTCAATGTCGAGCTCAAGGAACCAAGCTCGTATCGCCTGTGATAAAAGAGGTCACTGTGCAAGTGCATCGTAAGTTTAGCTCAACAATTTTTTCCTACTTCGCTACTTCTTTATAAGTACTTTTTTCCATTTTAGTAAAACCGGTACGCATTAAAATTGTGACACCCAATGAACTGCTTACAGCTGGACATCCAGTGCCTTTAAGATGCGAGTCCTGGGGCTCATATCCAGCTGCTAAAATAACCTGGCTACTCGAAGGGGAGCCAATACGTAATGCAGACGTAACGGTGCACAGTGACCGCGAGGTAAGTAAATAAAAGATGAGTGTGAATATGTAAAATTTATCTACAGTGAAAAAAAATTTTTTTTTGTGTTTTTATTAAACTTTACTTTGTTATTTTATTATTATTTTATTGTTATTTTATTAAACTTTATTAAACTTTGTTATTTTTTTATTAAAACTTTACACAAAAGAAGGCAAATTGAATATGTGATTTACTGAATTTTTTGCTTTGTATAAGTTAAAGTTTAAAAACGAATTTTTATTTTAGGCACTATGTGCCACTTCTTTATTAAACATTCACTTAAAAACTAAACTACTAATTGAAAGTTACCCTAAGTTATACCTATTCTGGGCACATTGAAGATGATGATGTAGTTGATGTAGTTGTTGTTGTTGCTGTTGTTGTTACTACTGTTGATATTGTTGCTGTCGTTGGTGCTCTCTTTGCCTCATATTTTGGCTATTGTTATTGTTGTTGTTGCTGCTGGTTTTCTACATAGTGGATCCTCCCACGTTAAAAACCATGCAGCTGGCAAATTTATCAAAAGTCACGTACTTTTGAATGTAGCACAGATTTTGTCTTCTAAGCGATTTCGACAGAATCTTGTGTTAACTGCCCCCCTTCTAAGTCTAGGCCGTCCGCGGCCGCTTTAATAAATTGTGCTACCCTTTTAACTTCATTGGTTTTTTTCTTGTGAGTTTGCCATCTTCGGTATAGAAAAATTATAACAATAATTATCACTATGATAGTTAGTATCGTTGTTGCTTGAATTGAACGCGTTTGAATGACCTCATGCAGCTTCTCTAAGTGACTGCGATTATTAAGATGAACTCTATGTAAGTAAGGCAAACTTAAAATTTCCAAATGCTCCGTAAAGTTAACAAACTGGGTCGATGGGACTCCAGGTTGAAGCATTGCAGTTGTTTTGTTATTTAAGAAAACTCTGCTATTTATGCGTACCATTTTTTCAAAAGTTATAAGAAAGGTGCCAGATACAGTAACTGAAGAATTGTTCGCTTCCAAAACTTCTACAGTTTGGTCATTAATGATGATAAGGCCACTGTCTACTTCAACAAGTGGGGGAAGTTGATTAAATATTGTTTTACATGATGCTTTATGATTGTTGAAAAGCTGATGCACGCATACGGTATCCGTTGCTATTTCGCAGAAACTGGCTGTTAGTGCAGCTGTACAATTTTTTACTGGAATTATTGAATCTCCACAATCCGCAACCGTATCAGTTTCCAAAAAAATTGTTTTGTTACCTTGTGCCACCGGAAATACCCTAACTAAACTACATAATTTTTTTAATTCTTGGAAATTTTATTATAAAATAAATTACATATTCATTTTGTAAAATCTTAAGCTTAGAATTACTTATTATATCACTTATACTAACATTTACGTACTCAGTGATCATTATTTGCGAAATTTCTTTGGAGTCTAAGATAACAGGATTAACTATATTTATTTTGCCTAATATTATAGAGTAAATTACATTGTCCAAGTCCGTAATAACTGCTCTGTTCCTAGCCATCAGTAACTCAAATAAGTGTCCAGTGTCAATTTCAGTTTCCTTGGTGTTTTTCAAAATCTTATTTACTGTCTCAGTAAGTTTATTTACCTGTTCCTGTATTTGGGTGTTGATGGAATACTGTCGCTCATTGGCTTCAATGAGTTGATTTTCCTTAATTTTTACCTCATTAAAATCGTCAAAATCAGGGGTGCCGGCGATGTACTTAAGTGCAGTGCCAATTATATTTATACTACGGGCATGCCTATGGTGGATTTGTAGGGTATCAAGTAGTCGGAAAATCTGATCAACGTCCGATTGAAGGAGTTTCCGCATATGTGATTGTGGAAAAAGGTGGAGTATGTCTGTGGTCTCACTTACAACATTACTATAAGTTGTTAAATTTGTACAATGTACAATATAGTCATAGCTTTCCCAAATTGCTACTTTTCCATCGGTAATTGGTATGAAATTTGATTTTGAAAAATCAGTTATTTTACTATTCGATCCCTGAGCACTTACTAACATGAATAGTAATCTGAAAAATAAAAAAAATAAAAAAAAAATAAAAAATACGTTCTACCTCAACAGATTATTATTAATTAAAATAAACCTTATTACCTAAGGTTGCACTTGTGAACCTTCCTGTTGTCAATTAAAACAGTTTAATTCCTTTCCTTCCGGTTCCTTCTGAACCGTTTTTTCTATAAATACCTTAGTAAACTTATTACCTATTCTCTTATTGGTCTTAACGTAGACTTTGTCTCCTGGTTTGAAATTTTTAGTCCTTTTGTTTTTATTATTTCTTTTTAGCTCTATTTCCTGTGCTTTAATGATTTTGGATTTAATTTCTGTTTTAAGGGCAGTAGGCATAGAAAATATTAATTCGATTGGCTTCCAACCGGTAACAGAATGAATCGATCTATTGTATTTTGACGTTGCAAGAAGTATTAACTCATTTGTATCACTTATTGCTTGATCAAGCTTAGTACATCTTGCAATTTCTGTAAGGGTACTATGAAATCTCTCCACCTGTCCATTGGTTGTACTATGGAAAGGAGGAGTTGTGAAGATGTTTGCACCGAAATGGTCTCTAAGAAGAAACTTTACTGTTTGGGAATTTAATGATTTTTCATTATCGAATGTAACATTTTCTGTTTTAT
Organism: Coremacera marginata; assembly: GCA_914767935.1. Lineage (NCBI taxonomy): Eukaryota > Metazoa > Arthropoda > Insecta > Diptera > Sciomyzidae > Coremacera > Coremacera marginata. The sequence continues at coordinate 168,905,530 of OU612043.1, read as the reverse complement.
TGAAACAATTAAGAATTTGTAATAACGCTCGTTTAACGTCAACAATGGCTCTACTTTCAATAGGAATAACTATAGCAAATTTTGAGAATTTGTCCACGCAAGTTAAAAAGTGATGCTTATCGGTGGAATATATATCAATATGTATCATTTCACCAGGACGAGATGGTATCGGAGTTTTCCCTATTTCTGGATTAACCGGATGCCGCTGATATTTGGCTTCCTTACAAATTTTACAATTTAAAGCTATCTCTTTCAATTTTTTTCGCATATCTGGAAAATAATAATCATTCAAAACTTGCTTAATATTTTCTCGATCAGAACGATGCGCTCTATTATGTTCCATTGCAAGTATTTCATTCTGATCATCTTCATTGAAAATATCATTAACTTGTTTCGTAGTATAACGAAATTTTACAGATGGAAATTTCCTAACGACTTCATCTTGGATTTGCCCTAAAATCGGCAAATCACACAATATACCATTTACAACATCAGGATTAATACATTCCCCAATTAAGTCCATTAGATCCTGTAAGTTTTTGAATGTAATATGGTGTCTTATCTTCGATTTAAATACTATCTTCGTAACTTTTGTCGAACTTTTACCTTTTTCTAAAATAATCTGATTTCTAAATGAGTTCACAGGGTTTGCTACTATTGGAATTACTTCCGATAAAGATTCTTCGCTATGCATCGTATTGGATATTGAATTTTCTGAATGCTCTATTGCATTAATGTGTTGTCGAGATAACGCATCGGCAACGAGATTATCCTTTCCAGGCTTGTAAAAAAATTGGGGCGAAAACTCCTCAACAAATGCTCGCCAACGCTTTATTTTTGTATTTGGATTTTTGTCTGAAACAGCAAAAGTTAAGGGCTGATGGTCTGTGAAAATGTTCAGCTGCCTCACACCGTATAAATAATTTCGCAGCTTTTGAAGTGCCCATACAATTGCTAAAAGTTCTCTTTCGTTTGTTGCATAATTTTCTTCAGCAGATGACAATGTTCTGGAAATCATTGTTATTGGTCTACCTCCCTGCGATAATACTGCACCCAGAGCGTGAGCCGATGCATCAGTTGTTAGATCAAAAGGTTTACCGTAATCAGGGTATAAAAGAAGAACTTCTTCGGAGGATAAAATTCTTTTAACTTTCTCAAAAGCCAGTATTGCGTCACTATCTAATTTAATTTTAATATTTTTCGATTTATTAGCCCCTATGTGGCCATTTTCTCCTCTCAAATATTTTGTAAGAGGTTTTACTATAGAAGCGTAGTCTTTAACAAACCTTCTATAGTATCCTGATAGTCCTAAGAACGATCGTAAACCACGAAGAGTACAAGGAGTTCTATAATTTATTATATCATTGATCTTGTCAGGACATGTTTTGATTCCTTCCTTTGAAACAATAAACCCCAAAAATTCAACCTCTTCTTTGAAAAATTTCGACTTTTCCATTGAAACTCTCATATTTGCCTGAAACAACTTTGTTAAAATTCGTTTTATGTCCCTGTAGTGTTGTTCCTCATTACTTGAAAAAATTATTACATCATCGATGTAAACATGGCAGCATTTTCCGATTTCATCTCTGAGAACATCATCAATTGTTCTCTGAAAAATGCCAGGGGCATTCTTAAGTCCAAAGGGAAGTCTACAAAATTCATACTTCCCATTATTTATGGAAAAAGCTGTCTTTTCCCTATCTTTTTCCGCTAACTTAATCTGGTGAAATCCAGACTTTAAATCTAAAGTTGTAAATAAAGCTGACTTTCCCATATTTGTCAAAATAACAGAAGTATCGGGGATGGGATATTTGTCACAAATTGTTTTGCTATTCAGCTTTCTAAAATCGATCACCATTCGCATTTTCTTTTGCCCATTCTCATCAACCCCTTTTTTATCCACAACCCATATAGGATTGTTGTATGGTGATTTAGAAGGGCGAATAATGCCATCTCGCAATAAATTAGCAATTTCTTCATTTATAAATTTGGAAGCAGCAATTGGGTAAGGATACGATTTGGAATACACTGGCTCATTGTTGACAGTTCTTATTGTAGCAACCACGTTAGTATTAAATGGCAATGCTTCATTTGGATTAGCAAAGACCTTTGAGTGTTTCTCTAAGATTAGTGAAATCATGTCGCTCTCATTGGGTTTAACTGTAGGATTTTCACGTAATACTACGTTATTAACATCCTTACAGTTGTAATATTGCAACTTCTCTTGACCACCCTTGTAATGCAATATTCCTGTTTTTAAGTCCAATTTAGCTTCGATTTCCTTCATAAAATCAAACCCTATTATGCCATCAAATGTTTTTAATTCAGAAAGGATATAAAAATGTGTATTTCTTCCGAAAATATTAACACAACATTTTTCATATATCTCGGCGGTGCCATGAATTGATTGTACTCTAAATGGTTTATCGATTTCCTTTAATCCTTTTAGATTTGTATTATGTTTCATAAAATTTTTTCCCGCACCTGTATCAATTAAAAGCTTTATTGATCGCCCTGCCAGCTCTCGGCTTACATATGGCAGGAGCGATTTTCTCCTAAAAAATTAATTTCTTCAAAAAACTCGCTTTGGGCTTTGTCATTACTAAAATGTTCTTCATCGGTATTTTGATTTATATGGTTTATTCTTTGAATTTTAGGGAGAGTCTGCCTATCGCTGTCACGCTGTCTTTTAAATGCCTCTCTTTGATTATTATTAGGCAACGGCCTCTGATATGATTGACGAGTTTCGGAGGAGTCCTGTGCGATCCTCCAGTTTGGATTGAAACTATTTCTCTGTCTCAAATTTGAAGTAGAAGGATCAACATCCATGGGGGTAGGATTATTCTGAGGGTGTCCGTTAACTTGCCTATAGTGAGGAGAATATTGCGGAGCAAAGGATCTTCTGTTATTATGTCCTGTCTGATTAACTTCATTTCTATTGCTAAAAGAATTCGCGAATGAGTATCGGGCATGGTTAGCCTCCAATTCTTGCGCTAACGCCAAAGCGCTGGGCATATCCACAGGCTGTGACGAAAACATTATGTCGCTCATGGGCCTACGTAATCCTGATATGAATACCCTGAGAGCATCTTGCCTATACTTCTGGCATAATGACAAAATGAGATCATTATTACCCTCGTGTGACATTATAGTTTTATTTACAATAAGTGTTAATTTTTTTTCCACTTCATCATAAAATTCTACAATTGAAAGCTTTCCTTGACGGAGAGTCGACATCTCTTGTTCAATTAAATAAATGGGTCTTTTGTCAGCGTATGTTAAAGTCCTAAACGCGCAATAATTGCGTTGAAAATTAAGGATTGTGTTGAATGATGATAATACCTGATCAGCCGGGCCTACAATTTTATTTCGCATAATTGCTACCGCTTGGTAGTGCCTCGAGCTACTTTCATATTTATCAAAAAGCTTATAAGCTGCAAAGGCAGCTTGTCTCCAACTAACATATCGTGTCCTGTCGCCATTGAATTCAGGTAGTGATTTTACGATATCGAGAGATTCTTCGCATTTCACAGCCGGATTTATCTCAACTGGTTTATATTGTTCTACCCTAGCTGGTGTTTCTAAAGTCCTGATTCGTTCCGTCAGTTGTTCTATTGTCCGCTCAAATGCCAACCTAGTTCTTTCTGTTGCTGTGGTAACAGCAGCAGAAATTATTATTCTTAGTTGTTCGTCGGACATTTTTTTTTAAAAAAGAAAAATAATAATTTTAAAATTTTATTTTTTTTTAATTTCTATTTTTTATAGTTTATTCTTACAAAAAACTTTAAATAATTTAATTCAATATGTAACCTCACAAAGAAGAAAAAAAAAAACAGATCACTGAGTACTTACATAAACATAATCATATTAACAGTTTATTTCCTTATCTCTTGATTTACTTTGTTTGCTGTGTTCTTCTTCCTTTGCTATGTCGATCGTGTAACTCTCGTAAAGTTCTCTTTCGTTGTTTATTTGTCTTATTGTATTTTAATTGATTTGTTTGTCCTTAGTTCTTTCAAAGCACATTAAATTTTCTTTCAGTTTGTTTTTATTTGCCTTATGGTATTTTAGCACATTAATTTTCTTTCAGTTTTTCTTTTATTAATTGTTTATCCTTAGCTTCTTTAGAGCACATTTAATTAATTTGTTGTCAGTTTTAAGTTTATTCTTTATAAGAACTTCAGTTTTCGTTGGGCGCCAGTTAAAGTTTAAAAACGAATTTTTATTTTAGGGCACTATGTGCCACTTCTTTATTAAACATTCACTTAAAACTAAACTACTAATTGAAAGTTACCCTAAGTTATACCTATTCTGGGCACATTGAAGATGATGATGTAGTTGATGTAGTTGTTGTTGTTGCTGTTGTTGTTACTACTGTTGATATTGTTGCTGTCCGTTGGTGCTCTCTTTGCCTCATATTTTGGCTATTGTTATTGTTGTTGTTGCTGCTGGTTTTCTACATAGTGGATCCTCCCACGTTAAAAACCATGCAGCTGGCAAATTTATCAAAAGTCACGTACTTTTGAATGTAGCACAGATTTTGTCTTCTAAGCGATTTCGACAGAATCTTGTGTTAACTTATACAAAGCTGCGTCAACATCGCCCAGTCTCTGTTGAAGGTTTTGGGACTTTCTTCATTGGGACTTTTTCAATGGGTTCTATTTCGTAGCGCCGCAATTGAGTGTTTCATTTTTGTAAAATTAGGTGCAGTTTACCATTTAACCCTAGAATACTAACCTTATTTCACTATACGTTATATTATTCGTTAGAAGAAAGTACATTTTAAGTAGGTTGATATTCTAGGGTTAAGGGTAAAACTCACAGTTAACTGCAAAAAGGTTCAATTAGTACATGAATTATGTAATTTTTCTCAGAACTCTTCTCAGAGATTTGAAAATAGGCTTGCGATGGTGGCGCACTAACACCAAAAAAAAAATCCATGCCTAAAACACACGAATTAAAGCGTATTTATAACAAAATATTTCGTGGTTTTAGTCTACGAAAGTCTTTCGTAAATAAAACTAAAAAATTTCGTGCATATGACGAAATTTTTATTAAAATTTACGAATTTTTACAAGAAGTTTTACGAAAAATTCGAAAATTCGTAGTTTTTATCGCGTGGCGACTAGATTTCATGAGAGATGTTGACCGCGCATCCTTCGGTGACTGCGGAATATGAGTGCATCCGCACGATTTGCTTATTCTACGACTGGCCCAACGAAACGGCGTGTTGTCAGGGCATGTGATGTCTGCGCATTTTAAGGTGACTTCTGCGTTTCATTTATTGTTCCCGAGTGCTTGCAAGTGCTTGCGAGAAGTTGACAAAAGGAACGCTCTTCAAATCTGAATAAGAAAATTGTTTGCTACTGAACAAGGGTAGCAGGGAGCAGTCCCGAGTGCTTAGCTAGCAAAAAGTTTGTTAAATGGAACGTTTTCAGTATGTGATACTTTGACCTACATTAAATTTCACTCAGAAACTTTGTATTTCGGTAAATATACGAAAAATTTCGTTAAAAAAAAAAAATTGAGTTCAAAAATATAATAACGAAAGATTCGTGAAATAAATAAAAAGTTTCCTTTATATTACGAAATTATTTTTTAAGAATTTTTTTTTTTCGTAAAAAAAGCAGGGTTTAGTTTATGTGCACCGCTTTTGAATTAAATTAGTTTTTAAATTAATGTATTTGTTTTTGACATTTTAAGTGAAATTTTATTTAGTTGCAATTTTTACAATAGTATGGTAGTCACGTATATTCAAAACAAAGCATCATAATTTAGGGTTAAACACACGTTACTACCCATAGATGAAAAAAACTTTTAAGAAATTGTCTTTATGAACGCATACTTATAATTTTATAAAGGCAAGTATTGGCAAAAAAGGGGTTTTTTCAAAACTGTAACGTGACGGCGTAAAAAACTGGACATGACATATTTTTTTTGCACGTCAAAATTTCTGGAAGCACAGAATTTAGGTTGGAAATGTTTTTTTTTACAGTTCTGCGAAATCGATCATAGCATAATAGAAATTTAAAAATATGCTTTTATGGGATTTTTGGTTTTCTCTTCCCAAGAATGTTGGTAACATTGAGTGGAAATCAGTTGTCATCAGTATTAGTTTTTTTACTAAATTTCCAAACATATGAAATATTTAGCAGTTTTCTAAATTAGAAACTTCTATATGTTGAAATTTGAAATTTCGCAACGAAGTCAATGAGTCCTTAAAATGAGACATTAACCACTTATCATTACGGTGTAATTCGGTCGGCCGATTTCGAAGATTATTTTCAGGAATTGCTTATTTTGATCCCTAGATCGTAATTTCTGAATCTAAAAAAAACCAAAATTCTGGTTTCCCGGTAAATGGGTGTTGCTTTCGCCTTTAATGTTTCATATTTTCAGTTTAGTTGCATACGATATAGTCGTAAAAGACAAAATATCTCTTCACATTGAATTTTTTTTATTTTGGGAAGGCATTGAGGAACTTTTACAAAAAGCGAGGTGACTATCAGGTTGTAGAGAGGGGAAGGGCAAAAGGTGGAGGTAAAGGCAATATCGTCTAAAAAAAGTCAGTCAACCGGACTAATTTTTGCTTTTAAAATCTTTCAGATAAATGTGCTTTCTAAAATATTTTTTAACCCCCTTCACTACGCTCGTGTACATTGAGTTATGACCACATTTAAAATGAACACTTTTGGTTTTTAAGTCACTTTATCTATTTTTGTACCACATGAAATATTCAATTGAACTTTCTTGAAAATAAAGTAAAAAATTTAATTCAAAGTTTGTTCAATTGAAATTACCAATGTTTTTGTACCTTAAGGTATATTTTGTACAACAGCACATTTTCAAAAAAATAAAATTCCCTTGTTACAATCCACTTCGTTTGGAAGAAATATATTTTTAAATAATTTTATGTTACCATCAATATATCCAGCGCTCAAATTAAAAACTCTCCATCAACAAAACTTACACTTTTTTGGATAATGAGAAGTTAATTTTAGTTGCAGTATAAATCAATTGATAAAAGTTCAAAAAAATTGCTTTAGAATTATTTAAATTTTTGTCTACGGAATTTATTTTTTAAATGCATGTAACATCGGTTAAGATTTTACTGTTAGAGACTGTTAAGAAAAGCTTTTTCTTAAAGAAAATTCAAAAATCGAATAAACGAATGTTTTTCATTTCAGCCTTACTAAAAAACTGATATTCAATTTTAGCGTCAGCTTTTTAATTTAGTAGCAGCTGTAGCCTCTGCGAAGCTTTTGGTAAAAATCTTTTTAAAGCTGACACTAATTAGAGCCAGCACTAAGTTATTTTTTTTGGTAAGGCTGTTAGATTAGATTTTTAACTTGTTTACTAAAATTATACTCAATCGATTTTTTTTTTGTTTTTTTGCTGTCAAACTTAATGAACAAATTATTTATGCACTAAAAACACCAAGACAATAATTTTTGATTGGCAAAAATATTGTGAAGATTCTGAAAAAGTCAAAAGAGCACATTTTTCCTTTTGTACAAAATTGATTCATAAATAGAGGTAAAATATTGTTCGCAATTTGGTTAGCTAGTTTTTCCGGGATACCAAACAATTTCAAAAATTTTAAAGCATTTTTTTCAAAGTCTTAAAAACCAAATGAGCACAATAAAGTACAACAAAAAAGGTAAAAATACACAGGGCTACATTCGTACAGCAGCGTAGGAAGGGGGGGAGGGGTAGAGGCGTGACGGTCCGCCCCGAATGCACAGCCAATAGGGGTAAAAATTAAGGAACAATTTTTTTTAAGAAAATTCTGTATTATTTTTATATAATTATAGATTTTCTTTTAATAGGAGCGTTTAATTTAATATTAAAACATATATGTTTTTCCAATACCTATGCTTGAACTTATTATATGGACTGCAATTTTACATTGCAGATGCCAAAGGGTGCAAAAATACCTGAAATCATTCCTAATAATGCGTTTGTATCAATTAAAACAAATTTAAAACATATAAACAATGTTTGCTGAGGGGTGCAACCATCACACAGATTAATTACAAGTTTTTATATATTTTATATATAGTAATATTTGGATTGATGTTACAATTTTTCATATAACGAATGCTTTTATGTAACTAAATAGAAACTAAAAATATTTATTTGATGCAATATAAATCGTAAATCAGAACTTTGTTAAGGGTGTTTTTTTAGAGGTATGGAATTTCCTAGAGAGATAGATGTCAAACCAGTTGTCAAAGAAAACACATTTTGCTGATATTTATGTTCAATATACTTTGACAATTTATCATACTAAGCCGAACACTGGAACAAAGTTTACAAATTCTAGAAATTTATTTTCAAAATTTGCGCTCTGCGCGGAAAACTAATAGCATCTTTGTGTAAAACGAATGACACGCCGATTTAACGAAGCCTTCGCTGGAAAGCCGAGAGTCAGCTGTTTTTGCTTGATGTAAAAATAATGTCGTGCATAAACGAGAACAGCTGTTCCAGTAAAGAACGATAACGTAACTTTAGTATGAAATTGGCTTTGTGTAAGAAAAAAGTAACGAACGAAATGTTAAAACTTGACGATTAGTAAATTGTCATCGTTGTGAACATTTTTAAAACGGAAGTTGGTATGAAGAAAAGGTAAATAGAATATAATTTATTTTCATCTAAGAATACCCAAATTCTTTCTATATTTTTTAGTACAAAGAAAACAACAAGTGAACAATTTGGATTGCTGGAAATAGAAAAGAATCCAGAGCTTGGAAAAGGCGCTCCAGTCTTTGGTGCAACTATATTATTTACTTTTTACAGTACATAAATCCTTAAACTGAATTTGCAGCAAAAGTAAACAAACAATTATCCAATTAACAAAATAAACGAAACAGCTGATGAAAAAAATGTTGCCACCTATTAAAAATTGCTTGTAATAAGTATGAAATGTTTAAGGTTTTTGTTAGTTTTACGCAATATGTTGGACTTTTACAATCCGGTAATAATGTTTTTGACAAGTACTCACGTTAAGAGTATTTGAGCAACGCAAGCAACGTAACAGTAGACGACGACGCAAGGAAAAAATACATATACGAAGACGAACGAGGCTTAAGACGAAGGCTTCGTTTTACACAAAGATGCTATAACAGAGCACTTCGCACACGTTACGGTGTACATAATCGTCCATCTCAACAAGTTATACGCAAAACGATAAATGAATTTATGTCAACGTTTACTCTAATGGACAATATTCATCCAAAACAAACTCATACTGTGGTTCCGAAGAAACCATCGCCGCTGCAGAGGTGTGTGTGTGTGAGATGAGTGAAAACTGAAGATAGAGCCAATGTTATTGTCAATGCTGAGCGCTACAGGCAAATTATTTCCAACTTTTTGGTTGCGTGAATATCAATTGTTTAAGCGCTAAATGGTTCCAGCAGGAGGGTACAACAAGCAATACAACTCCTGAAATCATCACTTTACTGGGACGAACCTTTGGTGATCGAATCATATCAAGAAATTGGTCTGTCAGTTGGATACCTAGGTCATATGATTTGACTTTTTGTGGAGGTACGTCAAGGCACTAGTCTATGCTGATAAACCAGCTACGACTGACCAGCTGCAACTGCAAATCAACATTTGGCTCATTATTGGCGAGATAGGGCCGACTATGCTGGAAAAAATGGTGCAAAATTTGGCCGACAAGATGGCTTTCTATTAAAACACTAAATGCCATAATATTTCTTGCCAAAAAATGCCAAAAAATATAGTATCTTATTTAAAAAAAGAAAAATCTACACTTCTAAAAAAACCATTTATATAAAAGCTTTGTATTCAAAATCTTTCGGAATCGAAACGGCACTGAACTGTGAGGTTTTTAACGATGAAATTTAAGCTTTTGAGCGTGAAATTGATGACAACCGAAGTTTTCTTTCTGTTTTTATCATGTGCATTTCGAACAAAATTTTTTTAATAACAGTGTCAAGTGTGTGAGTTTTGTGTTACAGTTTGTTCTTAATATGTTAAATAAAACTACTTAACCAAAAAGGCAAGGCGGATTCCAACAAAAAAGACCGAAGAAATACAATCCAAAGAAATAACAGAACTTACCGGATCAATTTGTCAATAAATCTAGGAACAATGCAACGGTGCCTCCTCACGTAAATACATAAGAATTGAATAACCTTTTAGCTGTAGGAAGTTTATTATGTACCCTTAATAGACAGAAGGCACAAAAAGATAGAAAAACAGCAGCAGGAAAACAACATTGATTTCGATGAAGTTATTGAAAAGTTTAGGTCTTTGAAAGCTTAAATTTTTGTATAGAAATTTAAGATATTGATAAGGATAACCACTCTTTGGGGGTGTAAAATCTATTTTTCTCCCCGACTGCTAGCAACCTTAGCTACGCCACTGCATTTGTACAAAGTGCCATTCATGTACAACCCAAAGTTTGCTGTATGAACATAATAAATTGACCATAAATAACTCTCGAACGTTTACGACAATGATTTGTATAATTTCGATTAAACTAAAAAAATTACGAAATGAAACATTTTTTACAATTAAATTGGGAAAACTTGAAAGGAATTTCATTCTATTTTTAGTAAAATTGATGGGGTTTTTAAGTGATTTTATATAGTCTTATGGTAAGTTCCGAAAAGTGATGAAAATCTAGTAAAAATGGATAGAAGTAGTTATCTTTCTACACTATGATGGTCTACTTCGATGGATGCGGTGAAAACAGAAATTGCAAAAAAAAAAAAAAAATATGTGTGAATTTGCAAGGCGCTTATTCTAAATGCGCTTGGGTTAAATTTTCGCAAATTCTAATGATAGCATTTGATTCACCCATCAATTTTACATACGAAATTGTTATGTTCAGTATACTTTGGCAATTTACAATGCAAAGACTTATACCGGAACAACGTCTACAATTTGTGGTAATTTATTTCAAAAATTCGCGTTCTGTTCGGGAAACTTACAGAGCATTTTGAAATCATCTTCAGCAATGAAACAGATTTCTGGCTGAAGGGGTATATTACTTACTTACTTAGGTGGCCGTAACAACCCTTGTCCGGATTTCGACCGACCTCATCAGCTCTCGCCAGGCGCCTCTGCTTTGCGCGCGCCTCTCCAATCGGATACACCAAGTGCGGTTAGGGCTTCCTCAGCCTGGTCCATCCATCGGAGGCATGGTCTCCCTCGTCGTCGTTTCAATCAATCAACGATAATCAACCAATCAATCATAATATCGATAATCAATCAACCAATTATTCAATATGAATGAAATACTCAGTGTACTTCAACAACCTATGTACGATGAGAGTATTATAAAAAGAGACTATCATATTTACTATCCATACCAAAAATCGTTTAAAAATAACGATGATATTCGTATACATATTCAAAATCAGGATCTCTTTGTCTCACCAAGTTAGAGTATGATTTACATTCATGGCTTTATAGTAAAACAGCAAGGAGGAAATGATGTAGTAACAACAGGTGTGAAATTTAAAAACAACTTTGTTTCATATCTGTTCGATGAAATTCGATATGAAATTAATGGTTTTGAAGTTGATCGTACACGTAATCTTGGAATTTCATTAACCATGAAAAATTTCGTATCATTGAATAAAGCTGAAAGTGGCGCATTAAGAAAAGCTGGTTGGGTTACTTTGCAAAATTGGAAATGTACAAGATAATTAAAAACGAAAATTTGGTAATACCAATGGCGTTTAGAAGTTAGGACTATCATATAAATCCTATACTATCAAAGGAAACAAAAGTTTTATGGAATGTAAAGCTTTCACCGCAAAGTGAAATATAATAAGATATAAGATATAATAGTATAAGATTTCTTATAATCGGCTTGCAAAGAGAACAAAGTAAACAGGAAAGAAATATATTTGATCATTGTAATATATCTAATTTAAAAGTATATATATAAACTCTGAATAATATCCCTATGATGATTTAAATAGTCGCTTTGAAATGGGACAGTATGCTGTACTATATGATATGTATGCAAAATTTCAACAAATTTGTTATATGCGGGAATCTCAACCATTGCTAGATGTCGTTGGATTCAAGGCTATTGCGCCACTTATTGTTGTTGATGTAACAAAAAACAAAACATACAAACACTGATAAGAACTCGCATGACTACCACTACCGATAACGTAGAGTATAAAATGATGATCAACGCTTAAAAGCAAAGACATACCCCAAACTTGCCAATTTAAAAGTTTAAAGCAAAGACACCCACCTAATACTTATCGACTTTATTAAATTTATAAACATTACTTTAACCCCTTCAACCTTCGCCGTAGCTAAATTGCTTCATTCCAAATAAATATATATATTTTCACAAAGCAAGTTGACCAGCAGAATTTGAGTCATTACTATTAGGTATTCGAGGGTTAAGAAAAAACAAAACATACAAACACTGATAACTTTAAATTTTAAAAGCTCAAAACAAAGACACCCACCTAATACTTACCAACTTTATTAAATTTACAAAAATTTATTTAACCCTTCAACCTTCGCCGTACCTAAATTGCTTCAACCCATATTAATGCATATATTTTCATATAGCAAGTCATATCACTTCAGCTAAAATCAACCAGCAGAATTTGAGTCATTGCTATAACGAATTCGAGGGTTAAGAAAAAAACAAAACATGCAAACACTGATAAGAACTCGCTTGACTACCACTACCGATAATGTAGTGTATAAAATTATGATCAACGCTTGAAAGCAAAGACATACCCCAAACTTGCCAATTTTAAAAGTTTAAAGCAAAGACATACCCCAAACTTGCCAATTTTAAAAGCTTAAAGCAAAGACATACACCAAACTTGTAGATTAGATTAAAAAGCCCCCACTTGGTGGCGTTGGGGTGCGGGCGTACCGTCATCGGCTTGCTCCACCGCTCCACCTGGTCCAGAACCGCCATATTGTATCTACTCGCGACCTCTAAAGATTAATATTAATAGTTACGGTTTTTACAGGCTGTCTGGTGTGGTTTGCATGCCGAAGGCATCATTGGTCCATACTTTTTCAAAATTACAGATGGAGCCAAAGTTACTGTCAATGGTGAGCACTACAGGCAAATTATTCGCGACTTTTTGGTTCCCCACGTCAATGTCAATCGTCTTAGTGCTAATTGGTTTCAGCAGATCGGTGAAACAAGGCATACAGTGCGTGAAACCTTACTTTATTGAGTCGAACTTTTGGTGACCGAATCATATCAAGAAACGGGCCTGTTAATTCGCCACCTAAGTCAAGTGATTTAACTCCGTTAGACTACTTTTTGTGGGAGTACGTCAAGTCACTGGTCTATGCTGATAAACCAGCTACGACTAAATAGTTAAAAACCAATATTCGGCGCGTCTTAAACGAGATAAGACCGACTATACTGGAAAAGTGCTGCAAAATTGGATCGATAAAATGGTCTTCATATAACGCAGTTGCGGTGCTCATATGCTTGGAATTTTGTCAAATCACTAAATGCCCTCAAATTTTTAAACTAATAAATGAAAAACATTGGCCATTTTATTTATTTTTCTGTGTTTAATTTGAAAAGAAAGTTCTATACCTCTGAAAAAACACCTTTTATATTTGTATTAAGACTAAAGTGTTGTTATAAAATCGCAGCACTTTATGAATTTCATAGAGTATTCTGTTTTTCTTTTAATTTTTCTGATATTTAGGGGACAGCTTCTTTACAGAGAGATTAAATAAAAAATTATTTATCAATTTTTATCAAGAATATTTCCATGAATGTATATACTAATTATCAGAGATGGGCATTTTGAGAGTACAATCACTTTCCGATTACTTAGTAATCACTTAGTAATTATTATTTAAAAATGTATTATATAAATTGCTGTAATCGGTATACACACAAATTATGATTACTGTATTTGTAATAGAAAAATCTATTGATTACAATTACAGTAATTGTTTTCAATGAAATTACATTTAAGATTATTGTTATCGTTAAAATTTTTTTTAATTTAATTATTTAACGCAATGAAGGCGTCTGAAAAAAAAAATCATATTACTCATATAAGCTTTTTTACAACTTATGTTATCGTAATGAAGAAATATTTTGAGCTGTAATCAGTATGTAATTTTAAATGTATTAAAACGGGTACTGTAATTGTGATAAAAAATATTTCGATTACCATAAAAGTAATCATAATCCTTATATCTTAAGATTACGATAGCAATTTGTAATTGTAATTGTTATTTACCTGTAATTAATTACGAAAAGAATCGATTATATCGCATCTCTGGTATTTTTTAACACTGTAACGATCATACATTTAAGTTTCTACACTAAGTCACAGCAAGAGGTTTTTCTTTATTACTACAATACAATTGTTTGCATTTTTAAAACAACAACAACAAAAAATTGTCTTTGAAAGCTTGCTGATTTAGTTAGTATTCGTATCTGTCACTACGTATCAACGTTCTATTGTATTGCTTCTTATTCAGCTTTTCTGCATTTGTTATGCAGAGAAATGTGTAGATACAGGATATACAAATACACAAATATGAGCTTATCTATAAACTTGTTTTAGTTAAGGCTCAAGCTTAGATTTGTTCACAGAGGACTTCGTGAGAAGTTCTTTTTAGTTTTCATTGCCTTGGCTTGCTGATGTTGAAGTTATTTCTATTATTGTTGTTATTGTTGTTTTCGTTGCTGTTGGCGTTATTGCTCAAATATAGTTGCACTATAATAAAGGCACAATTAAGTCAATTAAGTTATTGGTACGAATTCAAACATCAAGAAGCTGATTCTTTATTGCGCAATCGTTGTTGAAATTTAAACAAGCTGCTTCCATTATGCTTCCTTTATAGCTTTAAATTTAAACTCTCTTTCGTCAAGTTTAAAGTGAAGTTTGAAAAAATTTGATTACTTAAAGTTCTAAGCGGAAACTTCTTAACGGATATGCAGCAGGCATAAAGATAGGCCATAATAGCATTTAAAGATGATAAAAAAAAACCTTAAAATGTTCACTTAAATACTCAATTAGTGAAAGTTGTTGAATATTTAAATTTGGATTTTCTCTTTTCATAATAAATTCAAACCAAGAACAAATTTTAACATACAAATAACTGGAAAATAAAATTTCTAGCTAGTTTTGCCTACATCAAACAAACTGACTACTTTTACTGACTAAATAGTATTTCTTCTACAGTCCTAGTTGTAATATTTAAAAAAAAAAAAAACCCACACACATACACACTCATGTCAGCATGTGTCATTTACAGCATGTTAGGATCAAACAGGCATTTACGGTTACTTACATAATTATGCCATATTTTCGTTGGTTCTTGTGTGCTTCTGTCTGTGTGTGTGTTGCTTAAAGTTAATAAGCTTTGAAAATTATTTGCCAGATTTTATTTGTTATACACAAACCTACTCCAGCTTACGGGTAAATAGAAGAAAGCACAATATTTTCACATACACACACACCTACAAGTAAGTCCTACAAACATCAACACATCTTCATAGCTTACGTATTTTCTTACTTACTTAGATTTTAATTATGTAAATTTAAATTTTTTCTTCTTACCTTACTTATTTTATACTTACAGGATTCAAATTTAACCACCAGCATTTTGACTCTCAAAGTAACCTCGGAAAATGATAACGCCGAGTTAACGTGTCGTGCAGCGAATCCCTGGTTCTCCGGTGGCGCTATTGAAGATAAACGAGTAATACGCGTCGCATGTAAGTATGTCAGCGAGTAAATTTTTAAGTCAAGTCATAGCAAAAAATAGCTTTTGAAATAATTACATTAATAGCAACAAAATCTAAATTCGAAAATTCCTTCTACATACACGATTTATGAGTAAAGGGACCTCAATAAAATAAATCGGAAATGCATACTTAGGATACAAAGTTAGTTCGATTTCAACCAAATTTTGTTTATACATATATTTAGTATAATAAGAAGTTTTAAGCCAGCAAAAGTGGGTGGGGTTGGACAATGGGCGTGTTAATTTAATTCTAATCGAACTCCCTCTACACCGTTTGTTTGTCCGACTTAAACCTAATTTTGCACACATACAGGGTGTTTTTTTTAAGATGTATACAACTTTAAGTTGGCAACACTGTTTTAACTGGTTGCCATTTTGTCAGCTGCCAAGTGGTTTGTGTTTAGTTTAGTTTAGCATTTCAACATGAATAGACTGACGCCTGAACAGTGCTTCCAAATTGTGCAAATTTATTTTGAAAATAATGGTTCTGTTCGAAGTACGTATCGCGCACTACGTCCATTTTACGGTCAACATAATTGTCCATCAGAGCAAATAATTCGACTAACTATGGACCGTTTTCGCACCACGCTTGCTCTAAACGATAATACGCATCCACAGAGAAGTCGTACAGTGCGTACAGAAGAAGCCATTGCTGCTGTAGAGCGTAACGTAGAGCAAGACCCGAATCTGTCTATCCGACATCGTGCACAGGAACTGGATATGTATCCATTAACGTTATGGAGGATTTTGTGGAAAGATCTTGGTTTGCGTGCTTACAAAATCCAACTCTTGCAAGAATTGAAGCCCCACGATCACCTAGCAAAGCGTAGATTCGGTGAATGGGCCCAAAACAAGATTGCCGTTGATCCCGATTTTTATAAGAGAATTTTGTTTAGCGATGAAGCTCACTTTTGGTTGAATGGCTACGTCAATAAACAAAACTGCCATATTTGGAGTAAAGATAATCCTCATGTGTATATTGAGACACCGTTACATCCAGAAAAACTGACTGTTTGGTGTGCTTTATGGACTGGTGGAATCATTGGTCCGTACCTCTTTAAAAATGATTCTGTCCATAACGTTACAGTCAATGGTGACCGCTATAGAGTCATGATTACTGACTTTTTCGTTCGTGCTCGAACCACAATTCGTGGCACAATTGATTTACTGAAGGAAACGTTTGGTAACCGTATAATTTCACGTTTCGGGCCCGTGAATAGGTCTCCAAGATCGTGCGACTTAACGGCGCTACACTATTTTCTGTGGGGATATGTGAGTCGCTTGTCTACGCCAATAAGTCCGAAACGATCGACCACTTGGAGGACAACATTCGTCGCGTAATTGCCGTTATATGGCCACAAATGTTGGAAAAAGTGATTGAAAATTGGACCTCCAGATTAGATTACGTCCGAGCCAGCCGCGGCGGTTATATACCAGAAATCATATTAAAATTATAATGCCAAAAAGTTTTCTTTTGAAAAAAATCAATTTCATGTCAATTTTAAAAATTTATCCTTGTCTTATGTCATTTCAAAGTTCTATACCTTAAAAAAAACACCCTTTTATTTGGCATAAGATTCAGTCGTTAGTTTATGAAAGTGGGCGGTACTACACAGGGGGCGTAGCACTTTTTTTATTCTCTTTCCATCTACACCAAAAATTTTCAACCAATTTTCGCCCATATAATATTCAGTATAATGTGTAGTTTTAAGCCTACAAAAGTGGGTGGGATTGGACAATGGGCGTGTCAATTAAGTTCTTATCGCACTCCCTCTATACCATTTGTCTGATTTTAACCAAATTTTACAAATATAATCTTTACCATAAGGATCAGTTCGTAGTTTATAAAAGTGGACGGAATTAGACAGGGGGCGTGATACTTTAATTTTAATGGAACACCTACAACGTTTTTCTGAATTCAACCAAATTTTGCAAATACATCCTTGGGAATAATGAACATGGGCGTGCCGCTTTAATTTTAATCAAACTTTAGCCTTTGTCCGACTTCTTTCAAATTTTCCACACATATTTTTTGGAATAATGAGCAGCCAGTAGTCTGGAAAATTGGGTTAAAAAACGGGGCGTAGCACTTTAATTTTAAACGTAATTATTTTACACCTTTGCTTATTGGTTCCATCGATCAGATTTTGTGGCCAAAACCCAAATTTTAAAGCTGTAAAGATGTTATTTTTTCTTGTTTAATTATAAAGTACACATCGTTAGTTGATACAGAGCTGAACTTGCACTAAAATTTTGTTTACATTTCGCTGCGTATGTTTGCAAAGAACGGAAGCAATTAAATATACAAATCTTGCAATTTTCTGTTTGAAAGTGAAAAAAAAAATTATGGATAGTAATAATCATAGTAAGTACAAGGGTATTTGTGAAAATCAATTAAATTATTTTCTTGTGAGTAGCGAAAACTGTATTTTTCAAAACGTCCTTAAATATAAAATTATTAATTGTGTTTGCAAAGTTTCTTAAGCTAAAACTAACAAACCTTTCAAAATATAACCTTAATTTTTATACAATTAACAAGAACAGAGTTTTCTAAACGTATTAGCACTAACCCTTTTTGCAACTTTTTGCGATTTTTAAAGTTACCATTATTTTTGTAGGTGTCTACAGTTTTAAAAATATCGATTTGCTTAACGCATGGCGTGCAAACGCAAGAACATCAAAAGCTGACAGGGAAAAAGATGTTTATAACTATCTTTTGACAAATATAAATAAAAACGAATCAAAAGTTTGTAAAAATATTATTCGATTAAAAGCCAAAATTATTTCGTTTAACTTGTCTTTGCGATGGATAAAAAGTACAAGAAATGTGTCAGCATTTCAAAAGAAATATGCTGACTGGCTAAAGAATGAAACTGAAATCAAAGGTAATAAGGGCTTAGGTGGGCGTCCTTCTCTCTCATTTAGTGAAAAATCAGGCAGGTCGAAGATAAGGGCAGCATGTGAACTATCCAACGTTTCTTCTAATAAAACAGATTTATTAGTTATGGCAGCAGGCTCCTCTGCTCGAAAAGAAGGTAATTCTTACTTGGCAGCAGTTCTCAAGACGAGTATTTAAAGTCCACATAGAGCTTTAAAAATAAAAAAGATGATGCAATCTGAAGAAAAAAAAAAAAAAAATTATGCCACATTCCTATACTGAGGCCTTATCCTTATTTATTTTAGAAAATAACTTCACAAAGCAACAATACCTAAACATACGTCTTGAGAGTAAGGCCAGAAACTGTGATATATATCCTCCTTATAAAAAAGTTTTACATGTTAAAGAACAGTGCAGGTTACATGGGTTTGAATAAAGAAAATATAATAAGTGCAACACTAATTCTTAGTTACGGATTCGATGGTTCTACTTGTACTGGTCAAGCCAATAATAGCCAACGATTTTCAGAGCCTGGTAGCTCAATGAACTCAGATTCATCTCTCCTTACAACTACAATTATTTCCTTGCGTTTGATTTCATCAACAGGAAATATTCTTTAGAATAATGCAACTCCGCAATCCGTTAGGTTCTGTAGACCATTATAGCTGAAATATATAAAGGAAACCATTTTAAAAGAAGTTTCTGATATTTATAAGGAAGGGAATAGATGGAATGGAGATTTATACATTAGAATTTATTGAAGGTAAAATAACTCAAATCAAATTCCAGATGTTCTTAACTTGATTGATGGAAAAATTTTAAATTTTTTAACTGATACAAAATCTTCGCAAGCATGTCCTATTTGTGGAGATTTACCTCAAGATTTCCTAAAGTTAGGAACTTTAAATCCGAAAAATTTAAGTCAAAAGAGAAAAATTTTAAATTTGGAATTAGTCCACTTGATTGTTGGATTAGATTCTTTGATTTGGTTTTACATGCGGGCTATTAAATTGGCGTAAATAAATGGCAAGTAAGAAACTTGTCCGATAAAGAAAAAGTGGCAAAGAAAAAGGAAAACATACAATATCTGCATTGGGAAAATCTTGGCTTGCGGGTAGATAAACCGAAAACAGATGGATTCGGCAGCAGTAATAATGGAAATACTGCACGACTTGCATTTGAGAACCATGTCTTATTTTCTGAAGTAACGGGAGTGGATGTTGATTTAATTTTTCATTTGAAAATTATTCTTATATGCCTGTCCTGTCAATTTCCTTTGCATCTACATCAATTCGAATAATATTGCTTTGAAACGGCTCAAATAATAATAAAAATCTATTCTTGGCTTGCCATGATAGCTATTGTTCATAAAGTTTTAGTTCATTCAAGGCAAATAATGGAGTATTTATCTGAATCTCAATCCAGAAATAAAATTTTTAAGGCTGATAGGCTGCACCATGCTAGAAAAAGTAGCCGCATTGACAACCTGGTGTTTCCTGATGTTTTCCATAGAGCCTTAAATACTTCAGATCCAGTTTTATCAAGCATTTCTTTAAAAAAAACGAATTGAACAACGCAAACGAGGTTATATCATTATTGATTTGTCAACCTAATGAAGTAGTCGAAGTATCAACCTCAAACTCTACAGCGATTGTAGATACATCGGCAGATACTTATTCTGATGAATCATTAAGTGCTGAAGATGGATCTTTGAAAATGAATGGCCTTTATATTCCTTTTTTGGATCTTTTCGAACTAGATAATGCTATCTAACTTATTTCTTATTCTATATATATAAGCTGTTTCATTAAATTTTTGTGAATATAATACGCTTTGTGATTATTTGAAAATAAAAAAATAACCAAATTGAAATGCATAATATAGTTATTAGAAATGTAATAGTAGTTTTGGCCGCCATTTTGAAGCCACCATTTTCAATTTCAAATTTTTAACTTCAGATTCGTGATCAGCGACCCTGAACACTTTCGGGGCACCAAATTTTAAATACATAGCAGAGTTATTACAAAAGTTAACATGTTCATGGCCGCCATTTCTAAGCCGCCATGTTGAATTTTGAGTTTTTGACTTCAGATTCGTGATTAGCGACCCCAAAAACCTATATATCAACATTTTTATGCAGATGAGACATCTCCTTGAGGGCCGACTTTTTTCGATTTGGAACCATTGTGCGTTGGAATGAATTTGCACATACCATTCAAATTTTGCAAATATATTCTTAAGCATAATGAGCAGTCTACAAATTGCTCTGTCATTTTACTCTAAGGGTAAAATTAAATTAAGCGTATGACGCAAGTATTTTTGCAGCTTATACATACAAGTTTTATAGACGTTTAAAGACGTCGAATATGCTTCAATGCGGCCGCAAGGGAGGGTTCGGAATGCGGAAAAGCCGAAGCATGAAGAAATGGCAAACCTAACTGAATATTTTGACAGCTGGATGTCATTGGTAACTTTGACTGCTGCTGAAACATAATAATTGGAAAACTTTCATTGCTATCTGGCCATCCTTTATATCAAGATATATGGTTTTTATAAATATTATTTTATATCAACATTTTTCTACGTTGTTTCCAAAATATTCACATCTCTGATGATAAGAAATATTATATGTATTCAAAATATCTTCAATCAATCTCAAGTGTTTTTTCAGAAAATGTTATGTTCATATTCGGAGAGATGAATGAATTGATTTCAAGCGTAGTGTTGAGATATAAAAACATACGTAGATTGCTTCTTTCTGGATAGAAAAAAAAAAATTAAAAGAAAAAGATTTTCAAATAAAGAATTCATTAATATTGGAAAAATAAAGCCTTTTTTTAAGTTGCTGTAAAGCCGTATTTGTTTCTTTAATCTTTTTGATTTTTTCCTTCTATTTCTCATTCCTATACATATAATTTCTGCACTTAAATGTTTCAACTAAATTCTAATTGATACAGCTATGCCATTTCCTCCTTCATTCACTTAAATGAAATTTTTGAAATTCAACAGAAAAATCAAATAATTCTTTGGCTCTTGGACTCCTCTCTCATTCCTTCGTTTTGTTCTTGCGCTCTGTGTCATGTCCTTTTTTTTGTATTCTTACACATTTAATGTTTTTTCTTCTGCTTGTGGCGTTTACAGAACCAGCATCATTTTAATAATTCACTTTTATCCAGTTGTAGTTTTTTTTTTTTTGATTTTTGCTTAATAGTTTGTATTATTCTGCCTAAGAAGTACGGAACTTATCGTCATATTTAGTTTCATATGCTGTATATTAAATAAAAAGCAATCATTTCATGCTTGGTTGATGAAGCAAGGCATTCACAATGTTGCAAAGATCTGTTTTACTTTGAGGTACCTTAAGGGCCGATTTCGATTATTTATTATTTCGACTTTTATGCGGCAATTTGTAGAGCTCATTAAATTGCTACTTTCTGACAGGCGTTTTTGCTAATTTTAGCTTACCGAATCTCCGGTTCAATCATCTGACCCACACACACACACACGAACACATATTTTATTCTATTATTTTTCTTCTTAAAGTCCTTGTTGAACTTTTATCTAGGGTACTATTTTTTTGATATTTTTTGTATTAAACATTTTTCTTTTATATTTGCTATTTTTTGCAGATCCACCAACCGTCTCGGTGCACTTGGCCAACGAGGATCCCAGCCGTGTTGTGACCAGAGCTGAAGGCCAAAATGTTACGTTTAAATGCCGAGCCGATTCCCGGCCACCCGTGACGTCCTATTCATGGTTCAAAAATGTAAGTCACAATATTTAGCTTTATTCCTGCTTTTGTGTTCTCTGTAATGTTATTTTCTGCATTTCCTGGCTAGCTCAGCCCAGTTTGTGGTAGTGTGTTTTTAGTCTTCATTGAATTTCCTTTTTTGCCATCTTAAATAATTGTTGCCGAGGATGCGTTCGTACAGTTTGTGGCTAGTTGCCAAAAAGAAGAAGAAAACAAAAATATTAAGCTTTGCAGACAGCGTCGCTAGCGTTTATTTTATTGCCTTCGATAGAGCAGCTAGCGTCCTCTGGTAGGTACTGGTTCTTTTTTTTATGGAATGATGCGGCAAAGCAATATGTCGGCACCATATTAACAGCGCGTTGTGGCAAATCCTTTGCTTCCGTTTTCTTAAGCTTGTGTTGTGCCCAAGTCAAACCCTAGCAGGAATCAGTTCGATTGCTTCTGGTACTAGTTGGTTTCTTACAGCTTCAGTCTCAGTTGCTAGATGGGCGTGTGGTTATTTATTTACTAGCTTGTTTTGATGCGTTGAGAACTGCTGTCGTCTTTCATTGTAAAAATATCCTAGCCTGGTGCTTTATTATTATCAGTTTGCAGGGCATGTGGCTTAAGTGCGCACTTTATGGTCTAATTTAATTTGCCAAATTGTCTGATGAACCACAAACGAATGCGCCAAGTTGTATCCGGTCAGGAAGTGTTTGGAGTGGGGTGGGATTGGCTTGTAAAACACTTTCATGGTCCTTCAATTTGTGGGATTTATAATTGCGTATTTATTGGAATACAGCTGAAAAGAAATGTATAATTGATGAACCAAAGAAAACAAATTTAATTAATGTATTGAATGAATGAATGACTTGAAATTTATTAATCATTTTTAATCCTTGGTTTAAGTCTATTAAGTACAAAGATATATTATAATTTAGATATGTCTTAAAAATCTATAATAATCTATAAATCTATAAACATTGAAAAATCAAAAATTAATGATTAATATTAATATGCTCTGCAGTTCAAAAAGAATTTTATCGAGCATATATCCTCATTCTAAAATCAAAAATTTAAAGAAAGTTCATGGGGTCTCTTAGAAATAAAGAAAAAAAAAAAACGTAAATTTTTACAATAACAAAATTTAATTCATTAAAATTTATAAAATATCAAAAGTTAAAAAATTAATTCTGACGAATAGTTACCCATAAATGAAAATGCATAGTTAATAATAATAAGTATACATTAATATATAGGAATGAAAATGTTTTTTATAATATTTAAATATTGACGATGAATCTGAGAATAGAGATATAACGAAACAAAAATTAAAATTGGAATAAAAAAGAGCATGTTTAATGACTTGTAATGGATGGTTAAAGTGTAAGTTTGTAATTATTACACTTGCGTAACATAAAGCATAACATTTATATCGCAGTAGCTTAAGTTAAACAGCCAAGATTTTACATCTGTAAGGAATCGGGATTTAATGCGTCTGCACCTGATGTCATAAGTTTGATTGTTAAATAATCTAGGGGCAGTCGAAGAATAGAACCGCAGAAAGTGGGATTGACGAGAGATGGCGATTAGATGACCGTAACTCATAATTCAAATCATTTCTATCGATAGGTTGCTCAGATCTATTGAAGAACATTTGTAATGCTCGAAAGCAATATAAATGTTGAAGAGGCAATATTTTAAGTTCTCTGAATAGAGGAAGGCGGCTTACAGTGCGAGAACGATTACCAATAATTCTAATGGCGTGTTTTTGGGCAGTAAGTAACGGCAATATTTTGTTTTTATGTGTACCACCCCAACATGTCAAGCCATACTCAAGTTTAGAGTGAAAAAGACCAAAGTAGATGTTAGTTAAAAGCTTAAGCGAGCAAAATTGCCTTAAATGATAGAACTGCCTTATAACAACCATCAAATATTTTTTTAGTGCTCTGGTGTGATCAAACTAAAAGCTCATTTTGGAGTCAACTAAGAGTCCTAAATATTTAAAAGAATTAACACATAAAATAGAAAGACAGGAACAAGAATTAGAATCGACATAGGTATGCTCGAAAAAGTTGCCCAAAATTGGGCTTTCCGAATGGACCACCTAAGACGCAGCCGCGGTCAACATTTAAATGAAATTATCTTCAAAAAGTAAATGTCATGGACCAATCTAACGTTTCAAATAAAGAACCGATGAGATTTTGCAAATTTTATGCGTTTTTTTTAAAAAAAAAGTTATCAAGCTCTTAAAAAATCACCCTTTACAAATGTCGCTTCCAATTAACTACTTTACACAATTTGCACTATGATAGTTAAAATTTCTATATTAAATATAGCTGGTACTCGAGCTAGTTTAATAATGTTTCATAAAACATGGAATGCTTTATGGTTTGATGTTTTTTTTTTTTTTTTTTTTTGGAAATAGCCACTTTCTTAATCTAGTATATAAGATTAAAACAACATAGATATACATCAAAAATCCGTTTTAATTGCTATTAGTATTTAACAAGTATTGCTATTGCAGTGCAACAAACTTATGCTTCTTGTGTAAAACAGAAAAACCATATTATATTTTTAACCATATTTGATAAACACAGTCATAGTCAAACGAGCCTGTCTTTTCTTTTTTTTTATTTGCAGTAAAGGTAAATATGGACAGTATGCTACATGTTTATATTATTTAAAAAGGTGTACTTTTGATGGGTGTAATTAAATTTACTTGCAACGTCTTATGTCAAAAAACAGTTTTTTTGTATTTGCTCCCCCCTTTTATCGGGTGGCGGGTCGCTCCATAGACCTTAAACATGGAATGTGAGCAGGGTTTGGGTCCCGCCACATTACTACTGCCGAATGAAAACTAAACCAGCCTCGGATAAGAACCATAATTACGTTGACGACCACCGCACACAAAAAACGGACAATGATTTACGGATATGCACCTGGAATGTCCGGACCCTTTATAGGGAAGGTGCCATTATCCAACTGGCGGAAGCTCTCAAAACAATAAAAGCTGACATCACCGCCATGTCCACACCTGTGAACGAAAGATTGGCCACGATCCGCATCAAGGCAAAAGTTTTCTCCATCAGCCTTATTTGCGCGCACGCCCCGACGGAGGAAAAGGACGAAGCCGTCAAAGACGCTTTCTACGCTAGTCTTGAGGACGTATACGACCACCTTCCGGTCGATGACGTGAAAAAAGTCCTCTTCAATTTTAATGCGAAAGTCGGAGGCATCTTTGGCCCCACTGTCGGTCAGTTCAGTCTTCATGAGACCTCTACAAACAACGGTCAAAGACTGATTGATTTCGCCGCGGCACAAAACGTAGTAGTAAGTAGCACCAGATATAAGCACCTTGACATCCTCAAGGCCAACTGGCTGTCCTCGGATCAAAAAACGCGAAACCAAATTGATCATGTTGTAATCGACGGAAGGCATGCCTTTAGTGTTCTAGATGTGCGTACATTTCGGGGGGTCAACATTGACTCCGACCATTATCTTGTTGCAGCCAAGATCCGCATGCGATTATGCAATGCGAGGAACATACGCACAGGAATGCAACGAAAGCTAGATGTCGCTAAGCTGCAAATACAACGGACTACCGACGCCTACTCCGCTCAACTCTCGGTTAAGCTCAACCAACCAACCTCAGGACCCGACGACGCCGGCGGACTTTGGGCACATATATCCCACTCCATGAAGAAGTCGTTGGTTTCAATGGTATGATCAGGAGTGTCACATCGCGACTGCAGTAAAAAACGCCGCATATAGAAAAACGCTGCAGTCCGTGCGAGAAAACTTCCGCGAATAGAGGAAGGAAGAGAGGCGCCTTTTCAGACGCTAGAAAAGAGAGCATTAAAAGCGTGAGCGTGAGGAACTAGAGGTATACGAGGGCAAGAAGAATGCACGAAAATTCTATAAAGAGGGTAAGCGTCTAACCCAAGGTTTCAAGCCCGGAGCATCCACTTGTAGAGACGAAAATGGAGATCTGAATACGGATACACAGTATGTGCTGAGATTGTGGAGACGGCACTTCTCCAATTTATTTACTGGCGGCGATTCCACCAATGCCAC
Organism: Coremacera marginata; assembly: GCA_914767935.1. Classification (NCBI taxonomy): domain Eukaryota; kingdom Metazoa; phylum Arthropoda; class Insecta; order Diptera; family Sciomyzidae; genus Coremacera; species Coremacera marginata. The sequence continues at coordinate 168,879,089 of OU612043.1, read as the reverse complement.
CCATGGAATGGTTTAAAACCGGCGGCGACGAATTGATAAGGCGCATGCATCAGCTCATCAGCAAAATATGGCTAGCAGAAAGCATGCCCGACGATTGGAACCTCAGCGTACTGTGCTCTATACTTAAGAAAGGAGACCCAACAATCTGCGCCAGCTATAGAGGTATCAGTCTTATTTCCATCGCATATAAGGTTCTCTCAAGCGTACTGTGTGAAAGATTAAAGCCGATTACAAAAACACTGATTGGACCTTATCAGTGTGGCTTTCGACCTCGTAAGTCCACCATAGACCAGATTTTCACGCTACGACAAATCCTGGAGAAAACCCACGAAAATCAAATTGACACACACCATCTCTTTGTCGATTTTAAAGCTGCGTTCGATAGCCCGAGAAGGGATTGCCTATACGCAACAATGTCTGAGTTCGGTATACCTGCAAAGTTGATTAGACTTTGCAGAATGACGTTGAGCAACACACGCAGCTCCGTCAAGGTAGGAAATGACCTCTCCGAAACCTTCAATACCGAAAGAGGTTTCAGGCAAGGCGATCCACTGTCTTTCGATCTATTCAACATCATCATGGAGGGGATCGTACGAAAGGCCGGTGTGCATCGTAATGCCACCATTTCTATAAATGTGTCCAGCTCCTTGCGTACGCTGATGATATTGATATTGTCGGCAGAACCAAGAGAGATGTTACCGCTGCTTTCGCCGCTATCGAAAAGGAATCAGCCAAAGTGGGTTTGACGATAAATGAGGGCAAAACAAAGTATATGCTGTCTACAAACAAGGGAGCGTGGCGTTTAGACTCCCATGTTTCATCCGGCAGCTATAACTTTGAAGTAGTCAAGGAGTTCGTTTACCTTGGCAACGCCATTAATACCAACAACGAAATCAGCCTGGAGATAAGGCGAAGAACAATAATTGCTAATATGTGTTACTACGGGCTCTGTAAGCAACTAAGTTCCAGAGCCTTCTCTCGATCGACAAAACTAACACTCTACAAGACGCTCGTTCTATCTGTGCTGCTTTATGGGGCTGAGGCATGGGTAGTTTTGCAAACTGACGCAGCCGCTCTGGGGGTGTTCGAGAGAAAAGTTCTTCGCAAAATCTTCGGTCCTGTTCGAGTCGGCGATGACCACGATGAACCACGAGCTGTATGAGCTCTACGAAGACATTGACGTAGTTCGGCGTATAACTGTGCAGCGACTACACTGGATGGGTCATGTCCATCGTATGGACGACGAAGCTCCAGCGAAAAAGGTGCTCGAGGCGAGGATCGCTGGTCAACGACGACGAGGGAGACCATGCCTCCGATGGATGGACCAGGCTGAGGAAGACCTAACCGCACTTGGTGTATCCGATTGAAGAAGGCGCGCGTAAAGCAGAGGCGCCTGGCGAGAGCTGATGAGGTCGGTTGAAACCCGGACACGGGTTGTTACGACCAGCTAAGTAAGTAAGGCCCCCCTTTTATCACCTATTTTCGAAGTTTTGAGTAGTAATACCTGGCACTATGAATTAACTCCTTATGGCCGGTTTGCTTGGAAAGTAATAAATTCGTTTATATCTTAAACGAACTACAATATATACTTATGCTTATAATGAGTTTTAATACGATTTATACGGAAATGCACTTATAATGTGTTGAAAAAAGTCAAAATATCTAATCTGTATACATTTTTTAAAGTTTTGGCATAACTTTTTGAGTAAAATACGGGATCTTGCACTATATGTAGCTAACCGAAAAAGTTCAAATAACAAAACTATGTATTCGATGAAAAGTTTTAAGCAGAATGAAAAATTTTATTGAAAATTTTTAATGTCGATACAATATTGATTTGTTTTTCAGAAACTAATATTGTATACATTAGAAAGTAGAAAGCAGCAAAGTATTTTCACACGAATTATTTCATCACTCCTACTATCTGTTAACAATTATTATAAATTTTAATAAATTACAATTGTGTGATATTTAGTAAGCTTCTTAAAATTTCAAATCGTGATCGTGGTAACGCATAAAAATATCCGACAGCTGCTCATCTGTAGAACGTAATTAAGTCTGAACAAACTATCTTCATATTTCTCCCTTATGAAAATGGTAGCGAACATCGATATGTTTAGTTCGCTTGTGGAATTCGATATTTTTTATTAATCAAATAGTGCTTTGATTATCCATGTTGAAATTTGTTGTTACTGTAATACCAGTTAATTTACCAAGCAGTCGCTGTAGCCACAATAGTTCTTTAATTGCACTTGAAGCAGCAATGTACTCAGATTCGGTAGTTGACAATGCCACCGATTTTTGCCTCTTTGAAGCCCAACTTATTATTGCTGATCCAAACAGGAAAGCATGCCCCGATGTCGATTTTTTTGTCTGCTATCACCTGCGTAATCCGCATAACTGAACCCAGTTAAGTTCATTGTAGTTTTACTCTCAAAAAAAAAAATCAACAATCGATTGTTGATTTAATGTATTTTAAAATTCGCTTGACTGCCGTTACATGAGATGCTCTAGGGTTTTCGAGAAAATGACTTGCAACTCTCACTGCATTAGTAATATCTGGTCGAAAAGCTACTGCCAAATACATAAGAATCCCAACTGCTTCCCGATAAGGAAAATTGGTTGCTTCTGATTCTGCGCAG